>JAECWN010000432.1:5462500-5960000 GCA_018150725.1 Drosophila quadrilineata
GATGTGGCCAAGTTTTCGCTGAGCGCAAATGAATTTCCACTTTCCCACACACACATACATACATGACTTATATACAATACATATACATATATATATATATATACTATATATTTGAGTTCGATTTTGGCTGCCACGCCCACTTCGCTGCTGCTGGCACATTTATTGCCAAACGCATTTGCATGTAAATTATTGCATTTGCCCCATGCTCCGTTTTGGGGTCCTGAAACTGCGGCAGGACTCTGCGACTCTACCAACAACTGCCTAAGTGTGGTGCACGTCATCGTCGAGTCGTCATCGTCATCGTCATCGAGGAAAGGGCTGAACCCATCCCACAACCCCACCCCACCAAATGAAATTATAGTCCCATACCAAACCCCATATCCATCCTCTTCACATTCATAATCAGCGGTTTGGGGTTGGAGACGCCACAAAATCCAGCTGGGTTGCAATGCTTTTTCTGCCTCACTGAACCAATCTGACTAGATGCTCTGCTGTTTCTTATGACATACTCTACCTCTCTCTCTCTCTTTTTTTCTCTCTCTCACACATTTTTCTTGCCATCTCGCTCATACTATTTAATTAGTATTAGGTTTAAGTATTTATTCAGTTTCAACTTCAACTTCAACTTGATTAGAAATCAATTCGTTGCTGGCAACTACAGTCATGACTGCCCATAGCGAAAGTGATGAAGAGTTTTTGTGTTACTACTCGACGCTTCACTGTACTTGCTCTTCTTCCACTTCTTGTACTTTGTCTGTTATGTGGATAACAAGCAAAGATATTTTGCGGATTTCGTTTCGATTCTCTAAATTGTATTTTCTCTGCATACCATTTATTTATGGCTCTCAACTGGCCACAAATGTAAATGAAAATCCATAAATTGGCATCTACTCGAAATCGTATTCAAACTAAACGAAGATTTGCAACCCCCCCCACCAAAACCAAAAACCCAACCCCCTACCCCTAGCGGCACTCGTACCTTGGACACTTTTTATGGCGTTGATAGTTTTCCCAAGAAATATGTATGTAGAGAATGCCACAGCAGCATATAAACAATATGAGAGATGATAGGGCAACAATATCAAATAATAAATATAAATAAATAAAAAATGGCAATAATGATAATAGAAAGAAGGGATTATTGTGTGGAGGAGGGGAAATTGTTTTTGTTTGTTTCTCTCCTCCCATTTTCATATCTCTCTGCATTGTCTGGTTTGCCGTTAAGCCAGAAAACGCATAAACGATAAATGAAAAGAAGCAATTTCAATAAAGTTTTGGCCGAATTCTCCTCACTTTCTCTCCCTTCCCCCCCCACCCCACCCCTCAGGAAACCAAGCTAAGATGAAATGCAAACCGGAAACAGGAAACTGCTAAAAAAAAGAAACGATGTAAAAAGCAAATTACATTTGACTGCCTGTTGTCTGACTTACTACCTCTCTCTCTCTCTCTCTTTCGCTCGCACGTCTTCTATCTCTGTGTGTTGTGGAGAAGAGAGAAATGAAAATATTGTAAATGAAGCAGAGATCTATGTAAATTGCAAACATAAAAAACCACAGAAACAAAACCCAAAATGTGGTCAATGTAAAAATAAAACTAAATGAAATTCTCCAAAAATATGCTCTCTCTTTCTCTGCTTTTCTCTCTCTTTCTCTCTCTATCTCTCTCTTTCTGTATGCATGGCTCTTTTAGCAAAGACAATAAGATTATTCCTACAGCAATCATATAATCTCAATAGAGTTTTCCCAAATGCAGTACCAATGAAAGGGGAACCCCAGATATTTCCTCTTCCATTTATTTGGAATAATTGCTTGTTTTTCTCTCGTTGTTTTGCTAAATTCAAAATTGGATTGTTTGGAGTTTGGCATAACTGTAGCATACCCGGTTGGCATTAGTAATGCGCGGTATTCGAATCAATTTTCACAAGTTGAGGAATATTCCACTTGAGAAATAACAATAAAATTAATATTGACATTTGTTGCATGCATGCTGTGCGAAAAATGGGCGTGGCATTGGCAAAACAGTGCTGGCATGTAATGATGGGAAATCTGGAATCTTGAATTAGTTTATGAAATAAATTTCAAAATAAAAACTCACAATTTGCATACATATTCGGAGCACTTCTATTGAATGCAATAGAAAATGCAAATATTTCGATATCTTCTATCACTCTCTCTCTCTCTCTCTCTCTCTCTCTCTCTCTGTCTCTGTCTCTGTCTCATTGGTTCTTCTACTTTTCATTGAGGTAACGTATATTACAAACACACACACACATCAAGTTTCACAAATCCATGTGTGTGTGTGTGTGTCTGTGTGTGTGTCTTAGCAGCTTATTGGCCATCTGCTCACTTGGCCAGAAGCAACAGCCGCAACAACAACAACAACAATCACAGCTCCTTCTTAAATGCAACAAATGAACAGAAATTGCATTCCAGGTTCTGTTCAGACCAATATCATGAACCTCATATGCAATCGAACCATCATCAAGGATACCAATGGAAAGGCGGATAACGGAGCATGTCCAAGTGTCCATATCAAAGGCCGCCTGATGTCAGCATAGGATGTATACTTATTGTACATATGTATGTATAGTGAGCTGAGCTGATCGACTAAATTAGCATCCAGTTCCCTGGTCAGCATAATGATCCTTCCTTGACTCTGTCAGCGATGTCATATTGCAGGCAAACCAATCACAGAAAATCCAAGCAGAGACATCAATGTTTGATTTCACTTTCCAAATGAACAAGTTACTCCAGTAGTAGTAATAATAGTCATGTTAGGAGTGGTAGTAGCAGTAGTAGTTCTTTTAGTAGTAGTAGCACTTATAGTAGTAGTTTCAGTAGTTGTTTTTTTCTTATTGGTAGTAGTAGTAGTGCTTTTGATAGTAGCAGAAGGAATAGTAGTAGTAGTTGTACTTTTCGTAACAGTAGTAGAAGCGGACGTAATAGTAGTAGTAGCACCTATCGTAGTAGTAGTACTAGAAGTAGTAGTAGCTATTTTAAAATTGATAAAAGATTAGTTAGTAGTATTAATTCTTTTAGTAGTAGTACCGCTTATAGTAGTAGTTTCAGTAGTTGTTTTTTTCTTATTGGTAGTAGTAGTAGTGCTTTTGATAGTAGCAGAAGGAATAGTAGTAGTAGTTGTACTTTTCGTAACAGTAGTAGAAGCGGACGTAATAGTAGTAGTAGTACCTATCGTAGTAGTAGTACTAGAAGTAGTAGTAGCTATTTTAAAATTGATAAAAGATTAGTTAGTAGTATTAATTCTTTTAGTAGTAGTACCGCTTATAGTAGTAGTTTCAGTAGTTGGTTTTTTTTTATTAGTAGTAGCAGTTGTACTTTTAGTAACAGTGGCAGAAGTAGTTTTAGTAGAAGAAATAGTATTTATTTTAGAAGTAGTAGTTGTACTTTTAGTAACAGTAGTAGATGTTGAAGTAGTTGTAGAAGTAGTTGTAGTAGTAGTACTTTTCGTAGTAGTAGTAGTAGTAGTTTTCCCTGGAAGTATCAGAACTAGTAGTGGTAGAACATTTAGTAGTAATACCTATTTTAGTATTTTTTTTTTTTGTAGCAGTAATAGAAGTAGTAGTAGCTATTTTAGAAGTAATAGTAGATTATTTAGAAGTAGTAGTTCTTTTTGTAGTAGTGGTTATTTTAGAAGTTTTTTTCGTAGCAGTAATAGAAGTAGTAGTAGCTATTTTAGTAGTAATAGTAGATTATTTAGAAGTAGTAGTTCTTTTTGTAGTAGTGGTTATTTTAGAAGTTTTTTCGTAGCAGTAATAGAAGTAGTAGTAGCTATTTTAGTAGTAATAGTAGATTATTTAGAAGTAGTAGTTCTTTTTGTAGTAGTGGTTATTTTAGAAGTTTTTTCGTAGCAGTAATAGAAGTAGTAGTAGCTATTTTAGAAGTAATAGTAGATTATTTAGAAGTAGTAGTTCTTTTTGTAGTAGTGGTTATTTTAGAAGTTTTTTTCGTAGCAGTAATAGAAGTAGTAGTAGCTATTTTAGTAGTAGTGGTAGTACTTTTGTACTAACAGTTATTAATTAAGTAGTTGTAGTATTTTTACTAGTATTAGTATTAGGAGTAGTAGTACTTTCTTTGCTCTGGTACTTTTAGTAGCAGTAGCAGTACTTTCTTCTTTGTAGTACTTTTGGTAGTCATAGTGGGACTCTCAATAGTAGTAGTAGTAGTTGTAGTAGTAGTAGAAATAGTTATAGTAGCAGTACTCTTCGTAGTAGTAATAGTAGTAGTACATATCGTAGTAGTAGTAGTAGTAGTAGAAATAGTTATAGTAGCAGTACTCTTCGTAGTAGTAGTAGTAGTAGTACATATCGTAGTAGTAGTAGTTAGTTGAGTAATTTTTTTAGTAGCTATAGTAGAAGCAGGTGTTGCCTTTTTATTAGTACTTGTAGTTATTTTAGTAGTAGTGCTTTTGTAATAGTAGTAGCTAATTTAGTAGTATTAGTAGTAACAGTTCTTTCTTTGCTCTACATATTACTTTTGGTAGCTGTAGAAGAACTTTCTTCTTAGTAGTACTCTTACTAGTAATAGTGGGGCTCTCAATAGTAGTAGTAGTAGTACTACGTTTAAAAGTAGTAGTATTAGCAATTTTTTAGCACTCAACTGGCAGTTACTTGGTGAGAGGATTTGTCTCATCCACACTCAGTTTGCATAATCAAAGGACATGCCAGAGAAATCTCGTTTTTAAAATCTAACCGAATCCTTGGAGCAAGTCCTCCAACTGGATTTCAGTTGCCTTTGTCTGCGCTGCTGTTTGTCGGCACTCATGGCAACATTTTGCAATGCCCCATGTTGCACGGCACGTTTAAAACATTTCAAATAAAGAGAAAGAGTGAGTGAAAGAGGGCGATAGAGAGAAAGAGAGCGATGTAAGATGCACAAAAAGGAAGAGCATGGAAATGGAATTGGTATGAAAAGTGGATTACTTAACTGATTAGCGTACAATTATGTTGAATAATTGGTAATGCATTAGCAGCATTCAAACGAATAGTGAATGACTGAATGAATGAATAACTGAATGAATGATGGAGGCTCTACTGTCATACACATACTCCTCTACAAATAACTCAAGTCAGAAATTCCAAATGAAATTGAGGCGCCAAGCATGTTTCAAAACTGAATTCAGAGCAAAACCAATACAAAAGCAGTCGAAGATTGCCATATAAATACGACAAATGGAAATGAAAATGTGGATGGGAATGGAAATGTGGAAATGGAAGTGGAAATGGGAATATAGATGGAGAAGACAATATTATGCCCATTGCACGGTTAAAGGTTGTTGTGAACATCTTCCATAACCATCTGCATATCTATCTAGCTATATGTCTATCTATCTATTTATATATTTATCTATTTATCTATGTGGCTATCCAATTCTGTATAGCAAAAGTATCTCAACCTCAAGCCTCAGCCTGGCAATGACCATTGCAATGCAATTGAGGACAATCGGAGCTCAGCACAAAACGATGTGGATTGCGAGACGTGCCTTTGGTTTGGGAATTGAAGTTGCAACTTTCAGCCTGAACAAGATGAAGATGAAGATGCTGGAGAGTTAATGGAGAGCAAGGAGCATTTTGTTGGACAGTTTCTTTGGCTTGAAGAGCTCAAAGTTGATGCTGTAAATGCCCACACAGATACCTATACATTTATGTATACATTCACACATACATATATACATATGGGATATGTGTTTGTGTGTGTGCCATAAAGAAGTAACCCAAATATACACACAGTCAGAGACACGTATGAAATACACACACACACACACACACACACACAGAGAGAGAGAAAGAGAGTCGCATTCTTGTGCAATGTCTTGGATAAGCATTTCAAGTCAAATTGCTTCAATATGCGTTGTGCATTAGCCGAAGCTCGTTTTACGTAAATGCGCAGACAACCACAACCCACACACACACACATACCCTTACATATATTTATATATATATGTATATATATATACAGTGTTGGAAAAAATAATAGAAACGCGGTGGCTCATTTTCGTCATGTTCAGATTTTGAACACTTAAAGTGATATTGAGATAATTATTATATTATTTTTTGGTCACTAATATATCTATCTTTCATGTTTATAAACAAAAATTAAAATATTCAAATTCATTCGACAAAAAAAATATAGTTAAAAATCAAATTTAATTTTCGGCCTGGAAATAAAAATAGAAACGATGAGGTTAATCCATCTCAGGTTGACTATTTTTGGAAAGTTGGTAATGAAATGTTGATTATCTTATTCATTGAAGGTGAAGACATGATTTTTCACATCCGCAGGACATTATATGTAGCAAGGACTTCCACTGTTTTGAACATTTTGTATGAAAAATTGATCACCTTGTTTTCGTGCCCCTCATCCACGAATCTTAATTTTTTTCGACTTAAATCTACTAATCCTCTTTCTATCAATATCCCCCATAAGCTCCCAACATAATTTGGACAAGTTAATTGGAAGGACCGATCGCTAAAATGTAATTTGTTCCAGGAAAACCACATCTTTGCAATTTCGGCGAGTGTTAGAGGCCATTATCCTAGCTAGCTAGCCAATATTTTTAAAAATTTTTAATTGGGAAATGTAAATGTTATGTCCCTAAGCATTTTGATATTAACCAAATTACGGACATTGACCTGTCTCTAATGCAACAGACCAAACACTGTACTCCAAGTCACCGCCATATAGTACAGTTTCACACGCCGCATGTATGAGAGTCCTTTCAGTGCATTCAAAATAATAAAATGGGTTTTTTTTACTCCTAACATATAGTCTACCATTAAAACTCATCAAATTAATCATTTCCTTATAAGTTTAAAGGATATTTATCCAAGGTGTTCGGATTTTATATTTCAGGCATAGAAGAATTACTCTTGAAAATGCATTTTGGTCAGAAAATGGTCTATAATCCCCGAACGCGTCTTGACATCTTTGAAAATTAACCTAATTGATAACATACGAATAGTAATTGATCAATTAAAGTCATTTTTAGAGGTCCTTCTACTAAAGGACTTAGTGATTTTTTGATTTAAGTAAAGTCCTTTCTGCGAATTTCTCTGCAGTTGCTCGCTTTCTATCTCGAAAGGCTGCTTTGTTTCAATTGTGAGTATCAAAAATGATTATATTCTATAGATCCTCATTAGATCTGTGAATTTCACCAGAAATTGGGCATCTTCTGTTAGTCCTAGTGTTTAGTTCACCAGGACACCAGTATAATATATCTCAAAACATATTAAGGCTCTTAAAACGCAATCTAATAAATTATTTTTGAGGAAATCTCTATATTACCACTTCTGTTAATAAAAGTGATTCTAATATAACATTTATTGTGATATTCACCCATACAATCTATTAATTTCGACAAATCATGTGCTCGTTTCTATTATTTTTTCCAACCGAAACCCGTGCGCTCCTAACGAATCGCTATATAGAGGAAAAGTTATTGCCGAGAAGTGGTCAATAAGTATATCATATTGAACTAGAGTTATCTAGGTCTGATCCAGGGCAGATTTCATTAATATAAGTATAGCTCAAGCTCAGCTATAAGGCTTTGAGTAAAGACACCACTTGTCGTTTCTATTATTTTTTCCAACACTGTATATATATATATTCACTCACACATTGATACGCATAATTGACGCAAAAGTCCTGCAGCTGTCGCCAAAACTGCGCCACATTTGCCCCGCTGCATCAGCAGAAAATCGTGGCAGCAACACCGTCAAGACGCCATCGATGGCCGTTACCAACATCATCATCATCATCATCATCTTGATCATGATCATTATCATGATGATGTTGGCCAATGCCGAGGATGTGGCAAAAAGCAGCGCCACAAACCTTTATTCAAATTCAGCATTTTCATGGCATTGGCGTAAAATCATTTTATTGCTTCCTGACTGAATGACTTTTACAACCTCGTCTCGGATTCAGATTAACCCAAAATGCGGCGACTGCTTCAGCTTCAGCTCCAGCACCTACTATCTCCTACCTACCTACATACACAAACATACATACATACATACATATGTACATACCTAACCTAAAACATTTTCGGCGATGCAAAACCTTCGTCTGCTGCTGCCCTGACCCCTTGTTGCGGCAACTAAAGCCTTTTCAATTCAAATAAAATACTGCTGACGACCCCCATTTGCACTCACACACACACACACACACGCACACACACACACATATGACATTATACAAGATTCACATCAGATAATATCTGTTGCCCCATCTCTTTCTTACGCAATTACAGCCATAAATAGATTCCGATTCAAATCGAATTAAAGTTCAAACTCAACTTAGGAGACACCTTCGCTAACTGTGTGAATAACAATTAATGCATATATATAAATACCTATATATGAATGTATGAATATTCAGTTACATACCTACATACCTACGTACATACATATGTACATACATACATATGTATGTATATAAATTGCTGGTCACAATAATAATTCCACCGCAAGCAATTCATTTTATGGCTGTGTACAACTTTTCTCTAAACTCATAAAAAATATATCACATTTAGATTAATACATAGATCATTGTAAATTAAAAAAAAATATTTATTAAACAAATGTTGATACTCTGATTGAAAATATGTATATATGTACATACGTATGTAGTATGAACAAAATCATAGCGTATGAATAAACTCAGGCCACATGAATAAACTCAGCGCACATGAGTAAACTCAGCGCTGCCAGCAGTACTTTTTAGCTTCTGATGACTGTAAAAGAGAAACTAAACTTCTAAGTATGCATTTTCAGAACAATTGTTTATGTACATATTATGTATATGTATTTTTAATTCATAAATAATAGACAAATGCGAAAATTAACAGTTATTAGGAAGCCGCTGAGTTTATTCAATGCTTGCAATCATGTGGTGAGTGAATGTGAGCGTAAAATTTCGTAGGCTGAGCGAATATGAGCGTAAAATTTCGTGGGCTGAGCGTAGTGAGCATAAAATTTCGGAGGCTGATTGAATGTGTGCGAAAGATTTCGTGAAGTAAAGAAATGTGAGTAAAGCAATTCGGCAAAACGCTCATATCGTACACGAATGAGCTGTTCGAAAAAATGTGCGCTTTTTATTCATTGCTGAGATTCGCTCGTTGACTTGAATTGAATGAAATTTTTGTGTATGAGCGAACTCAAGAAAATTGTGAGTTTTGCAGTTCTCTGGTATGTACATATTAGAGAACAATAAGTGTACGCGAATCATTTGTGCGTTTACGACTACATACATACCTACATACATATGTATATACAATTATATGTTTAACGTGCATAGTGATGTGCTTTTATTGATTTTGGCCGTTATCGACATTTTCAAAAATAACTAATTATCGATTAAAGCTGAAATGCATCAATATAAATGAAAAGTCTAAAAAAACATGTTTATTACAATTTTTCATTTTCCCTGTCATATTTACCAAAATATGCAAAAAACTTTTGATCCCGATTTAAAATACGATCAAAGCCATATCCAGAACCATATCCAGTTATGATTTCTCAAAGATGGGGATCGCATGTACACGTTGTACATATACATACATACATACATATGTACATACATACATATTTGCACATTTTTAGATAGAACTTTTCAGAAGATGTTGGTGTGCGTAGATCGGGGTATGTCGCATTGAACTGGGGTATCTGGCTAAGAAATATCTTGGCGGTTTTCGTTGTATGAAATGTCCCATCTATATATGGAATTCATACTATGGATGTATTTGTTTTATGGTCAGTGATAATATGCACAGCTGCATAGTGTTGCAATTATATTGCCTATCGATATCAGCATGTACAACATTTCAAGGGACTATCGATATTGCCGATTATGTCTATAGCGACACTGTTGATTTTGAATATCGCACAAATTTTCGTGACGTTAATAACGGTGCCATCACTAATTTGTGCGCGCAATGAAACTTGCATACAATATAATAAAACAATACAATAATGACTATATTCCAATAATAATATAATATTAAATATGTGTTCTGTTAAATATTCTGGAAATTGCATTCGAATATGGCATTCTCATGGAAAATTGCTGACAAAGAGAGGAATTTGACAGGGATTGTGTGTATTTAATTATTGTGGATCTTGTGTAAGAATATGTTTTTATAGTGGTTCATATAGGATAATTCGCTACACTGTCTGGATATATTTTCTTCAGCATTACTGCATTCGTACATATCTGGGGAAAAGACAAAATTTCCAATTTGCTTTGCGAATATGAATACCTACATACATATGTTAATTAAATTACCACTGACAGCAATTCGAGGTAATTAAGCGTATTATGTTATATTTTCAATTAATATTTACCAATTATTCAAATTTAATTCTTCAGCAGGTGAATATGGCATAAACAAGTCACCTCAACGATGTTGCCTTCAAGAAACTCATATGTCAAATAGGGAATGACAAAAAAAGAAAGTTTTGTTTCATGAAGGACCTGAAATTTGTGTCGCAATTTGTGGATGTCTAAGTAACTGATTCCAAAGAATATTGCTCATATTTTTAAAAATTTTATTTTCCAACAGTTTCCAGTTGGAGAGTGAAGTTACCTTTAATCTCTGGCAGCACACAGTGGCCTCTCAAACTGTTGGCAGAGTGGCCGCACTTAATTTCATTGGCAATAATGTCGAGGAAGTTTTAAGCAGCTGCTTGGGAGTTGCAAGTGCCGCACGTGACCAGTTGCAGGTGTTGCACGGGTCAGTAATGAATGTCGGTGCGTGGTGCACAGAGGAGATACATATCTAACTGGACAGACAGGATTCTGACTGGAAAGTCACTTGGCCTCGTTTCCTCTCCCAGGTTGCTTCTGACGAATTTGACCTGCAGAGGAGGTATGCATGGGTGAGAGACACGTGCACACTCTTGACCTTTATATCAATCTGAGCATTCCCATCAAAAGCATTATAAATGACATGACTTTTGTTTTACAGCCAGGAAAAGCTTCTCCAAATGCCAGGATATCCCAAGGATGCATCATATGTACATGTATGTGTGGGAAAAGCGAAAGTAACACAAATGTCTCTCTTAACTGAGACTGCGTCTGATAGGAAATCATGTGAAGAGAGAAGTGGAAAATGCAGTCGAGAGTGTCCGCACTTTAATAACCTCGTACCAAATGTGACCATCAATCTGATGGCATCTCTGTCTCTTCAAAGTTGTAACAATCATAATTAATTAGTTAGATTTTTTTTATGTATAATTAATTTAACAATTTATATAGCTGAATGAAATTCACATTTTATGGACGATTAACATTTAAGTACAAATCTTTTTTAACTCAAATGAAATTGTCATACACTTGTAAATATTTGAGAGTAGATTTTATTTAATTTTATAAATTATATGATAATCATGATAATCATAATAATTAAATTTGTTACGTAATTTAATTATTTTTAATCATTTTAATTAATTATTTTAGTTGATTAATTTCTCACTTTTTAATTCAAATAATAAAACTATGTACTTGTAGCTATTTAAATCAATTTTAATAATTATATGACAATGTTATAATTAATGAAAATAAATTATTTATATTATTCTTTATACCACTTTAGTTTTGTAATGAATACAGTAAACGGAAATGGAAACTTTAGAAAATTTAAAATAAAGGAAA
The DNA here is from genome assembly GCA_018150725.1 of Drosophila quadrilineata. NCBI lineage: Eukaryota > Metazoa > Arthropoda > Insecta > Diptera > Drosophilidae > Drosophila > Drosophila quadrilineata. The sequence continues at coordinate 5,474,170 of JAECWN010000432.1, forward strand.
AACATTTTAAATTAATTAAAATGGATTAGCACTATTTTGTGGATGACTTATACAGTTTTTAAGTTTTTTTTGTTAACCTTTGTTAATTGTTAATTTAATTTAAGTTTTGTTACTTTTCGTATAATTAAAATTGATTACTCTATAAATAGAAACAAAAACATCAACGAGTTTTCTTTCTGTTTAAAAGATTTCGAGATTTGAAGTTTCCTATGTAAAGTGTGCTATTCAAGTGAAACGGAGTGTATATGTATATATAATTAAACTCATTTGTATATAATATATTTATTAAATACTATTTAAAATGTGAGTTAAAGCAAATTAAAAATGCGTGTAAAAATATTATAAAATAATTGTAGTTTTGCAAAGAATTTGTTTCTATTTTGTATATAACTTTTTTTGTGTATACATTTATTTGCCAGAATTTATTAATTGAACTTAACTGAAAATTAATTTAGTTAACTCAAATCTACTTTCTAAACGAACTCAAATTTTATGTTAGCATAATTATAAGAAATAATACAAATTCAATATTATTACTAATTAATCATTATTATTAATTATAATATAATGAATTTATTAATTAATTAATCATTATTATTAATTATTATATAATGAATTTATTAATTAATTAATCATTATTATTAATTATTATATAATAAATTTCTTAATTAATTAATCATTATTATTAATTATAATTTAATTAAATTAATATACTATTTTGTTAAAAAAAAGTCATTAATTTGAATATTACATAATTATATTAAATTAATTGAAATTAACATTTGTCATATGGTGATTGCTGTACGTCTTGGATGCACTGCATCGTTGGTGGCATGCCGGCAATTGGCCACACTTGCCATACATGAGCACCTGCGGATTGCGTGCCATTTAAATGCATATAATGGGGCAAGTTGAATGGTGGGGGGGGAGGGGCGTAGAAAGTTTTCTAATTGTCGCACAAGTGCACTTGGGAGGCGCATTGCTCTCTTGGTGTGCCCATTATGCATGCAACGCCAACAACAATGGCAGTCAACTGTGTCCGACATTTTTCTCAAACAGCCGCCAGGTGGCGTCTGCTGCTGCTGCTGCTGCATGACTCTGACACCTGTGGGGATTCAGGGCCAAAGAGAGGATTGGACGTCGCCAATTTGGACACACAACTTTTGCCGTGTTACGTGTTTCTCTGTACTCCAGTTACCCCCTTGAGTGTCTCTCTATCATTCATTTTAATTTTCTGCTTTTTTTTTTTTGGTTTGAAAGTGGGATTTCTGCATAACTTTAATGGAGAACAAGTCTGTCAATCTGTCCCTGTTGCAGCCTCAATTGCTGCCACCGTCTCTGTTCCTGTTGCATATGCATATCGTTGTAAAAGTTCTCTTAAGTTTCTTCGGCCAACTTGTGTTTCCACTTGTCATTTGCATTTTAATCGAAAATGCTTTCTGATCCAAAATTGATCGGAATGTCGCTGCCATGCCTTCGGCCTTAATGCTCATTTCCCTTCTTTTTTTTTTTTTTTTTTTTTTGTTCTCTGACTCAGCTGAGTTTCCTCCTTACCATACCTCTCCCTTGCCGCATATCTCTTGCCATTGCCAAATTGTTGAAGCAGGTCCTGACATTTGCAAGTGAAAATTGCAATTTGAAGAAAATCTGGGAAAAGTCTGGGAAAACCTGTCTGTCAGTGTGAGCACATGATTTGAATAGAAGCTAGACATCATATGTTGCACAAATTGGTAGCTATTTTGTTAGCCATTTTCAAGCTAAACAGTGCCGTCAGTTGGGGATGCCTAGGGGGGGTATAGGGAGCTGATAATTGTGTTTTTGTTGCCTTCAAAACGAAATGAACTTGAATCTTGAGGCAGTTGCTGCAACTTGGCTTTTGGCTTGCAGACTGCAATTGATGAGGCTGTTGCAAGGTATGTGGCAAGAGCTCAACTATATGTATCTATGGGTGTGTGTGTGTCTGTGTGTGTGTCTGTGTGTGTGAGTGTATGTTTTTGTGCACCGCAGCGACACTCGTAAGTAATTCAAGTGAAACCACATTAAGCTTACTTTGCTAATTGCGAGCGACACGTCGCCAGCGTTGCACGTCTCCTGCTGCTGCTGCCTTTGTCCCTGCCCAACCCTCCACCCACACATGTGGCACCCACTCCACACACACACACACACACAGAGACACACACAGACACACCCACATTTGTACGCTTATCTACATAGCGTAGATTGTAGGTTGTGCGTGCTGAGAGCGTTGATGCTGCTCGTGTTTCTCGTGAAGATTCGGGCATGGGGCAAGGGCACAGCAATGGGAATGGAGAATGTAGGGTGTGACAGCAGAGCAGGAGCTGGAGCTGGTGCTGGAGGAGGAGGAGAACCGCAGCCAGGCAGCGAGCAGGCCAATCATTTTAATTAATTTGTCAGAGTGTTGGTAACACACAAAAATTTATTATACTCCAAAGTCTCCTCAACGACACGCGGGTTGTGTCCTTGTCCCGTGGCGAGAGACGATAGACGGGGATGGGGGGTTTGGTTGGGTATGGGGATGGGTAACTGCAGCAAATTAAGCAGCTCATACACACACAACTAAGTAGGTATATGTATACAAACACACATACTATATACATATGTACATACATACATATGTATAAATATATAGATATGTATATGTGGGCAAAGGAAATCAGTGTTGTAAACGCGCCTGGGGAACAAAACTTTTGATTACAAAAACCAAGAAAATCAATGGGCTACACACTGGTTGAGTGTGTGAGTGAGCAAGACAGACAGAAACAGAGAGGGAGAGAGAGTGAATTGGAGAGTAGTGAGTGTGTGTGTGGCAATTGCAGCTAATGTGCCACACCCACAAAAGCTGCCACCTTTGGGCGTTGTCCAATGTGATAAAATGTCGCGATTGCCACACAAATGACCCCCCGTTCCATACGAAATGCCAGAGTTGCCACAATTAGCTGCATGCAGCAAGTTGCAACTTGCACACCCGTAACGAAATCTCGTAATGAGCTCCCAGACTGCGCCCATTAATCGTGGCTAAGCTCATTTCTGTCACGAGGCGCCCTCCGCGTCACCGTCAATGCCCCCCTACATATATAAATTATATTCCCACATCCTTAAATCACTTCACTTGAAATTTCGCTAAAAAAAAAAGGGTTACTAAAAATAGCGATTGACTGGTCACACTGATCGATATAAACTTATCGAAGTGAAGGGATATGACCACCTTTAGCTGCAGCCATGATTTCTTGCTGAAAAAGCTAAAATTACGAAAAATAGCTAAAAAGGGTTACAAAAAAATTAATTGGTAAAAAAAAGTGTACAGTTTCTTAAATGTATTTATTTTTAAATCTAGTTCGAAAAATTTATGTACACAATATATATGTCTAAGTATATTATAAAAGATGTTAAATAATCTAACCCATGTTATTAATCGAATAAGAAAATTTTGTGAAAATTGTTGGTATTTTCAACATCATCGGCCTATAATTAAGTATTTTTTAGTAATGTTCGTATCTAACAATTTTTAATAGAATATCCACATTATGTAGCTTTCTGCGAAGGGGTTTTAAATATATTCTCTTCAAATGAAACTTATATTTTCTTGTTGGTAAGAAGCTGCCGCAAACAAGGATTTGCTCATGTCCGTTCAAACAATGTTCATAAATATTAGTTTTTGAAGTTTCGAAATTTCTAGATATAGCTGCAAAATAGCTAAAGTGGCAATGCGAAATATAAGCAGCTACTAATGTGTGCCTCAAAAAGTGCAACAGATACTCATCTGGTCACACTGTAGAAATTGAAGTTCTTAAATTTCTAGATCTAGCTGTAAAATAGCTAAAATGGCAATGCGAAAAGCTAAAGAAGCAATGCTTTAAAAGTGCAACAGATACTCATCTGGTCACACTGTAGAAATTGAAGTTCTTAAATTTCTAGATCTAGCTGTAAAATATCTAAAATGGTAATGCGAAAAAGCTAAAGAAGCAATGCTTTAAAAAGTGCAATAGATACTCATCTGGACACACTGTAGGAATTGAAGTTCTTAAATTTCTAGATATAGCTGCAAAATAGCTAAAGTGTCAATGCGAAATATAAGCAGCTACTAATGTGTACCTTAAAAAGTGCAACAGATACTCATCTGGACACACTGTAGGAATTGAAGTTCTTAAATTTCTAGATCTAGCTTTAAAATAGCTAAAATGGCAATGCGAAAAAGCTAAAGAAGCAATGCTTTAAAAAGTGCAATAGATACTCATCTGGTCACACTGTAGGAATTGAAGCTCTTAAATTTCTAGATTTAGCTGTAAAATAGCTAAAATGGCAATGCGAAATATAAGCATCTACTAATATGTCCCGTAAAAAGACCAACAGATACTCATCTGAACACACTGTGGGAATTGAAGCTCTTAAATTTCTAAATCTAACAATAAAATAGCTAAAATGGCAATGCGAAAAGCTAAAAAAGCAATGCTTTAAAAAGTGCAACAGATACTCATCTGGTCACACTGTAGGTGTTTGGCTACTTTCGATAAGACTGAAGCTCGCTCAGATTTTTTTCAATCGAACTATCGACAGAACAGATTTGAGGTATGATATTTAATGCAATTTTTTTACGAACGAATCAATAATTTTATTTTCAACTTAGAACTCAGCTCGATACTCAACGATGTCGTCTAATGAAAATTGCGATGCTTTTGCAATTTTAGAGATCGAGACGCCAGGCGCTCCCGGTAGCAAGAATTCCACTCAACGGTACTACGTGTACCTTGATTTGTCGGAATTGAATTCTCGAATTCGTGCAAAATGTGTGGAAAAACCGGACATGGAGGTAGCACTACATATTGCACTAGCGGCTCAGATAAAAGTGAAGAATATAGTGAAGGAATTGATCAATATATCACAGTTCCGCTCCCAAAACCTCGGCGCAAATCCAATGTATGTGCGCACAACCAATGTACGAGAACAATTGAAATTTTTGAAGAAAGTCGACGAAGAGGAGCAGATACGCAACGATGAGAAGGTGCTCAAGGAGCTTAATTCTGGGAAGCGCGAACGTTCAGATGAAACCAAAGCAATCGAGCAACGAGCCATGCAACAGGCGCGTAAGGTAGCGCTGGAGATTCAACAGAGAGCTGCAAATGCTACTGCTCTCCTTGCTCTTGGACCGCCCAAGAAGCGCAAGCTTAATGGGCCCGTGACCGAAGTTGGTTCCAAAGAGGCTGTGGGAGTAGCCTCCAGTGTGGATGATGAGATGCCAAGTACCAGTGGGCGCACAGAATACCGCCCAATCACTTGGATCACTTTTAGAGACATGCTCTTCTTTATGGAGAACGATCCTGAGTACAAGAGGAGCACATTGCTGTACAGTGCATACCTAAAGTAAACGCTCCTGCAGAGGATTCTCCATTCATTTTATCCAAATCCAATTGTAGATGATTTGTACCAAAGAAACTCATTAACAATTTTAAATAAACAATTTGTAATTTTATTATTTGTTATTATTTTATTATTGATTTCGATAAGTGTGTGCTGTGCTGCGGTAGAGAAACCTCTGCTGCTCCAGTTCTTGGGGCATCCATTCGGAAAGTCCAGCATCTGTTAGAGGACTCGACTATGATGTGCAGTTGCAACATTTGAGGAGTTGCCACGTGTTGTTGGCTAAAGCTGCACGAACTGCTGTCGTGTGTTTAATTTAAGTGTTCAACAATTGCGCGTACCGCATACACTTGCCCCCCCCCTTCCCACTCTATCCACCATACACACACCTGCCCACTCCCACGCCCCCCTTTCACAAGCACTTTGTTACTTCATCCGCATTCACTTAGCCGTTTGCCATCCGAAGTCAAGTTTCTGTTGCTGCCACATTTGACCCTTGCCATCTGTGTGCCTGTGCCTGTGTCTGTCTGCACATATGTATGTATGTTGCATGTGTGTGTAGAGAGCAAGAGTGGGGGCAAGAGATGTGAAATTGCACTCCATTAGGAAAAGTAATACGGCGAAGCGACCCAGAGAGTGCCACACCAAATATTTTAGTGTCTTGCAACTTTTAATGACTCGCCCCTTTTTGCTTCAGTTCCCACGAAAATATAATCGCCAAAAGTGGCAGGAGCACCAAGACCTGAGCTAAGCTGAGACAGGTCAGAAGTAGTGGCAAGGTTCCGCAGTTTCAGAGTTCCGGCCTTTGACCTCAAGCAACTCAGCTCGTAGTTTCAAATCTTAAATGGAAAACTTTCTTTCTGCATTTCTTATTAAAAAACTTGAAAGAACATTGTATTTTTGTCCATTTTTTTTTTAATATTAATTTGAATATTTTTTAAAAATGTTAACAAAAAAAAAAAAAAAAAATGAAATTAAAAAAAAATAAATATTTTCCATCTGCAGGCAAGAAACTGAAAATAATCATAGGTCAAGTTATTGGCACATAAATAAAAAGGCGACTTCAACTTACAATTATTCCGTTATCCATTCCTTCTATTTCTTATGCTTGAAGGATTTGACAGTTTTGGTGGCATAAACTTGACTGGCCGATCGCAAAGTGCGGCGCCTATTATTTGGCATAGGCCCGTCATCGTCCTCCAGTTCGCGACGCATCTGTTCCATAGCGAGTTTGAAGACTCTCGACCGATTCTTATTTTGGGCAACCTCCTTGTAGTAATGATGTTGATAAGGCCGCAGATTGCCAATTTTAATTACCGCTGTTTGATTGGTGGCAAAAAACATTACATTACAAGTCATCTCCTCGCAACTGGTAATCATAGCTGGCCACCATGGATAGAATCGCATTTTGGCAAACACAAGATCACCAATACTATAGTTATTTTTTAAGTTTTCCATTTCTATTTAATTTGCGTAAAAAAACGTGAATAAAGCAACGTTTGTTTTTGATAAGCTCTACAACACTGCTCGATTCCACGGTGATCAGCATGCTTTCAACTCTGTTAAATTACTTCTGGTAAATACTGTTTTTGAGATAATGTTAAATAGTTGAAGATGGGGATATTATGGATATAAATCCATAATAGCTAGTATATAAATATGCATATAAATTTAAAAACACGATTGCCTATATTTTCATTCTTTTTATTAATATTAAAAGCTCATAGACAAATATAACATATTTGGCACTGTTGTTAACATGGCTTCTGTTAAATTTTGCAGTGTTGTAATAACAGTTGATATCTCTGTTAGCATATTCAGATCCCTAACATTTGAATCTTAATCTCTTATTACATATGATCGCTCTAATCCATGTACGTGGATATAAGTGAATATTGTTTACAATTAATTTTTAATTTACTGCGCAGTCCAGAATAAAGGAGGAGTCACTTGGAGTCACACATGCCTGCCATAATTTAACAGCTATGCATACGTTATGTTAAGTGAGCCGCACATGTTCCTTGGCAACAGCTCACTGTGTTAAGTTAACAGTCTGCTGTTAAAGCTCGATTCGTGCTGTAGACGATTGCCAATTGTTGTTGTTCTTTTGTGAATCGGTCAAATCATGTTCGAATGTAGCATGACTGTCAGAATATAACAGCTATGCAAATATTATGTTAAGTGAGCCGCACATGTTCCTTGGCAACAGCTCACTGTGTTAAGTTAACAGTCTGCTGTTAAAGCTCGACTCGTGCTGTAGACGATTGCCAATTGTTGTTGTTCTTTTGTGAATCGGTCAAATCATGTTAGAATATATCATGCCTGCCATAATTTAACAGCTATGCATATGCTATGTTAAGTGAGCTGCACATGTTCCTTGGCAACAGCTCACTGTGTTAAGTTAACAGTCTGCTGTTAAAGCTCGACTCGTGCTGTAGACGATTGCCAATTGTTGTTGTTCTTTTGTGAATCGGTCAAATCATGTTAGAATATATCATGCCTGCCATAATTTAACAGCTATGCATATGCTATGTTAAGTGAGCTGCACATGTTCCTTGGCAACAGCTCACTGTGTTAAGTTAACAGTCTGCTGTTAAAGCTCGATTCGTGCTGTGGACGATTGGCAATTGTTGTTGTTCTCTTGTGAATCGGTCAAATCATGTTAGAATATATCATGCCTGCCATAATTTAACAGCTATGCATATGCTATGTTAAGTGAGCTGCACATGTTCCTTGGCAACAGCTCACTGTGTTAAGTTAACAGTCTGCTGTTAAAGCTCGATTCGTGCTGTGGATGAAAGTGACGTCATCAATCGATTAACAATTGACACGTGTTGTTGCTCTTTTGCAAATCAGTAAAAGGGTAAGTCGTTAAATCAGCGTTGAGGGGATTAACATGGATAAGCTGTGGAAAAGCATTTTTTAGATACAACATATTGTTTAAGCGTAATTAAATGGTATATTAAGCGGCTTATCGGCTGTTAAAATAATTGAAAGCGCCGTTGAAATTGAAATTGGAAAAGGAATCAGTGTCGGAATCGGATTTGTTGCTGCAACTCCAACTTGGCTGAATATTGCCCATAATGTCACTCCCAATGCAGTGAGTAAAATAACATAAAAAACAATTGTAAATAATAAAGCAAAAAACAATCGGGGAGTATTAACGAGAAAAACAAAACAAATAACTACATACATTATGTATGAATATTTGTTTGTTTTGTTGCTGGCACTTTGCCGGCACTTCTGCACAGATTCAGCTGTGGCAGCCCAACAAAATGTTGCTGCAACATGCTGCGCTGCTCAGCAGACTCAGCAAGCAACATGTTGCAGCTGGAACAATGACTGAGGATATTTCTGTGGTGCTGCTGCCAGTTGTGCACTTCTTGCCACCAAAACTAGGAGTGAGTTGTGCCACTCGTGTATATGTATATGTATGACTATATATAATATAACGTATATATATATATATATATATATCTGTGTGTGCGTGTGTGTGTGTGTCTGTAAACAAAATGCGCAAAGACAATTTGCTTGCGTATGAATTGCAAATGCAAATGAAAACTTCTCAAATTGTATATCATTTTTACTCACTCTCTGCTAGAGAATATGTGTATGTGTGTGAGGGTGTGTAAGGGGGTGTATGGTTATGGTGTTGCTTTGGGACTGGGCTTAGGGGTGGGCTTAGGGGGTCTGCTGGCTGACTATTGGCATGCGTGCCTTGCAAATCACGTCGTGATATTTACAAATGGTTTCTTGTAATTAAATTAACACAAAACGTGACATTGTCACTGCCGCCGATTTTTAAGTGACAGAGACAGACACAGCGACAGCAAAGTGGATGAGTGAGGCACAGTTAGTGTGTGAGTGAGACAGACAGACAGACAGAGAGACAGATACAAATCACAGCAGGCAAAGCTAAACAACAACAAGCACGGTCCAAAAGGCAACTCCCCAAGGGGGACAGCGTTGGGTGGTGCGGGAGGTTGGGTGGTATAGATGGAGGGTGTAGGATGAAGGGAGGATGGGAGGGTGGGGTGGAGTGAGAGAGTAAGTTGTCTTACATCTGAGAAGATTGTAACTTTCTTTACTTAACATTACTTGGCTCATGTTGTTGTTGCCTCAAATGAAATTTAAAACACAAATGAGCAAAAGTGCGTGACGTTCACAATGCCAATACAGCTTTCCCTTTCTCTCTCTATCTCGCTCTCTCTGTCTCTGTCGTTGCCTCTGTATGTCTGTCTGTCTGTCTGTCTGTGCGTCTCACTGGGGATCCTAAATTGTGCCTGGACCGGCTGTAGCGGCCTTAAAGTGTAGTTAGTGCGCCTCCTGCGCTGTCTGTCTCGTTCTCTCAAAGCCACTCCCTCGCCCTCTCTCTTTCTCTATCTGTCGCCCACTGTATGCTTCGGTTTGTTGAACCACCCCCCACACCCCTGGTATGTGTAAGTGTGGCGCCTTGCAAAGATTAGGAATGTAATTTACAATTTACAGCATGCTCGCAAATAAATGTCGACTTCTTTTTATACAGGCACTTCTGCCACACAGCCCACCACATTCCCACACCTCCCACACACACACACACACACACACACAGTAGCCACCTTGTGTCCTCTCCCAGGAGCACACGTAGGACCCATTGCTGGCAGTGCCACAAAACGATACAATATGTGTATCAAAACACATGAGCTGAATGCGATTCAAAGACGTTTGCTGAGACTGTCCCAGAGCCAGTCCCAGTCCCAGTCCCAGTCCAAGTTCCCAACTCCCAGTTCCCAGCACTCGTCCTTGTGCCCACTTCTTGTCTGCGTGGGCGGCTTCACACTGGAAACCAAACGAAATGAAACGAAAAAAAAGATTGACAGTTGTTGGCGCAGAAATGTGCAAACAAAACACAAAAGTAGCAACAAAAGTTGCTCGAATAAGTATAAAGGCACAAATATACAAAAAAAAAAAAAAAAAAAATTAAAAAAAAAAAAAAAAAAACCAAAACGCATTCAACAAATACAGGGTGTTTCGTGCCAAAAAATAAAAATTAATTCTGATATACTTATCTTATATATTCTCTAATACTAAGATTGGTTATACTTTTCGTATTTTATGAATTCTAAAATCGTTATCTAAATTATTTCTAAAACGATTTCATCCTCTTCAAAGTAGTCTCATCCCGATAAGATACGCTTATGCCAACATTTTTCGCAATCTTTGCATAAATAGTCCTTTTCCGATATAGTCATTTAACTTTAATCTACTTAATTTTAAAATTCACCTACTTACTTACTGTCCATAGTAGTATTCTCACAAACACAAAATATATTTTCTGTTTAAAATTGGCTTATATACACTTCTTATTAAGCGATGTGTATTTAAATATATTATAATAAGTTCTGATATCTAAAGGATATTGAAACTAAAACATTATTAACAAAAAATGTTATAATTTCTTGCAAATTCACAATAATAAATTATATTGAATAAATTTTTGAAAGATTTATAAAATATCATTTTATTTTTAATTATTAAATTTGTCAAGATTAATTGAAGTAACTTTTTAATTTTTTTTGTTTTAAGATTTTTTGAACTACCATATCTATTTTTTTTTATATATTTTTTGTTTTTTTTTTTTAGATTGTTTTTGAACTTCAAGTTGTGGCGATTCCAGCTAACAGAGGACAGACTACTCTATTTACCCTCATATCTTGTTCAACACTGTCAGTGCTTCGGGAGTTGGATGAGAGCACCCTGTATTTGACAGACTACTACTGAAGTGTACCTACACACATACACATAGACACACACACATACACACATACGCCCATCCACACTCATATGTGAGGCAAAAGAAATCTGGAAATTCCTTATCGCACCTCAGTGTGCTGCATTAAGTGGGCCTGTGGCACGTTCATGTACACCTGGCGCCACACCAACACTGTGTGTGTGTGTGTGAGACTGTGTGTGTATTGGCATGACAGCATTTGTGGAGATGCTGCAGAGAGCGGGGCAGGGAAGTATGTAAGTCACCGTTGGCGTTGCAAGCAACCGATTAACTACCCGCCAGCGTCAACGTCAACACGAAAGTATTTTCACATACCGACACCGATATAAATGCGGCTGGATGGTGTGTTGCGGAGGGGAGTGGCGGGGAGGGTGGTATGGATTGAAGGGGGTAGTCATGGCAGGCATCAACCAGTGGCAACGTGTTGAGAGAGGCAAATGTATCTTGGACGTGCTGTGGCTTGTGGGGCACTCGTTATCCGCTCGCAACGAGCAACAAAATACAAGGCGGACAGAGAGAAAGAGAGAGAGAGAGAAAGAAAAAATAATAATAAAATATAGAGAGAAAGTGACAGAGAGAGAAAAATGGGAGTCCCTGTTAAAGGATTTCACTGTGCACGGTGTGTGGGTGTGTGCAATTGCCACTTGCTTGTGGACGAAGGATTCTGTGGCAGGAAGCCGAAACATAGTTCCATTTCAAATGACATTCAATCTAATTCAGTTGTTGCCAGGAAAATGATATACTGCATAGAAGAAGAAGAAGAAGATGCAGCAGCAGAAAATTTTGATGCAATTTTCCATTTTCATTATTCAACACAAAAAGTCCCAAAATATGTAAAAATCGCTATAAATACTCGACATAACTCCATTATCCTTCGAATTTTGTTCTCTTCCCTTTTAATGAGGGTAGAAACTGTTACCCATAATATGGTATCAACACTTTTAATACTTATATTAAAATGTCGCAGTTTTTAGTATAAGAAATATTCTTAAAAAAAAATCATACTTCTAAAAAATAAAAATTCGAACAATTTTCGCCTAATTTTTATAGTATTACCAGGAGAATTCACAACGATTATTTATGCTGTGAAATGTCCATTGAAATTTAACTAGATTACTTATATTGACTATACCTCTATTATTGCAGCACAGTCAAGGATAGTCGATGGCTCTCATCATTGTATCCAGGATCACGTAGTGCTCAAATTGCCGAATGACCTAAACGGATTTCACTCGAGCAACTTGGCCGGAGTCATTAAGGAAACTTTGCATGTCCCCCCCCCAACCAACAAGTCCGCCGTGACCACCAAAAAAGGACCAAAGAGTGTCGAGCTGAAGAGCTGAACAACAAAAAAAAAAATGAGAATGAAAATGAAAATGGGACAAAGGAAGGACCAAGGCGAAAGTGAAGTGCATAAATTTTACACCTAATTAAAAAGTAAATGTTCTTTTATGCAAATCAAGTTGTAACCAAATAAATTAACCCACCAAAGCGGAAGCAACCAAATCGAGAGTAAGACAGACAATAGAGAGAGAGAGAGAGAGAGAGGGAGGGAGACAGAGAGAGGGAGGGAGTGAGAGAGAGAATGAGAGACAGATAGGGGAAGCGAGAGAGGTAGAGAGAGTGGAAGTGAGAGTAAGGAATCCGCGAAAACAAAGTTTGCAAGAGTCCGAGCCGAAGATACATAGATAATAAAAAGATACACTACGGTCTGCGGTCTGCCTAAAGCTGAAAGTGAAAATAAGGCGCACACACACACTTCCTCTCTCTCTCTCTCTCTAACACACACACACGCACACATACACGTAAACAAGTTATGGAAGATGGGGGCCTCTCAGCTCGACAGCGTGTTAATCACACTTAATCTCATTTTTATTTCTGGGTCAGCATCTTTATTTTTTTACTTTCTTTTATTATTTATTTATTTATTTTTTTGCTTGCTTCTTTTCTGCACTCTCTCGCTCACTCACTCTTTCATTCTCTTTCTCCCAGTTAGTCAGCCTTGCCTCATGGCTGATATCTCTGATTCGCTTGTTGCCACATCGCATGCAAAGCACTGTCTAGGCCGTGTCTTCGTCTCCGTCTCCATCTCAGCGTCATCCTTTGCCTCTCTCTCTCTCTCTCTCTCTCTCTTCCACCCTCTGTCTGCCTCTTCTTCAGCCTCTTGCTGTCCTGCCGTAAATATCCTTGACAAATCTTTTTGCCCTTTCGGCGCGCGAAGCGCAAATAAAAAGACATTAATTCGTTGTCGTTGTGGGTGAACTTAACCGCCCCTCCTACTCGCCCACCCCACACTCTGCCCATCCCATCACGTCTCGAGCTCCACTTGCTATCCTGCATCCTGCCTGCCACCTCCTGCCTTCTGTCTACTGCCTCCTGCCTTGGATTGGCGTTCCAGTCAGCGGCTATGCCGACGGCGACGCCAATGATGCCGTCGCCTTTTTCTCTCCTCGTTTTTTATGGCCAGGTAATTTACGTAACGAACCTGACACTTTCTAATTTATAGCATCTGGCAGCAGCAGCAGCAGCAGCAGTGGCAACAGTGGCAGCAGTGGCAGTGGCAACAACAGCAGTGTCAGCAGCAACATGGCAGCATTTTATAACGTCTGCGTTTGCAGCACGACGATGACAATAGAAACGAACGACTTTGCCCTGCTGCTGATGATGATGATGATGATCATCATCATCATAATGATGATGACATTCACATTCATGATGATGTTGTTGATGATGATGATGATTAAATGCTGATGGCTATGCGAAATTGCGATAGTCTAGCCGACTGCCATTTTCATTTTATGCCGATAACCGCGTGAACTTAACAGCTGCAACTGCCACGCCCACGCCCACCTACACAAAAAAACATACAACAGCAACAGCAACGCCAACAACAACAACAAGATGTGAAGAGTACCTCTAGTTGACCCTAAGCACCGTTGGCTTGAAGGGTCAGCGGGTCAGTCGATGGGAATTAGCTGAGGTGACGGCAGCTTGCACTTTCCCTTCCACTGATTGCAATAATTTAAATAATTAAGTGGGTGTCATAGCAGTCAGCTATGCGCAATCAATTAACTTGATATCATAATAATTAACTGCAATTAGTTTCTGTATGAGAGTTTTGTCCACTCACTTGAGTATAGGTCGCAGCCAGAAGCTGACTGCTATGAGCGAATGGTTACAAAGCAGCAAACCTAGGATGGGAACAGCGACTGAGAACAAATGGAACTGTTCACAACAAGTTCAATTACATTAAGAATTAAATGCTGATAAAATATTTTCCATTATCGATTTCAAACTATAAACTCATAAATCAACGCCATTTGAAATTCCTCAGTCAGAAGCTGCCTGCTATGAGGGACTGAATACAAAGCAGCAAACCTAGGATGGGAACAGCGACTGAGAACAAATGGAACTGTTCACACCACGAGATGCCTGTTTAAAAAAGTTCTACAGCAATAAGTTGAATTGCATTATGTATTAAATATTGAAATATGATTTCCAATATCCATTTCAATCTATGCACTCATAAATTGACTCATATTAAACTTTCTTCGTCAGAAGCTGCCTGCTATAAGGAGCAACAAACGGTCACAACAGTTATCACTACACTAAAGATAAGGTCAACTATTATCTGTGTAACTTTTAAACACAATTAATATATACTCTTATCGATTTCAATCTATGCACCCATAGATCAACTCAAATGAAGCGTGTTTGAATATATTTTATTTATGTATGTACATATATAGCTGGGAACACATGCGTCCCGAATGCGGACCTCATTTAATAAAGAGAGGTCCTATTTTCAAATGGTGCTCATTAGCTGGGAACAGCTACGGTTCCACGGAGTCGCAACGCATCTGTCAAAGAGTGTGCTGCCGGGGAAATGGCCGTTGTCCATTTAACCTCGAGCGGCAGTTATCGGTTGCTGGTAAAACTTGCCCATAAAATACCAGAGAGCAACCAAAAAAAAGGTGCTACAGGCATAGGAAAATTTGGGGTAGGTTGCGGTAGGTTGGGGTCGGTCGAGTGGGTCGGCAGTGCTGAAAAAGTGCGGTAACCTACAACCAAATCCTCACCTAATATGCAAATTTAATGAAGTAATTCAAAGGGTCAAACCGTAGGGGCAGGTCCGCAATGGCCATGGGTATGGGTATGGGAATGGGCAGAGAGCAGGCATTTCATTTTAATTTAGAAGCCTCTGTTTGGTCGACACCTTCACACACACACACGAACACACAGCTGAAATAATTCACGCAATTTGCCGCACAGTTTGGCCCACCCAACCCAACCCTACTCAACCCTAACCCCAATCCGAGTTCGTCTGCAATACGAAGGCCTTCACGATCCGTTGCCGAAGCTGGAAACTGAAAGCTCCACATAGTCTGTCCGGTTAATTAATAAAATGACCTCTGCCTGTGTCGCAGCTCCACACTTTTTTAGTGTCGCCTTTTCGGCGCACAGTCCCAGTACATAGCACCACCCCTTTCCCCATCCACTCGCATACTACGCGCTCAGCTGAAGACAATGGGTCAGCAGGTTGTCGGCAGTACTCCACTACACTCCACTCCAATTCAGTCCACTCCAGTTCAGTCCAATCCTGTCCAGTTCAGTCCAGGGACCCATCCAAAAGTATACAATGAGCTCAGGCAAAAACGATGGCCAAATAGAAATTAAGAGTTAATTGCGTAGCTATTAAATTTAATTGTCGCGCTGCGTCTCCCTCTCACTCCCACTCTATTTCACTCTCTCTCACACACACACACTCTCTATCTCTTTCACACACACACACCGTCAGAAAAAAAGAATTTGGTAAAAACATGAATCGCGTAGTATTCGGAGTTGAAGTCCGAGACCGATACAGCTACAGATACTGTGGGTATATGTGTAAGAAAGGGATAGAGAGAGAGGGAGATATATAAAGAGAGAGATAGAGAGTTATATATATATAGAATGAAAAAGAGCTATGCGTTAAGATGAATGTGTGTTGAGTGTAAATGAAATGAATGGCATTCAAAGTCATTCACTGCATTTATTCGGGTTGAGTTCGAATAAAGATTCAATGAATTCTGTGTGTTTTTTGTTTTAATATTTCTTTTTTTTGCAGTCGCTCGTTTAACGATTTTAATATATCATTTAAATAAAATGAAGTTCAGTTTCAATCAAATACAATGTCAAAATAATTATGATGATGAATGGCGAAATTGTTGCAATATTACAATTTTTTACAATCAATATCTTAATATTATTGAAAAAAATTTATTAAGGGAATATCGTGGCATTTTATCAAAAAAAAAGACTTTAGTAATCATGCAAAGATAATACTATATGTAATTTATAAAAAAAAATTAAAATATATGTATTTTAAATTCTGGTTTATTTAAATCAAACTGAAAAATAAATATATACGTTTATTTTAATAAATAACTTTTAAAACTTTTTTTTTAAATTCTGTCGAGGAATACCTTAATGAAGTCATAACATGATTCTTTTAAGGATAACTGTTTCGAATAGATCGATAGGGATGTATAACTGATAAAACTGATAGAACTGATTATCTGATCCTTAACTGTTGCATGCACTATTTTTTTTTTTTTTTTTGATGGTTGCAACAAATACAATAATGCGACGTGTTGCACATGACAAACGATGCACCAAATGTAGCTGTGTGTGAGTCAAAAAATCTTGTGGCAACTGTGACTCCGCAAGGACATGTTGCAACACGTTGATGTGCTAGTAAAGAGTGACAGTGTGAAAGAGAGACAGGGAGAGTGCGATAGAGAGGGAGACAAGGCGACGTCCTCTCGTGTATGCAACATAATTGAAAGCTGCATGCGTCAACATAATTTTCTGACAACTTTAGTTAAGCATGTAAATTAAGTTAAAAATAACGATGACATTGGTTACATAAGCGCAATTGCACATGCACACACACTCTACACACACACACACACACTCAGACACACCCAGTGGAGCTGAAGCGTACCAAAAAGTGAGCTGAGCTAAGCCCCAATACAGTCGAGTCCTGACACAGCCTCGATGGGCTGACAGAGCGGCAGAGACGCAGACATGCCACAGCCAGTGGCAAGCTAACAGTCGGCTGGCAACGCGGTAGCCCAACAGCCCAACAGCCCAACAGCCCAACAGCCCATCAGATCATGGCCCTTGTCGGCCGTCACGTTGCACATTTTTCTTTTGCAACATTGCTGCACGGCTGCTCGTAATTGGAGCGTGGAATATCACTCTACATGTTATGACATTTTTTCGCCAACAGCGAATTAATTGTGCACCGCAAGAAATGCAATAAAATATTAATAAAATATATATATATATATATATGTATATTCCAGAAAATTAAACTAAGCAAAAATATTATGAAATTGAAGTGTAGTGTGATTTTCTACGCTGAAATAATTCTATGATAACTTTATAAATTGATAACTTTATAAATTGTCATAAAACAAAAAAAAAAAAATAAAAATAAAAATTATATTAGTTCTAAAATAAATTTGCATTCAACTTGTTTTAAGTTGTAGATAATAAATTTAAAAAAAAAATTAATTATATTAATTAAGTAATAAAATAAAATATATAATATTTTCATATGATATATGGTATATAATTTATAAAAAATAAAATGAACTGAATTTTGACAATTTGAAGCTGCTTAAAAAGCAACTCGAAACAAAACAAAAGCTTACATGCAGCTTGTATTCTATAAAAGCACATGGGGAGCTTGCAAATCATCTGAAAGCTCTTTTCTAGCTTTGCGATTACTTCGCCAAGCCAAGTATAACCAAATTTTGAGCAGTGTATTAACATGCTACCTCGCAAGTATTTACATGCAACACACACACATTTTTAGTTGCCGAGTTACCCGTGTTAGTGCAGCAATGTTGCGGCTGCTGCTGCGGCTGTGGCTGTGGCATCTACCACCCTGTCACCCACAAACACACGGCAGCCACGCCCTGTGGCGTGTGCATAGACGGGGTGCGCCTAACGTTATGCAAAGCAGAAACCGTTAAGCAACAAGAAGGAAACCGACGTCAAGGTTACCTGCCACAAAAACCCAGCTAAGTCATCACATCACATACACAAAAATAACTATATATACATATATGTATATATGTATGTATGTACATATATATAGTGAGCTGCAGGTAGACAATGTTCGTTGCGCTTCCCATTTAGCTTGAAGGGCTGTGAGGCATGGGGCATGCAGCTAAAAGACACGCGCGCTCGTTGCAAGTGCAATGCGCTGAAAATACTATATGGAAATATGGAAACTAAAAAAGAAAAGCAGATGAAAAATGAAAATAATGTTCGCTCGTTAGGCTCATTGCATGCCACCAAAATGCAAGACACTTGTTTGGTAGTCTGATTGTTGCCCATCACCACATGCAGCATGTTCATTTTGAGCAGGTTGCATGCCACAGCGCTGCGATATGTACAACTCTGCGAAATATCTTAACAATCAACGGATAAATAAAATGCTGGCCATACAGGGCGTATGCGTAATATTTGCAGTAAACTGCCCACAAATATTACGCATACGACATGTATAACAATCGTTTAATTTTCAACTAAGTTAAATTATATAGAAAATCTGACCCAGTGACGATTAAAGATTTGATTGATTTGATTTCATTTTTGATTTGTTGCAGCTCAATTGGATTTCTATTTACTAAAGCAACAAAGCAATGATCAGCCACGCCTCATCGCCATCAAGTTTATTGGCATGGCATCCCACACCCCATGCACAATTTCAATTCCAATTCCAATTGAAAAAGTCAAAGACGATGCTGAGGCGTCATGGTTGGCCAACAATTTTACTCTTGGCCACATCGAAATAGACTAAACAGAGTATCATATACACCCCCACTTTTATGATATCTTTGTCTTTGGCTCGTTCTCCACATTTAGCGGTCGGAGAGTGTGGCAACAACAGCAGTGTGGCAACAACTCTAGCTCACAATTGTTATTAACGAGAACGCCCACAATGCCCGTAAAGTGCTTCATATTACGCCACTAATTGCATAATTTCGTTGCCATTTTTATTAGTCTCTCAGTGCGCTGCTGTCGCCTTTGATGTCGCCAGCAGACCAACCATGAAGCGGATGGTGGAAGAGTAGTGGGTGGGGGTGGGAGGTAAGAATTGACCACTCATTCCTGCAACTACATATAACAGCTCCCATCATCATCATCATCGTCATCGTCATCACAATCATCGCCGACCATTTGCCAAGCTCGAGAGGAGAACGTGTCGCAGCAGTTGGAGAAGGAAATGGAATGGAAGTGGTGGCCAGGAGTAGTGTCTCTTTCCATGCCATTGTAGCTGGAGGAGGAGCAAACCGAGTGCGAGTATTCAGTCGCCCACAACTATCGTTCGATTATTATAAAACGATAGTATTTATTGCATAACATACACATTGCCATCTCCATCTCCATCTCCATCCACATCTCCGAGTTCTTCTTCTCCATCTCAGTGTCTCTCGCACTCTCTGGAATTGACGGCAATTCAGCTGGTCTCGCTTTGATATGGCTTTGTTGCGGTTCACTTGATTTCAGCGAGTTAGTCTCCAGTTGGTAGGGGGACTACTCCGCAGGATACTCCGACAACATCGACTTGCCGCACTTGGAGAAGCTGAAAGTATGCCTTCACCAAATGAAATCGAAAGAGAACTTTCTCTCTAGACTTTAGTGCATCTATATCATCATGTAAATTGAATATAAATGGTATTGCCCGAATGTCCTCAATGTTGTGCATGTCCTGAGTGTCCTGAATGTTGTGTACGCTGTTAGCTATGCGCATATAAATGTCTATTTGTATACAGCGACCCTCGGCACATATCCCGCTCGATTAAGCACCACTTTTCAATGAATATGACTATATGGCGATTCGAACTGCCACAGACAATATTTTATTGACGCTTAATAACCGTTTCTTTTCCTTTTCGTTCTCTATACCATGCACTCCAATGCCAACAGATTATTATATATTTTCGCCTCAGTTTGAATTTGCGAACAGTTCCACAAATTCGAAATTTCTCAAAACCGGGTCCCCATCCCATCTAAACTGCTCCAACTTCGCCAAATCTTTACCCATTTTCATGAAATTTGGATTTTCTTTAATGGTTTCTAACCGGTCATGAGACTGCACTCAATTTTTTCTTGTAAGAAAACTTTTACAATTTTTTAAATTTTTCACCTGATTCTTCATAGCACCTTGAAAATTAGCTTGTAGTTTAGAAAATTTAATAGTAGAATTGAGCACTTTATTTGAAGTGTTTCAGATGAACATTTCCAAATATATTCCCAAAAATGTGAAAAATGACTTTAAAATCTATGTTTACGAACATCAGGTAATTTCCAACTTTAAAGTGGCATAACTTCGCCAAATCTTATCCGATTTTCATGAAATTTGGATATGATATAGTGGTTTCGAACCGGATATGAGACTGCTTTAATTTTTTTTTTCTCAAATTTCTTCACTGATTATTCATAGCACCTTGAAAATTAGCTTGTATTTTAGAAATTTTGACTTTCCAATTTTTTGTGCCTATTCCATTTGGATCATCAATAGTAAAATTGAGCACTTTATTTGAAGTGTTTCTGATGACTACTTCCACATATATGCCCAAACATGTGAAAAAATGACTCAAAAATGTATTTTTTCGAATAATATGTAAATTCAAACTTTGAAGTGGCATAACTTTGACAAATCACAACCGATTTGCATGAAATTTGGTTTTTCTTTAATGGTTGTAAACCCGTTTTGATTATACATTTAAATTTTTCGTGTATGAATACTTATCAATTATCAAAATTAGCTTGTAAATGTGAAAATTTTGACATTCCAATTTTTGGTGCATATTCGATTAGGATCATCAAAACTAGCATTTTAACTTTATTTGAAGTGCTTCTAATGAGTATTTTCAAAGATATGCCCAAATATAAGAAAAATGAGCCAAAAATTGAATTTTCTCAATATCATGTTATTCCTAAATTATGCTTCCATAACACTATTAACTTTAAAGAAGATATATTCTGATTTTTATTTTCATTCCGCATTAATTACACATTCAAAGATTTACTATTTCTATAATTTTGCTGCTCAACTTCTAAGGAGTATAATTTTTGTTAAATCGATGGTAACTATTCGTTGAGTACTCTGTTTCCCCACTTTTCTTTGTGGTGACCATTTACTGTATTACTGTTACCAACTAGTTGTTGTCTTTTGGCCAAATTGCCAGTGGCCAGTCACCAGAGACCAGTGTGGGGATAATCCCATTTATGCTTAAAGTACTGCGCGCCATTTCGGATACTTGCAACATGGCGTTGCACAGATTCCACCTGACAGATTTAATGGGTGCAAAAATGCTGGTTACCATAATATGCTCATATTGTTATTGCCATTGTGCAGTTATTGTTTATTGTTGTTACTGTTGTAGTTTCTGAAGTTCTTGTTGTTATCCGCATCCTTTGTTGTCGATTTCAAGTCTTGTTGTTGTCGCTCTCAGAGGCTGTGTTGTCCGTACTCCGTCAATGGATAACAACTGAATTGGAAACAGATACAAGCATGGAGATATAACAATGACAAATAAGAGAGGAAGAGTGAGTGAAAGAGTGAGACAGAGAGAGAGAGAAAGAGAGTAAGAGAGAGAGAGAGAGAGAGAGAGTATATCAGCATGTATAAGAATATAAAACAAAGTATTCCAGAGTTAGAGTCTAGATTTTAGCTATGTATGTATATGGTTTCTTGCGTATTTTTTCTATTTATAGTATGTATATCTAATATGTGTATATAGGTATACATGTACGTAATGTTGGTGGGTGTATCTGGAACCTGAATGTCTGTATGTGTATGTGTGGTGCAGCTTAAATTTCATATGGGTTCATTAGGCACCAAAAATATGATGCTGAGGTAAGTGGTTTACAAGTTACAGATCTCCATTTCATTTCAAATTCACATCTGTAAATTCGTCAAAAATTATAAAGTGAAAAATTTAATCAATGTTGAAATAATTAAAAAGTAAATGATTTAGTTAATTTGTAATAAGTATATATTTAATAAGTAAAAGATATACTTAATTTGTTAACAAATTAAAATTTACCATTTAAAATTTTCATTTTAATAATAATTTTTAATTACTTTAATAATTATGCCCATTAATTCAATTATAAGTTTGTAAATTATAATATTAATAATATTTTAATATAATTAATATTTTGTAATATTTTCATAATTTATGTTTAAAGACAACTCAAAGTTTTTCATTCAAAAAAGTTGCCATACAAAGAAAGCTCTCAAAAAAACAAAACTTGCATAATACTGATTTTCAAATAATGTAAAATATATATATTTGCCAATAATTCTCAAAATTTTTATTAATTATTAATATGGTACCATTTTCACAACAATTATTATTATTAAGCAATTAATACAAAATAAATAAATAAAATTTTTGTGGGAAAATAGTTTTAAGTATATTTTTTTTAATAAAATATTTTAATTATTATAATTAATTAAATATTATATTTAAAATTAAAAAAATATTTAATTATAAATTTTAAATTTATATTTAATTACAATAAATATATTTAATTATAAATAGAAATATGTATATATCATACAACTTAGGGAAATCAGTCGCTTAAATCCTTTAAATGAAGTGTGAACGTTAATTATATAAATGGTGGGGAGGTAGAAGAAGCACAGATCGTTGGCTTTATGCGATCTTTAGTTTGTTCACTGAGTCGCAGCTGCGCTAAATGTGACGCAGGCTGCACTTTTCCGCCCAATTCAACAAAATGCCGCATTTCCTGCAGCTTCTCCTGCTTGCATCCCATACATACATACAGATGTACATACGTACGTATATATACATACATACATACATATACATACAAATACATACATAGATACGTGCTCGGGCAGCAGCACAGCGGATGTAATAGAGACAGCTAGCGAAAGCGAGACAGGGATGGGGATGGGGATGGGGATGGGAATGGGGAGAGTGATAGAGATGGAGCATATGCAGAGATTACGTATTCAGCAATGCATGAAGTTTGAAAAGTTTCAAGCCCATAAGCCACAATGGCCACGTCTCTCCAGGCTTGACATTTATTATCTGCCGCTTTCGACCAAAATGAAGTTGTGGCCGCTTTCGTCTTTCAAAATGCCCCCCCCATTCCCACCCTCTCTCAGTCTCTCTCTCTCTCTATGTCTGTCTCCCTCTCTCTCTCTTTCTATCTCTGTCTGTCTCTGCTCTCATTTTGCGGTGTACCCTGGCGACATTTGCATGCTCCGCTGGCCACTTAACGTATCCGTGTCTGTATCCTGTTCATGTTGCCGAGGTGGAGCTGCAGTCGAGACGCGGTTTTTCTCTTCATTTTTATATGTGTATACATATATATAATTTTAATTTTTCCTTTTTTTTTTAGTTTAGTCTGGGCTTTTGATTTCGTTAGAGGTCCAGCGGAGAGACACGAGCTGATGGCACGACCTGATGCCTGTTCGCCTATTTGCCTACTCGGGATATTGCGGAGTCCGCACACGTCTCTAGTAAATGTGCATTTTTCGCTAAATGTTTTGTAAATGTTTCCGCTGCCAACTTTATAATTAGTTGCTAGGGCCGAGAGAGGGGTTGTGGGGGGGGGGGGAGCGATGCGGAGGAGGCTGCTGCGAAGATACAACGGCGAAGAAAGCGCAGCAGGAAGCGGAAAAAACGACTGAAAGCATTGCGGAAATTGTATAACTTAAGCGGCTGCCACGTTCAACACCAGTCCCTCCCCCGCTCCGCCCCACCATTCTCCTCACGACACTTCATCTACTGCCATGCAGCACGCAGCAAGTGTCAACTGCTATGTGGCAGCGCTTCTGTTGCACTTGCCGCTGATAACAGAGAGTAGAGAGCATCCTCAGCAATCTCTTGTTCAACTGATAAGTTCAGTCTTGGTGCAATTGAGTCCACATCCTTCTAATTGCGAGGATACGTGACAAAAGAAAACATGGAGAAAAACAAAAAGAAAATAGATTGATAGCGGCACTAAATACCGAAAAAGAGAGAAAGAGAGAGAGAGAGGATGAGAGAGAGAGAGAGAGAGAGAGAGAATAAGAGAGGGAGAGAGAGAGAAAACCAGACCAAGCAAAATTCAATTCGAAAACTCATAAAACTTATGAAGTTTTTATGAAATATATTTTTTTTATATAATACAATATGTGAAATTGAATAACTATAGATATTTCTTTACATAATATTTATTAAACAGTTTTTTTAAATTTTTGTATTTCACAATAATCGAAATTTCATAAGAATTTAAACCAATCAATCAAACATTTAAATATATTTTTCTGATAAATTTTTTCAATCACATAAATTACTTTGATTTTCTCAAAGAAAAAACCAAATAATTTTAATAACAATAAATATTTTTGAACGTAAAAACATTACAATTTCAATAAATAATATTATAAAGTAAATATCGTAAGTAATATCTAAATGCAATTCCTAAATTTTATAATCTTTTGCTAAACAAAATTTATAATTAAAAAAATCTCTTTTTTTTATTTATTACAATTAATTATAAAATTTTTTTAGAAAAGAATATATTATTTAATGTTCCGTTTTTCTTTATCCTTAATTTTTTTTTTTTTTTTTATTTAAATTTTTTGCACTTCTCCTCAATTCGTAATATTTTTATTAATAAAATGTCATAATTAATAAAAATATTGAGAAATTTTCTTAAAGTAAAGCTTGAAATCCACATAAACATAGACCTAATTTTTTGAACATGGGTATACCTGAACCGAAATCATTGTCATTGTCACTATGACTTGCAGCGTGTAATTGCAGTGCTGGTGTACGAACAATTTTGGGTGTCAGTGTATGACAGTAATGCCCCCTGTTGATCAACGCTGATTACCCAGATCCATTTGGGATTTGCTTTGCTGGCGACGCAACAGGTCTGTGGGCAGCAACCACATGCTAATCGACACATCGGAGGAGTCCAGTTTGGAGGACGGATTTGTTTGCTACTGGTTACTGCTGTTGCTGATGAAGGTACTACCATCAGCGTTGCCTGTTTAATTAGATTTCCAGTTGAGATGTGCGTGGCGTGATTGAGGATTGAGGATTGTGGATTGAGGATTGCGGATTGAGACGCAGCTGCCTGAATACATAACAGTCAGTCTGTCTCTCTCTCTCCCTCTCTCTCTCTCTCTCTCTCTCTCTCTCTCTCTCTCTCTCTCTCTCTCTCTCTTACTGTCATTATGTATCTATCTCTGTCTCGCTCTAAGTAGTTTAGTTGGCAGGTGTGGCATGCCGCACTCTTCAATTGAAGTTTTAATTAAAAGCAACTACACGATGAGCTGAACCTTGTCTAGAGCCACCATCAACTGCAACCAGGCGAGGCTTAAGCTACGCATTCGCGGCACCTGCTTCAGCTCCAGACCCATCTCCAGCTCCAGCTCCAGCTATAGCTTCAGCTCCAACTACAGCTAGAGCTTCAGTTGCCAGCGAGACTTATTAAAAGCTGTCAGCGTTATGCTAATTAGGCAAAAGGAAAAATGTAGCCGCAAATCAATCAGGATACGCTTCCCCAGAGGCCTCATGCCCCTTGCACCCCCTTGCCCCACGAAGATGCGGTGTGTGGCAATCCGATTAGCACAGACAGCTACATCTGTGGGGTCTTAGATGAAGCCAGCTGGTGCTCTCTCCACTCTCTCCTCTTCCTAATATACATGCATACATATATTCAAAGGGCAGGCAAATTAACGCCACAGCCGTCCAACGAATGCTGATTAGTGGTAATCAGGCCAAAGGCGACAGTTTCGCCAATTTCAATGCAAATTTTCGGTTTCATGGCAACATCGGTGACACGCCCCACTCCCTTACCTGCCCTTTCCCTCTCCACCCCAAATAAGAAAGATATGCATTTTGTAACGAAATTGAAAGCAACAACAGCTACTTCCATTCTCTTCTATTGCTCCTCCATCTTCCACTTCTTCACCTTCTCTTCTTCTCCATCCTCTTCTTCTTCTTCTTCTTCATCTTCTTCTGTTTGTCCCTTGAGCTTCATCTACTGTTTGTGGCATAACACATACATATATAGGCTTGTCATTTATTCTATCATTTTATTTTCATTAATCGTTTTGCTTAAAATTCCCAACCGGTTATTTCTCTCATAATTATATATATATGCGAAAATTAAAATTATTGATTGCCTTTCACGACTCTCACTTGCCACAAATTGTAGAAACTTAACAGCGACAATGTTTTTTTCTGCACATTAAAAAGCAAAAGTTCAAGTGTCGAGGCCCCGGGCAGCTGCTCAATAGGTGTCTTGACTTCCAGCTCTCTCAGCTCTCTGTTCTCAGCTAGTGATGAGGAAACGGAAATGGAACATGAACGGAAGTGCCCAGACCCAGCTGTCCATGCAGAGCTCCTGCAACGTACTCCTCATGCCGGCAGCTCCTTCACTTCCAACTTTTGACTCCGAAAAGGTGTTTATTGAAACGTTTAACGCTGCTGGCTGAAGGTCAAAACGATTGCTGCATGAACGCTTCACTGCACGCCCACCAGCAGTGCCACCGTTTTGGAGGGGCGTGGCAAACACACACACACACACAGACATATACAACGCTTTAAGGTAGTGCCAGATGAGATTTAAGGCAAGATTTAAATCATTTTTTTTTAAATCCAAAAGGTAAGAGGAATCGAAGTAAGAATTATGAGTTGAAATAGGAACAGAAATCGGCGTAATAATAGGAGTATGCAGAGGAGGAATAGGAGTAGGTGTATGAATAGGCATAGGAATTGTAGTAAGAATAGAAGTTGGAATACAGGTAGGAATAGAAGTATGAATAGGAGTAGGAATAGTAGTAGGAATAGGAGTTCGAATAGGAGTTGGAATAGAAGTAGGAATAGGAGTAAGAATAGGACTAGGAATTGTAGTAGGAATAATAGTAGTAGTAGTAGTAGAATAGGAGTAGGAATGGGAATAGGAATAATTGTAGGAATAGGAGTAGGAAAAGAAGTAGGAATTTGAGTAGGAAAAAAAGAATTAATAGGGATAGAAATAGGAGTAAGAATATAAGTATGAAGAGGAACAGGGATAGGAATATGAATAGGAGTATGAAAAAAAGAGAAAATGGAGTAGGAAATGGGATAGATATGGGAATAAGAGTAGTAATAGAAGTAGGAATTGCTGTAGGATTAATAAGGAATCAAAATTGGACTAGGCATATATATAGAGAAATCGGATCTGGAGTTCACTAGAAATAGAGAAAATGAATAAGAGATTAAATTGGTGTGCGAATAGGCATATAGAAAATTAAGACTCAATATCAGAGAAGGAATAAAATTTGCAATAGAAGTACGAAAAGGAGTAGAAAAGGGAGTGGAAATAATATAAATTCAAATAGGAGCCAGAACAGAAAGAAGAAAAGGAATAGGATCTGTAATATAAATAGGATTAGGATTTGGAAAATTGAGAGGAATATGAAATGGCGTAGAAAAGTAAACAGAAAAGTAAGTGGAAGTTAAGAAGTTACAAATATATAGGGGATTTGGAGAAATTAAAATGGGAATAGGAATAATTGGAGAAACCTAAATTGGTGTTGAGCAAGAAAACCTTTAAATCTGTTTGACGGACAATTGACAATTCCATCTGGTTTCAAGTAACCAGCCTCGGAGCAGACGTCTATCGAAAGTATCCCTGCATTATTTAATATGGCTGATCCTGTGGCAACACTTTGTATTGACAAGGGCTGCGTTTGTCTGGTCGTGTCCTCGCCACGCCAAATGTGTTGTGGCTGTCGTGTCTGCCTCGTGGAGGAGTATGGAGCACCACAGCATGGTTGGGCGACATTATTAGCTATTTCAAGCTGCCATTGAAACAGACAAGTAAACGAGCTGCCGGCGCCATGGCTGCTCCTGCTCCTGCCCCTATTCCTGCCCCTACTCCAGCTCCAGCTGCAACTCAACTCAAGTTGACTTGACTTGGTTTGCCTTGGCGTGCATGTGCCTGGGTGTGGACATGGCCAAGGGACTGGGTTGCCATCTCGCAGCTTTCGCTTGCAGCAGACTAACGCAATATGCAACACGCTGTGGCAGGGCAGACAGGGGAGGGGTGTCGCAGGCAACATTGACAACGCCGTGTTTATGTGCAACATTGACAACTTGGCGTGACGCGAGTGATGCCACAGCATAGCTGCTACCGTTGTTGCAAGTTGTTGCCACTGCCACAGCAGCAGCCACAGTTACTGCGTTACTGCAACATTCCCATTACTGATATTGCTGTTGCAGGCAAGTCATAAAAGTTGGCGCTGACTTAGACTGTCCTAGCTCCTTGTCTCCTGTTTCCTCATCCTCATCCTCATCCTTTTTTTTTTTTTTTTTTGGTTGGTGGGTGTGGCATGCCGCCACGTGTGCCAGTTAAAAATCCCGAAATGAAATGCAAAATGCGACAAAAAATGCACTGCGAAAATTTACAGATTGATTTAAATGACATTAAATAAAATAAAATAAAATAAAATAAAATAAAATAAAATAAAATAAAATAAAATAAAATAAAATAAAATAAAATAAAAATAAAATAAATAAATAAAAAAAGTAAAATAAAATAAAATCAAATAAATTGAAATGAAATTAAGTGAAATAAAATGAAATAAACTAAAATAAAGTTAAGTGAAATGAAGCACAATAAAAAAATACCAAGAAAAAAATTAAATAAAAAACAAGAATAATATAATAATATATAATGGACAAATATAAAATTAAACTAAACCAAAGAAAATAATATAAATTAATATATTAAAAAATTAATGAAATAAAATAATATAAATTAAAATTAATTTAAATACAAAATATTTAACAAAATATAATAAAATAAAAATAAAGTTAAAAAAATAATTAAATAGATAATAAAAAATAAATAACAACTTAAGCAGGTTTTGCGTAAATTATCAAGTACTTGCAACTGTTGCGCTGAGTGTGGCAAGTAGCTGCTGCTTTGCATAAAACTGCTTAGATGTTGTTGCAACTTCTTTGTCAGCTCCTCAGCGTAGGTGGGTGTGCGTGCATGTATGTGTGTGTGTGTGCGAAAGACTATATTACATTTTATGTCAAATGCGCACGCTTTCAATATTGACAGACGCCGTCGTTGCAGCATGAGATACGGAAACGGATGCGGATGCGGACGCCACCTGTGCCACACTTCCCACTCTTCCCACTCCCCTTGCACCTATACATATATATATATCTGAGTATCTCGCATGTCAAGCTAATGTTAACTTATTTTCGTATTTTGGCATGCCGGAAGTGCCACAGCCACCTCCATGGCCATGCCCATAACCCGCCAAAATGTTGCAAGAAGAACACAAAATTGTCAGCTGACGATGCTTTAATAGGAGTAGCACAGCAGATGCCTCTAGAAGGGTTCGCCAATGGGCTTGATGGTCAGCTGATGCACCTGGACATGTGGAGGCGTTGCCAGGGCATACATGATGCCAGCGGAGATGTCCTCCGGCTGCAACATGGGCAGCGCATTGTAGCCACCGGGCAGAATCTCCGTGTCGGTAACGCCGGGACTGATGCTCTGCAAGCACAAGGCAAGATTACTGGACGAACTTCTGGCCAATTGTCCAATTCAACTGCCACTCACCGTCACCTTGATTTGGGTTTTGAAACCGTTGAACTCCTGGCGCAATACCTCGAGCAGGGCGCTGATGCCATGTTTGGTCAGGGGATACATGTTGAGGCATTGCAGCTCATCGCCCGGTGGATGGATGATGTGGTGGCCAGTGAGGCTATTTATGAGCACCACATGGCCGGCAACGTTGCGCTGTTGCATGGAGTGAAAGGCACGCCTTGTGCAACGCACCACGCCCATCAGATTCACCTGCATCACGTGCTGCAGCTGCTCCATCTCCAGGGTCATAAGTTGGCCGGCGTACAGCATGCCCGCATTGTTCACGAGTATATCGACGCCGCCCAATTCAGCCTCGATCCAGTCGAAGGCGGCACTCACAGATGCCTCCTCGCCCACATCACATTTGACCGCATGCAGACGCGACTGCAGCTCCTCCGCCAGCTGCTCCTTGAGTGCCTCAATCCGCTCAACGCGACGCGCCAAGCCCACCACAATGAGCCCGGCACGCACCAGATCTTTGGCCACAGCGGCACCAATGCCCGAACTGGCGCCCGTCACCACTGCCACACGATCCTGCCAACGTTCCATAACCACTCTAATCGGAGATTGCTCAAGATTCTCAGAGACTTTTGCACCCGCCACTGAACGTAGCTGTATTGCAACTGATAGTTGCCGCTGCGAAGGTCTCTACTATATATTGTCTAATTCCATGCCACTATCTCTCTCTCACTATCCATCTCCATCTCACTCTCTTTCTCGGTCTCTCATTTGTGCAGGTTTTGAAATGAATTTTAGAGCAGCTTTTGGCGAGTTTTACGCCCCTCTGCATAGCTGAGTAATTAAGCCAGAGGCACGACGAACACGACCTCTCGGTTGTCTGTAGGTCTGTAGGTCTGTAGGTCTGTTGGCCTGTTCGCTTCTTCATTGAGGCAATTATAAATTTTTGGTCACTTGATAAATATTTTGTGGCACTTTATGGGTCAAAGGGCCCCAACAGCTGACCACATGTTGTGCCACCTTCGCCTCTCCCACTGCCACCATCTCGGTTTCACTTTGCACATGTCAGTTTCGAGGTCAAGTCACAAGCTACACAAACACAACAACAACACTTATAGAATAAGCTACACTGAGATATGAATTTACTTGAGTCATCCACAGCTATTGCTCAGGAGAGGCAGATAAAAGTTCTCTCTCAATCAAAGATAAGATATCATCTAAGATTAGATGTGACATGACTTCATAGCACATGAAATGTGCTTAACTAGCCACAGTGGTAAACATACTTGCAAGCAACAACAATTTTGCAAAAATATCAAAAACAAAAAACAATCAATTAAATATTTTTTGTAAATTTTATTGAAATTTTTATAATTGCGTGGTATTCGTGTTTTCAAATAGAAAGAAATAAAATTATTTTTTTTTTAAACATATAATATATTCACTCATTTTGCATATGTGATATGAAGTAAGCACAGTGGTACTCATATAAAATATATCTGTGTATTATTGTGAAATCATAGAAAATATTGTAAAAAGCTATTTTTAAGAGAACAATATTTATTTTAAAAAGACTTAAAAGTATAAACTTAACTCAAAATCGCATTGTTTCA
Organism: Drosophila quadrilineata; assembly: GCA_018150725.1. Classification (NCBI taxonomy): domain Eukaryota; kingdom Metazoa; phylum Arthropoda; class Insecta; order Diptera; family Drosophilidae; genus Drosophila; species Drosophila quadrilineata. The sequence continues at coordinate 5,505,580 of JAECWN010000432.1, forward strand.
CAAAAAAGTAAAGACACAATTATTTGTTAATAACAATACAAATAGTACTTTATATTTTTAATTTCCTATTTATGTGTAGTAAAAACTAAACATAAATTATTTAAAATTAATAAATGATTTTAGCATTTAGTACGTATCTTTAAAGAAATAAAAGACAATTAAATGAAGCAAGTTGAATTTTTAAAAACTAGCTAACAGCAAATTCAGTTGTTTTACAATTAATTCAATATAAAGTTCTTATTTTTATCTTCCTTTTCTTATGCCCTATTACCACTGTGCAATCAGAAGATCCGCAGCAACTTGGCAAAATTAATTGGAATTTAATTGTGTATTCCAATGAGAAGCACAATCAGACTCTGGGTGGTCATAGTTAGAATGGTTCTCCCATGGGCTTCATAGTGATCTCGTGGACCTGAACATGTGGAGGCGTGGCCAGGGCATACATGATGGCATCGGCCACATCCTCAGGCCGCAGCATCGGTAACCTCTTGTAGGCCTCCGGCACCAGTTCCGTGTCCACCAGACCCGGACTAATGCTCTGCAAATAGAGAATGCCCAGATGGGAATAAAATAAGGGCAGTGATGGAAGTGATGGCAACAGTTGCCAACTCACCGTGACCTTAATCTGTGTCTTGAAGCCGCGGAACTCCTGGCGGAAGAGCTCGGTCATGGCGGTCAGAGCATGTTTTGTGGCCGGATACATGTTGAGCTCCTGCTGGCAGCCAGGTGGCGGATTAAACACATAGTGTCCCACAATGCTATTGAGCAGCACCACATGACCATCCCTATTCCGCTGGCGGAGCGACTGGAATACGCGCTGCGTACAGCAGACGACTCCCATGACGTTGGTCTGCAGCACCTGCTGCAGTGCGTCCAGGGACAGGGTCACCAGCTGACCTCCAGCCAGCTTGCCTGCATTGTTGATCAATATATCGACACCGCCCAGCTCAGCATCGATCCAATCAAAGGTCTCATTCACGTCTCCCACATCAGTCACATCGCATCGCCTGATGTGCAGCATGGATTGCTGTTCTGCCGGCACACTCTGATGCAGTTCCTCCAGTCGTTCCACGCGTCGTGCCAGTGCCACCACAATCACCCCAGCGCCAAGCAGCTGCTTGCTGATGGCTGCTCCAATGCCCACACTGGCCCCAGTCACCACAGCAATGCGCTTCTGCCAACGCTCCATCTCGGCGGCTGTCCCTTGAATGAATCTCAATTGGGAACCAGTTGAGACTCACTTGGAGAGCTCAGTGCTGGATCGGCTTAGCCTCTGCTGGTCGGGTTGACCACAGTCAACAATATTTCCCAATCGTCTCATATTACCAACAATCTTATGCTTGACAACAGGCGCATCTACACTGCGCGAAATATAAGAGACTAAAGTGTGGAACATATTTAATCAATAAGTGATACTTTTTATATTTTATTACTTTTCAAATTTATTATATTTAAAAATGAATATAAATATTTAGAAGAACAAAAAAATAATTGAAACAAAAATGGAGTGGCCGTTTTCATTTATTTTTTCGATCAGTGTATAAAATGACAATACAATTCATTACTTAGAATATTAATCCACATTCTATAATCACATTTTATTTTCCTAAATTATTTTAAATAGTTTTTATAATATTTTATAAGAAAAATCGTCATATAAATTTCGCTGACTTATATTTCCTAAATTATTTTAAATAGCTTTTATAATATTTTATAAATGTGAAAATATTTTGCGCAGTGTTGTTGTCACAGTTTGCGGTGAGGTGCATGGGTTTTGGTTGGCAGCATTTGTGTTGTATTGCAATCGATAGCGCATATATACACCCGCACACCCGCACACTCGCAGTTACGCCCAAACACACCGCCCACGTCATACACATACACCCCCTCTCATATTTGTAGGGAATGAATGTAAACATGTTGATTGACTTTTGAGCTGAAGTCGAGTTGAGTGGAGTGCAGGAGGCAATACAAATTTAATAATGAGCAGAACAGAACAGAATGTCCAAGGCAACTCATATATATTTTATGGCACGACTTGGATAATATTCGTTCCGGGCGAGCTTTAGGGCACACACAGATGTCCCACTTCCAGCTCCGATTTCTATTTAATGGCTTAATGGAAATTCTATGAACAAATCGCGACACGGCTGCTGGGCACAAGAAGAAGCACAAATAAAGTTTGTCACAGCTGCCGAAAACAAAAAAACACACGATAAGGGATTGGTTGGTTGTGGGGTGGGGGGAGGTGTGTGTTGTGTTTGTAGGGGAAAGAAAAACTCAGCAGCTGCAGAAAAAGTTTTCTTCTGAAATATAAATAAAAATCAATTTGAGGCGCATTTTACAGGGGAGTACGAAAACTCAAATAGAGAAAATCGTAAACGTTTACGCTAAGCATGCCTTCAATCAAATGCCGCCAATAGTTAACATAGCTAAATGTTAAGCAGTTACCGCTGTCCCACCCAAGCCACCCAAACCACCCAAACCACCCAAGCCACCCAGCTGCATAACTGCTGCCTTGGCACACGTGCTATTTGCACACGTGTTTATGGAAATTGAGAAACGTATTTCAAGCTGAGAGCATCAGCTCAAACTGCCATTTTACTGAGAAAGAGATAGAAAAAAGAGACTGAGAAAGAGACAGTAAAAGAGAGAGAGAGAGAGAGCGCAATAAAATGAGAAAGAGAACGCGAGAGCTATGAAATGCGAATAGAAAAATGTGCATGAAAATTTTACTGATTACGTATTTGCCGAGCAAAGCGAGAGACAAACCGCTCCACACAAAGAGCGAACGAGATAGAGATAGAGAGAGAGTGAAAGAGAGAGAGAGAGAGCCAAAGAGAGAACAGAGAGAGAGAGAGAGAGATGGAGGCTGCTTTGGCAGCAAAGTTTTCTTCTTGATTTCTTCATCATACTTTTTTTTCGCATGTTGTTTCGGGCAAATGGGCAAACATGGGTCTATTAGTCGCATTAGACGCACGGCTACATCTAGGCATATCCCAGCCACGCCCCCATCACCACCCGACTACCAACTACGCCCATACTCCCCTCCCTCCCACTATCAAACAAGCGTACAGCAGTGCTCCATCTGCATAAGTTATGCTGCGTTGACAGTGGTCAGATCATAACTTGTAATATACATATGTGCATACATACAGTGCAGGTCAAGATGATAGAAGCGCAAGGTAAAAATTTTAAATTTGTCTAAATTAAAGTACTTAAGAATGGGAATATATTTTTTTTTTTTAATATTTTGTGATTATTCAAAATAATTTAAAAACACATTAAAGAGAAAAACATTATTGCAAAAAATTTGGTTTTAGAAATTTAAGAATCTTTGTTCTATCAAAAAGGAGAATGTCAACATAATATCAATATTCTACTAGTAGAATAGTGGATATATTCCCCCATGAATATAAAGGTTAATGCATATTTTGCGTCTGCCTTAATAATTTTTTTGAGTTTCAAAAAATTCTTTATTTCTTTATTTAAAATTATCTTGAAATATTACTAAAGAGTATATTTGATTTCAATGAAAAATGTTAAATATATATAAGATATATAATATCTGACTACTCACACTGCTATTATTTTGACCGCAGCTGTATGTAGCTAGTCACATATGTAGATATATCACTATATATTCTATATTCTGCATTTTATATATACATATATAATTTTTTTATATATATGTATGTACATACATCATATCCGTATCCATACATTTGCAGTTACATCTGTTGATGCAAATTGAGCAACGTTATGGGGTATACTCTGCTGGTTCCAGGGTATACCCTACAATGTCAAGCTGTTTGTCAGCTCTTTGTGGCAACAGATCTGATATATATATATATATATATTTGTATATGTGTATAGGATGAAGTCGATGTTCTGATGAAAACAGAGAGGATATTTCCCGATGTGAAAGAAACAATATAACGGTAGTAAGGAAGGGAAGTGATAAAGAGACAGGTTCTATTTTGGAAACAGCTGCTGCTGCTTCTTCTTCTTCTTCTGCTTCTGCTTCTTCTTTTGCCGCTGGCCATAATTCAAATTTGCAGTTTTCTATGCTAATTCGTGTGATATTGCAGAAGAAGAAGAAGAAGAAGATGCTAAACCATCGACGACGACATTGTCGATGCCAACATCCTCTCATTCCACGACCGAACCCCGCCCGAAAAGTATGCTACAAATTATGCAGTCATTGCATATGTTCATGTATGTGTGTTTGATGTGGTGGGTCGAGTTCTGGGTGGGGGGTGTGGGGGTGGAAGGGTTTAAGAACATGTGCTAGAGGCCAAGAGCAGCAGACAACAGCCGTAACCAAAAACGTATCCTGTCAAGGAGCAGGAGCATACTCCATCTGCATTTGCATTTGGCATGACCCTCTCGATGGCGTCAAACGCAGTTTTCTTTATCGTCCTGTAGAAGGGTGTGTGCGGATGTGCTGGTGTTGTAAGACATGTAAGGACACAGACTATTTGCGTTGTCCATTTTTTTTGGGGGGATTGCATAATTATGCGCACTGCACAGCTGCTGGTCTCAAGTCGCTGTCGTTGGCAAACCGCAGACGCTTAACCATGCCACCTCCTCCGTTCCCTACATTCCATTCCTTTTGTTACCTTGTCCGCAGTACAGCCCCTCACCCCTCCAGGCCCTGTTCCATAGTCCATTGGGTTTTGCTTTATACGCATTGCCAGTTGGGTTTTTATGACATCAGGCAGTCAGGAAGGGAGGAAGGGAGCAGGTAAATGGCAGGTGAGGATCGAACATGGGAAGCACTTGGCATTGTTATGGCTGTGTCATAAAAATCGGGGAAATCGCATCATGAGTGTGCCACACATTGTTGCCATTAACCGGAACTGGGCTGTTGCATGACCAACTTTGTTGCCAATCGCTTTCCTACCGTTTTACGTTACCTTCCCTTACGTTTTCGTTACGTAGCGTTAGATGAGCAAATGTTGACAAACTTGCCGCTGCCACCGTCTTCATCTCGGTCTCAGCACAGGATGCACGAACAGGACATGGTGGCAGTGAGAGAAGGGACAGGGACACACAGGAAGTTGCATGATTGATTCGAATTTAATGCGCATTGGAATTTATTTTGCTGTCTTGCCAGTAATTAGATTTAGTCCATTTGCCAACAGTGGAACTGTGCTGCTTCTTCCACTCTTCCACTTCCAGTTCTCCCTATTCTTCTTCTTCTGCTTGCGTCGACAACTTTCATATCCTCCTCTTGCTTCAGTCAGTTTATGATAGGTGCTTCCGTTTAGCGGCAACCACGAAATCTTCACGAAACGCAACATTGGCAACGTTTCAAGGCAATAAATATCCTGCTTTAAATCAACATGACTTCAGTGCTAGATAAAATCCTGCTACGGGTTTGGGCATCTTATGAAACTTATAGAAAACTCAAAAAATAAAATAATTGCTTTTCATTTTTAATTTTGTAATTTCTTAAGAACTCATAAATTGAATTATATAAGAAACGGAATGGCCAGAAAATATTGTCTTTAAACGAGTTTTCAACTGGAAAAGCAAACCTTGTGAATATTATAAGTCGTACAATATTGACAAATTTAAAATGGCTATCAAAATTTTTTCACTTCCGATAATGGTTTTGATTCTTTTTTTAAATTATATCTATACAGCTCACATATATTAAAAATGACAATAAAAAATGGTAATAATCCAATTCCGGAAAAAAATTGGAGACTTTTTTAAGTTTGAGAACCCATGGCAATGCCAAAAATCATCATCATTTTCAAAGTTTTTGCATATTTGTCAAGGGCTTTAAACATAGTTTCAATCAGCATCAAAAACCTTTACATTTTGAATTTTCGAATATTTTTGGTCTTTTCTGCATTTTCTCGAAAGAGCTTTCAAACTATTTTAAATCGGTACCAAAATTTGTTACCATGTTTTCGAAAATATTGTCAGGAAAGTGAAAAAATTGTAAAAATGTCACTTTTAGTGCAAAATGTATACATTTTTTCCTTTGATAAGAAGCCATAATTTTTGCCGAAAATCATTCGATTTTCAAAATTTTTGCATATTTGTCAATGGTTTTGAACCTAGCTTGAATCTGCATCAAACCCCGTTAATTGTAGTCAATTTTTAATTTTCGACTATTTTTGGTCGATTTTGCATACTTTCCCCTTACAAAAATATCAAAAATAAATAAAAATTTTAAAACTCAAATTTTTTGTCACTATTCGATATCTGGCATCAAAGTAGGTATAAAAAACTTTAGCGAACTTGATCCGAAGCAATATTTTAGAAAATATGGCCAAAATTGTTAAAAATTGCCAAAAAAAAAAACAGCCCTTAGGCCAAAAGTTGAAAACTATGTTAACTTCGAGGAGCCATAACTTTGCCAAACCTCCATCGATTTTAACGATTTTTGAATTTCTCGAAAGAGCTTTCTAACTATTTTAAATCGGTACCAAAATTTGTTACCATGTTTTCGAAAATATTGTCAGGAAAGTGAAAAAATTGTAAAAATGTCACTTTTAGTGCAAAATGTATACATTTTTTCCTTTGATAAGAAGCCATAATTTTTGCCGAAAATCATTCGATTTTCAACATTTTTGCATATATGTCAATGGTTTTGAACCTAGTTTGAATCTGCATCAAAACCCTTTACTTGTATTCAATTTTCAATTTTCGACTATTTTTGGTCGTTTTTGCATACTTTCCCCTTACAAAAATGTCAAAAAAATTAAAATTTTAAAATCCAATTTTTTTCTCACCATTCGATAACTGACATCAAAATAGGTATAAAAAACTTTAGCGAACTTGATTTGAAGCAATATTTTAGAAAATATGGCCAAAATTGTTAAAAATTGCCAAAAAAAAAAATCTTTTTTGCCAGAAGTTGAAAACTATGATAACTTCGAGGTGCCATATCATTGCCAAACCTCCATCGATTTTAATGATTTTTGAATTTCTCGAAAGAGCTTTGAAACTATTTTAAATCGGCACCAAAAGTTCTTAACATGTTTTTGGAAGCACGGTCAGTAAAGTGAAAAATTTGTAAGAATATAATTTTTAGTACAAAATTTAAACATTGTAATTTTTCCCTTTAAAAAAGAAGAAGCCATAACTTTGCCAAAAACCTACCAAATTTCAAATTTGTTGCATGTCCTTCAACTATTATTAACATTGTTTGAATGTGAATGAAATTAATTTAAGTATTTTTCAAAATGGTGCAGAATGATTTAGAAAAGTGGGGACTATCTTTACTTTCTGGACAATGAATTTTATCTACCGTAATACACTTACATCCTTATGTATCTTTATTTATATTTGTGGGAAATATAGGATATTATTTTAAGTCATTGAGAAACAATTGTTGGCATTAAATGCAGAACAATTTTGAATTTTCCGGCTGTTCTGTGGCAGGAAATTTTGAGTGCCACATGTTGTGGCATATATACACATGCATGTGTATGTATATGTATGGAAGTGTGTTTGTATGTGCCTTGTGGCATGTGTCAGTCAATCTTTTGGTAGATTATTATTAAATCCAAGTTGAAGGCCAGATGTCGAAAATCTCATATTTGTAAACATCTTCATTTTGTCTGGCGGCAGCTTGTGTCATTTATTCAACTCATTTATTGATTCATTCGTGACTCGATGAGCGCACGTTTCGCCTAGACAGTTGTAGTGTGCCCCACATTCCATCCCTCCGCCCTTCACACCCCCCTTGACACTCACACATATACATAGCTCAGGCATAAGTGGTTTCCGAAGGCTGCAAATACACTTGGCCAGGGCATCACTGGAACCCAACCCAAATCGGACTGCCTTCTATATACACATATACATATATGTCCATATTATCGTATATATGTGTAAATCTGTGTGTGTATCTGTATGTGTGTGTGGCATTCAATAAACTCTCTACATGACCAAACGCTGTAGGCATTTGCTAACAGAATAGTCCGCCTTCATTTAAGTCAAGTTTTCGCTGACCTCTGCTTCAGAAATGAAATTTGCTTGAAGTATGTTGATGATTGACCTGTCTGCCAAACAGCCTCAAACACGTGTTCATCTGCTCAACTTCTGCACACGGTTTCATCCTTTCCATACTGTCATTCTGCTTCTGTTTTACTCAACATTCCCCAGCAAATAATCACGTTATTCCAATGCTTAGACAATGGCTAAGCGAAGCTTTAATATATATTAAGTATACGCACGCTTGAAAGTAGGCAACGAAAAATTTCGCAGTACCACCAACAAAAATAACCTAAAATGCACATTTCTTTGAAGTCAACTAAAAAAAATCGATAGAAAAATTGTAGAATATAGTGAAAAGAACTTAATATGACGAAGCTAAAATAAAATTTGAATAACTTAAAAAACAATATTTATACAAATATAAAAATTTTAAATTTAAAATTATCTAAAAAAAAAAATAAGCATAAAAAATATCTGCTTAAAACTATTAAGAGCCAAATTAATATTTTCCGCTTTAAGGAAATTTATAAAAAAATGATTGAATAAATATTATTATATATATATTATAAATATAAATATCACGTATACGCAATGTGATACACAGCTTAGTTAAGACGAATGAGTTACAAATAAGCTCAACATAAATGATTAATCAGGCATATTGAGTAAGAGAGAAAGCGAGAACAAGTGAGAAAGAGATGCCGAATGTGAAAGAGATAGAGAGAGAGAGAGAGAGAGAGACAGAGCTATAGAGTATGCACAGTCACGTCACTGGCCAAGTTGAAGGAAGAGTGCGGTTCTCTAAAACCGCATCTTAAGCATAATATTTTACGAGGATTTTCCAGAGGCAAATCTCTGCACACATGTGCACTGATTGCAATGCACAAGGAGTCGACAGACAGGGGCTGGCGGGGATGGGGATGGGGATTAGAGGATTGGGATTGGGCTCTTGGAGTCATGCGGCCGCATGATAAATGACAGGCAGGCAGGCAGGCAGGATCCGCAGGAAGAACTAAAGGATAGGTAGAGAAATAAAAGAGATTGTGTTAAATTTTTTGCATTTTGTCAATATTTATTTTTCTCATTTGACTAGTTAATTTCCATCATAATGGGGTTCTGCTGTAGCCAGTTTATCTGTGTTCTGTATCTGTTTTGGTTTCGATTTCGGTTTTTATTTCTTCAGTTATAATTATAATATTGTGTTTTAGTTTTTAGTTTCAGATAATACCATGTATATGTTTATGTAAGTATATTAAATATATATAACATGTGAAAATTGTCTTGTCAGGATTTCCCATCATCAACATCATCATCATCATGACGATCATTAAACATAATGAATACATATATGTAGATTGCATTAAACATGTTTTGCATTTGCATTTCAGGGGAGTTTCCTTCGAATGGAATTCCTTTTCCTTATTTTTCTTTTTCTTTTCATTTCATTTAGTTTCTTTTCTATATGGTTTTAATATTTAATTTGTTTGCTTGCATTTTCATTTATTGCACTTTATTGTACATACAATACATTTCAATACATACTATATGCATATATATATATATATATTATTTTAAACATAGTTAAATAAAGTAACATACAATACAATAAATAAGAGAGATTGTTTTCCAATAATTCCTAAGGGCGGGTCTGACAATATACATATTGGGGGCTCGTTATAATATTTTATAGTATATTTTATATATTAATTTATATATATTTATATATTTATATGCATGTATACATTATGTATATAGCATTGATGCATGGATGTGTGTCCATTGAGAGTCCTCAGAATCTAACACATATGTATTGTGTGTGAACAACAAGAAAACGAAGCAACAAGGATTGAGGGTGGAGTGGAAAATGGAAAGTGGAATTTTTGTTGGAAATCGATTGCAATACATAAAAAAGGAGTATATTTGGAAGGTATGAACACTATGTATGTATGTATGTATGTATATGCTATGTATATTCATTTAAACAGTGAATTAACAAATCTATTATGCAATTCATTTAACTCATTTTATCTATATTTTATTTCACTTGGTATGTATGTATATTTGATTTAAATGTATGTAGTTTTAGTTAGTTGATTTAACAAAGTTGCTGCTAGTTTATGTATGTATTTATGTATGTATGTACGTATGTGTGACTGTGTTTATATTTCATATTTATATATATTTATACGTAATTTAGTTTGATTCACAACAATAACATTTCTGAATATGCATTTCCGTGTCTCTTTGTATTTTCGTTTTTTTTTTTTAATTATTTTTTTTATAGTATGTATATTTATATATCATATATGTATATATCAATATATTTGCTTCAAATTCTAATTTAAATTCCAATTCCAATTTCAATTCAAAATTTAAACAAATCGAATAAAGCTTAGTTATGTATGTATATGTTATGCGGTTTAGTTATAGTTCATTTTGTAGTGTTGGCAAACGCTGCAATTTATATAATTTATATTTCTCATGTTTCGATTTTTCTCACTATGCAATATTATAGCTCCCTCTTTTCACAATTCATTTGGAAAACAGACTAGATTTATGTATGTGTTGTAGATGTTTCTTTATATATATGAATGGATATATATATATATATATATATATATATATATATATATATATATATATATATATATGTATATATATATATATCTGCTTGATCATGATTGGAATACAGTTTGCTTTTGGTTTGTCTTCAACGCTAACTTAATCGTAGTTGCACGATGTTTTGCGAAATTGCTTTTCAATTGCGTTTCTCCCATCGCCATCTTCCATCTGCCATCTGCCATCGGGGCCCACTTAACGTATACGTAACATCAGTGAAGGGGTTTTAATAACTATGAACTTTGCTTCCCTCTATATGTATACATTTATATATATATAAATTTATTTTTATTTATGTATGTGTGTGTGTGTGTGTTTCTATGCATATGTATGTGTGTTGACTTTACGTAATTGCGATCGGAGCATCGCTTCGCTTTGGTCGTCGTCGTCGTCGAAATCGTCGCTCCTCTTTCACATTCTATATGAAACATGATTATATATATATGTATATATAGTTTTTTTTTCTTGGTATAATATATTAATTTATCAGTATGTGTAAATAAGAATGATTAGCATATAGAAGACTCAACAGAACTCAGTATTGATTACATTTATGTATGTTAGTTTCAGCACAGATCCTAGCGTCCTCCGCCATTTGTTTTCATCTCTCATCAGTTATCCTGCTCCTTCACTTTTATTCACTTCACTTCTCCCTCTTCTTCATCTCCATCTGATTTTTATTTTCTTTTATATTTTGTTTTATTGTCAACTAATCAATTAATCAAGTGTGGAGAGAAGTCGTCCCGTTGCTGCTGTTGCTATGCAAAAGGATAAACAATTACAAGGATATCTGTCCGTTTATCTGTGTGTGTGTGTGCCTGTATGTGTCTGTGTGTGTGTGTGTGTGTGTGTGTGTGTATGCTTAGTTGGAATCGGAATCAGAGTCACTGGGCGGCACTGGCGATGCCGCCGGCTTATTCCCGGCGCTCGCAGGCTCCTCTCGTATAGGACGAGTTGCCGCCAAATACGCATTCGTCGACTCGCCGTGCGTGGTCTCGATGCCAACCCTGGACAAGATTGGTGAGATCAATGTTAGCGTGGGTATGGTGAAGTGGTTGAATGGTCAACTTACTTGTACTCGTGCCGTGCCAGATAGCGGACATATTTCTCAGGCGGCTCATCCGCATCGGAGTCCTGCACGCTCACGGAGCGCACGGTGGTATGCGAGACCTGCGTGGCGGGCATTGTGAATTCCACGAATGCGTATGGCGCCAATTCACTTGGTATCTGATCGTAGGAGGTTAGCGCCATGCGGCACACAAGCTGATGGGTTGTATAGGCACCTGTCGGAGCAGAAGTCAAGCGAAAGTACAAGGATTAGCAAGGCTGCCAGTTATACTATCTCAAACATCCCGAAAATTTCATTTAATATTCATTATCTTTCAAGAGTAACGAATCTTGCGTTAAAAATTATAGGTTATATGAACAATGTTTTTTCTATCGATAATTCATAAATAAGCTATCGATTACATATATTCTATAACGATAATCTCGATATTTATGTGCAAGGAGTAGTTTTCCACCTTGACTTCCTTTGGGATATATCAATATTATCAAAATTCGACAATAATCCACTAATAAATCTAAGGTTCAAAAATATAGGTTATATCAACATAACTTTTATCGATAATTCATAAACAAACTATCGATTACATAAAATCGATAACCATAAAATGGACATTTTTGTGCAAGGAGTGGCTTTTCATCCACATTGACTTCCCTTGGGATATATCAATGTTATTAAAGTTCGACAATAATCGACTAATGAATTTAAGGTTTAAAAATATAGGTTATATCAACATAACTTTTTATCAATAATTCATAAACAAACTATCGACTACATAAATTCTATGGCAATAATCTTATAAATATACGATCGATAACAGGATTTTTAATAGGAAAAATGACGACATTTCTGTGAAAGGAGTAGCTTTTCATTCAAATTGACTTCCCTTGGGAAACATCAATGATATCGAAATTCAATAAAAAATCGATTTTTACAACAATCTTTTTCGATATTGATCTTTAAAACTCATATACTCATTGCTTAGTAAAAAAAAACAAATAAATTTAAGTTTTGAAACTATCGATAATATCAAAACAGTCAACGATATCGAACTTATCGATTCACCAAAAATACCTAAAGTATCGATAACAGTTGCAATGACAAAGTGGTCAACTCTTTACTTACCTTGTCCCTCTTTGGGTAGGCGAGGACAGCGCCAGACGATGGCGCGATGATGATGTTCATACTTGGCCTGACCGGACGTCACCTCGATCAAAGACTCCTGCAGCGTGTCCACGGCGCCAAGGATACGCTCAATGCCCTTGATCTTGCCAGTGCGTCGATGCGCCGACTTTACCGAGCCATAGCTAAAAACGGAGCGAAATCAGCTAAGGATGTGATGCCTCAGCGTCTGGAAGATTCGCAACTTACCGGAAGTGTTTCTCGACGCGGAACAGATAGATCCAGCACTCGGGTATGGGGAAACGTACGGAGACATCCTCGCATGGAATCTGGCCCAGTTTGCGAGAGGTGAAGCCCGGCACGAGGATGTCGGCGCGCAGCTCTACCTTGTTGCCAGTGACGCACCAGGTGGCCTTCAGCTGCAGCGGAAGTTCACGATTCTTGGGCGGACGCACACGGAAGCGCAACAGTTCAATATAGTTGGCATCGGGTGGCTGGAACCTGAGATTGCATGGGATTAGTTAAGAGGATTAGCGTAAAGAGTTGGAGGGGCAGATGCTGAAAGAGGTAATTGGAGGTCATCACCCACTTGATGGTGCGCGTACGCTCGTATTCCTGCTGATTGACGACGCTGTGGAACTCAACGGCCTCCAGCCGGATCCACTCCTCGGTGGCCACCGGGATGATGTCGTGCCGGCCGACCACCTCCTTGCCCTGCCGCCACATATCGTTGACGCCCAGCTCAATGGTGGGCATGCCGGTGAGGAAGGCCAGGAAGAAGAGACGGACGCGGGCAATCTGCTTAAGGATCTTTCCCTCGTAGTCCTGCTCCACGGTGATCTCATCGACGGCCGTCACCTGCACCTCCTCCATCTTGTAGGTGAGGGCACGTTCCCGGAGCGCTGGCAGCTTGAACAGCGCCTCCTCAATGCACACCGAGAATTGTTTCATGTCCTCGTAGTTCATGGAACCGATCTTGAAGAGCTGCGATGATTGCGGCGCATGTTCCACTGGCAGACCGAGCTTCTTCAGATCGCTGCCGAACTCCTTGACGCCTTCGTAGTCCCCAGCGATGGCATATTGTGCAAACTTTGTCAGCTTGTTGGTGATCCGCTCCGCCTTGGTCACCTGACCGGGACGGACGCCCGGACGTTCCTTGTAGAAGATGTACTGGAGCTTCATCGTGAAGATCTTGCCGAACTGATCGTACTGCTGGGCCCCGATCTCCGACACCGAATATGATGGCTGCAGTGGCAGCTCCTGGAACGGCTGCTTGTCGCCGGCCTGGTTGAGCAGCTGCACGACGGGCACATCGTTCTGGATGACCAGACGCACGAAGATCTTCTTCCAGAAGCGCTGGCCCGTGATCTTCTTTTTGTTGGGCTGTCGTAGTTGCATCTCCCAGCCGGGGCCGACATAGTGCAGCCGTGGGAACTCCTCCAGTGGCTGCGACACATCTTCATCGTACAGCGGCGTCTGCGGAGTGTCCTGTGAGTCCGTGCGCTTGATGCTGCCTTCGGTGGCGCCGGAAGCGCCACCTGCCGGAGGTGCCGGAAACCCGCTGACATCCTCCTCGAACGGATTGACAGCTGGCGGCGAAGAGGTGGTCGACGTCGTCGTGGCACGTGCCGGTGGCGGTGGTGGTGCCAGCTGTGGTGCCACGCCAGCTGCTCCGTCCGCCTTCGGCCGTATCACCACACTGAACTCCTTGTCCACCGACTCCACGGACTCACTGCGCACCGGCGCCTGCATCGCATAGAAATCGTCATCCTCATTGCCGAAGCCGTCATCGGCTGCGTTCGGCTCCCCGAAGGCATTCGTCGTGCTGACTGAGGTCGAGCCGAAGGCGCTGTCGCCCCAAGCTGCAAAAGAGAATGACGAGATGAAGAGATGCAATTGGTGTCTGCCAAGCTAAGCGATGTCTACTTACCATCTCCGCCTGTGGGAGTAATGGCGCCCGATCCGCCACCTCCTGGCCCGCCTCCGCCCATGCCGAAGCCATCCAGTATGCTGATGTTGTCCTTCTTCACGGAATCGAACTTGGCCGAGAAGGCATCAAACTCATCCGGTTCGGCGGCGAAGATGTTGCTCACGTAGCTGGCCGGCTGACGTGGCTGCACCGCGGGTGGCACAGCTGCTGGTGGAGCTGCTTGCACTGGTGGCGCTGGTGTCACATCCATTTCCGGCTCATCAATGGCAAAGATGTTGGCGACAATGGGCGCTGGCGCAAAGATCGGCTCGTCCTCCTCCTCCGGACTGGCGAAGGGATTGGCCGAGAGCTGACCGCTGGCCAGTGCTGGGAAATCGAGACCGGTGTCCATCTGCTCGGGCTCATCATTGGCAACATCCATACCAATCGGATCAGAAGCTGCCTGTGTCGTGGCGACGGACTCTGTTGGTGGGCTCTGATCCGACTCAATGGCCACGGGTTGCTCAACTTCGGCTTCGACTGCCACTTCTGCTTCTGGCACTGGTTCCGGATCAGGCTCCGTTACTGGTTCCGGCTCTGATTCCGGCTCGGGATCTGGTAGTGGTTCTGCCTGCTTAACATCAACTGGTGCCGGCTCCGGTTCCGGCTCATCTTCGTCATCGGAGCGCGGCAGATCCTCCACTGTGGTGATCTCAATGTCAGGAGTGGGAGCACGTTGGCGCTGCGTGAGATCGGGGGGAGCTGCAATGTGCGCCAAGGTAGCCGCCTGTGGCTGTGAGGTAATGTCATGGGTGCTGTCGTCCGGCCGTATCAGCATCGAGCTGAAGATGGGCTCCTCGCGCGTCTGCGTCTCCGGCAGGTCATCGTTGAGCAAATCCGGTTTGGCCGGTGGCGTCGCCTGCACCGCCGGCTGCTCGAACAGGCTGAGGATATCCTCCTTGGTCTTGGGTGGCGGTGGCTTCGCTGGCTTGCTGCCGCTGCCAAACATGTCGAGCAGATCATCCGCCTCAGCTGCTGCAGCTGGAACTGGAGTCGGAGCTGGAGCTGGGACTGGAGTTGGGACTGGAGCTGGGGCTGGAGTTGCCGCTGGTGGTGGCGGACGTTGGGGTGGTGCCGGATGCTGTTGTCCTTGTCCATGGATGATGTGGGCTGGCGGTGTGGGCCTGGGCGGCACCGGTCGTGGCGGCGGTGGACGCGGTGGCTGCTGCTTGGCCGGCGAGGAGATCGGAGCCGCACCTTGGAGATTGGGCACCGCCGTTGGCACACCGAAGGGATTGTCGAGCGGGGATGGCGCTGCTGCGGCATGCATGCTGCCACCCATCAGATCCACCTCAATGGCCTGCGTATGGGCACTGGACCCACTGTCGGAAATGTCCACATCCACGTCGAGGAGGTCGGCCAGGCCCGAGTCCGGTGTGGGGCTGGGTGAGTGCAGATCCCGCATGGAGACGGGACTAGGCGAACGGGTGGCAGGGATGCGACCCAACAGTTCCGAGCTGGTCTCGTCCAGCTGGCTGGACACCGTGCTGATTAGCTCCTGTGTGCTACGTGGCGGCAGTGGGCGTGGCGGTGGCGGTGCTGCCGCCGTCCGTTTGCCCTCATCACCGTCGTCCTCGGCGGCTGACTTCAGGCTGAGTGCATCATCCTCGGCTTCGATGGTGGTGCCAAAGAAGCTCATGGCTGGATCAATGTCGGCCACCGGCTCAGCCGGTTCCGTGTCCAGGTCATCGCCGCCAAAGGCGAACGGATTGGAGGCGGACTCACCAAAGGGATTGTCCGATTCGACTGGCTCCGGATCGGTCTGCATCAGGAAGGGATTGACGGCCACATCGCCCTCATCCAGATCGTCGTCCATCAGAAACGGATTCGCCATCTTCTCTTATCTAATTCTTATGTATCCTGTCTGAGTATTAAAAACTATGTAGATGTAGCCGGGAGTTATCTCTGGACGAGATGAGCTTAACGCTCGATGAGCTCGCTCTCGAGCAGCTTTATCTCGGTCTCGCCGGGCGCTAGGTTCTCCGCGATGGATGTGTCGAAGGGATCGATGTCCTGCTGCTGTTGCAGCGGATCCTCCTCGAGCTGCTGTTGCGTTGTGCGATTGGGCAGCGACGGTGTCAGCACCTTGTCGCCCAGTCCCAGCTCCTGGGCGTCGCTTTGGGTGTCAAGGACACCAGTGGTTGACGGAGCGGCGCTCTCGGGCAGCAGCTCGTGCTCCAGTAGCTTCAGCTCCGTCTGTCCGGGCTTGAGATCGGCCGCTATCGACGTATCAAATGGATCCAGTTCCTCCTCCTGTTCGTCTTCGTCCTTGTTGGCGCAGCTGTTGGGCAGTTGTCGTCGCTCCTGGGCGGGCGTCAGTACCTTGATGTCGATGTTGTCCTCGACGGCGAGCAACACCTCGGCCGGTACAGGTGTTGGTGGCGCACGCGGATTGAAATCGGGATCGGAGATACTATGCTTGAGCGTTGGCTGCGTGATCAGATCGGCCTCTATGTGCTTCAGCTCAATCTCGCTGAGCTTCGCCTCGGGCACATACGATGTGTCGAAGGGATCCTCGGATTCGCGCTCGGCGATGGTCTGGGCACTGGGCGCGTAGTATGGCGTCAATGGCTTCTTGTTGGCACCCAGGCAACTGTCATTACCCGCTGCCAGCAAATCCTGCCCGCTGGGCACCAAGAATCCCACGCTCTTGCCCTGTATATTAAGGCTCAGCGAGGACTTACGACGCGCCGAATCGAAACCGGGTTCAACCACAGAAATAGCAGCTGTAGTTTTTGCTGTTGCTGTTGCTGGTGGTGGTGGTCTTGGTGGTGGCTGCTCCTGATCCGCACGTGGATCAAAGTCGGGGTCGCTCAATGAGTGCTTGAGATTGGAGCCGTGGTTCTCGTTCAGTAATTCACGCTCCAAGTACCGCAGCTCCGTGGCCTTGGGCTGGACTAGTGCGCTCACAGCGGAGGTATCGAAGGGATCAAAGTCGGGATCCTCCTGTTGGTCAACACTGAGCGTGGGCGCCAACGGTGCTGGCACCACCTGGCTGAGGTCGGTGGCACTGCCAGCGAGTAGGTCACGAGCTGGCGCCCCTAGTAGACCTCCGGCTGGTGTAACCTCCTCCTCCTCGGCTCGTGGATCAAAGTCGTCGTCCTCCTCGAGTACGGTTGTCTTGCGGATCACCTGCTCCGCGTAGTTGGTGTTGAAGGGGTCGTCGTCTAGATTTGCCTCCTCGTCGTCGTCGCTCACGTAGATGGCGCCGGGCACAATATGAGGTCCTGATGCAGGTCGCACTGGTGGCGGTGGCCGCTTTGGTTTACCTGCAATTCCAGAGGGATTCACTTTAAGAGGAACTGAATTCGATAGATCAATGCGGTTAGAACCTTACCTGAGGCTGACTCCTCCGGCTCGGGGGCAAACTCTGCCCAGCTTAGGTCGGCGACGGATTCGGTTAGGAGCTCGGCTGGCGGAAGCACAACCTGATTGACGATGGTGATGTCCTCCTTTTTGGTGAGAGATTCGGCGGCTAGTTCGGCAAATTCGTCGTCCTCCGGGTCGTCCTTGAGCACATCAAAGTCGGCTAGGTCGGTATTAAGTGAGCCGCCGATTAGCTCGAGATTGTTATCGTCCTCCTCCTCGTCAACCTTTTTGGGCTTGATTAGATGTAGATGCAGCGAGACACTTAAATCAATGGGAGCCACAGATTCGGGCACATCGTCGTCAAGATCATCGAGTAGATTGTGCTGCGGTTCGGCACCTAGGAGATCCGACTCGGTATCACCCTGGTCAACGCTCTCGCTGAGCAAGAGATTCTGAATGCCCTTGCGGAGCTTGCGCTTGGGATTAGCGAGGGCTACGGCGTGTTCACGATCAACACGGCCAGAGAGTACCTCGACGGCAGCGCCAAGGCTGACTAGTTTCTTGTTGGTCTTGGCCTTGTCGGCGCCAACGATGACCTTCTCGGCGTAGGCGGTGTCAAAGGGATCGGGTCCGTCGTCTAGCTCGAGAACGGGTGAGTCCGGTACGACGGCTAGTTGAACCTCGCCGCTGGTGATTGCCTCGATGTAATCGGTGGCAAAGATATCATCGACCTCGTCCTGGGCCTCGTCCTCCGACTCGGATAGCTGGACAACGGCCTCGGCGAGCTTGTCGCGGTTCGCCTCCCGCTCGGCGGCAAGTTGTCGCTCCCGCTCAAGACGCTCGGCTTCACGGCGAGCGGCCTCCTCTTCCTCCTGTTTCTTCTTCTCGGCGGCGGAGGGTAATCGTTGATAGAACGACTCTTTCTTGATGCGGTCGAGCTCGTCCTGTGTCTTGTGTAGGATATTATCGACGCCGGATGTTAGTGCCTTAAACTTGGCCCATTCTTCGTCGCCGCCGGCGTCAGCTGTCGACTGCTGTGAATCCGCGTGCTGATCCTGGCCAAAGGATGCTGCTGATGTGGCCGCCGAATCGGCTAGCCTACTGGAATAGCCTGCTCCTGCTCCTGTTCCCGCTGCTGCTGCTGCTGCTGCTGACGATGTTGCTCCTTCGACGTCTGAGGCTGCGTCCGATTCGCCAGCGTCTGATTTGTGGGCGGCCGCCTCCTGTTTCGCCTTGAGATCGCGCTTGTACTGCTCGAGCTCCTCTTCGGTGAAGAGTTCTTGGTCCTTTTTCGACTTCTTCTTTTTCTTTTTTAAACCTTTTGGTAGCTTAAGCATTATCTAATTGCGGAGACATCGAGATCGGTCTGCAAAAACGAATCCACAAACAATTCACAACTCATAACGATTCCAATCTAGGTTTGTATTTGGGATGTGGACCTACTTGGGTATTGAAGCTAGTGGAGACTAACAACCTCTCTACGAGGCGTGCAGGGGTAGAGGGAGGGATACAGAGAGAGAGAGAGATAGCACGCGCGTATTATGTAAGCATTGAACTATATAACTACAGAT
Source organism: Drosophila quadrilineata (assembly GCA_018150725.1). Lineage (NCBI taxonomy): Eukaryota > Metazoa > Arthropoda > Insecta > Diptera > Drosophilidae > Drosophila > Drosophila quadrilineata. The sequence goes on from JAECWN010000432.1 coordinate 5,525,198, forward strand.
ACATACATATATACATATATCGCAGAATCGAAGCAAATTCGTCTAATCTAGAATTTGAATTGGAGACGGGGTTGGGATACGGGTATGGGGATGGTAGTAGGAGTGCGGATGGGATGAGTAATGGCAGCTAATGGGGCACGGCTAAGGATACGTTAGGATACGTATGTTGCCCACTCACCGCCGCACCGTTGACCCCTCGCAATGTCCAGTTGATTGGCCGATATTTATGTATAGACAATAATGATATCGACACGAATTCGACTTTTTAACGGATTTACAAACTTTTTTTTTATTTTTTTAATTATTATTTCTATGATATAGTATTTTTTTTTTTTTTTGTTTCTTGTTTAATTTAAGGTTCGCTTAGCATTGAGATTGCCTCTGCAACGGCTCTCAACTGCGCTTGTTGCATAGAAAAATTCACTCACTCTCACACACATATATGCTCTCTCACACACACACACACTCACTTACACATACATACATGCATGCACATATACATACATATATACGTTCTCTCGAGTTGCGGATTGACACAATTGTGTACCTACACATGAACTTGCCACTTGGGCAAAGCTTTTATGCCAACACCACCACAATTCACCACGCCACCAACAACAACAACAACAACAACAACAGCAACAAGAAAAAGATAAAGAAGAAGCAGAGTAAGAGGAAGATGACGATGTTGAAGAAGAAGAAGAAGAAGAAGCAGCAGCAGCAGCAGCATTGGTGTAACAGCAACAATGAAAGCTTTAGCCACACTTGGCCAATAAGCATGTTGGCCAATTGCCAATTCGGTATCAAAATATTGTACGAAATCAGTTTCGACGGATTTGGGCTTAGCTATTAAAAAAAACAAGCTTCGTGTTAAACGTATTTACATTTTGTTAACTTTTCTCAGCGAATTTGAAAAAATACTTAACATATTTAAAAAAATAAATTATCAAATTCTTAACTTTTTCAGCGAAATTTAAATAAAAATAAATAATCAATTTAAAAAAACAAATAAATTAAAATAATGAAATAGTAAACAAAAAAAATTTATTCGTTTTTTAATAAATTTGTTATAAATTAAAAAGAACTACTAACAAAAATTTGTATAATTTATTTATAATATTAATGTGTAAGACTTTTGTTAATTTTTGAAATGATAATAAAACACAATTAAAATATTAAAAAGTAATTGTATTATTGACATCTATTAACCAAAGAATATATATATATATGAGAATATTTATATTTATATATATATATAAAATAGATATGTATATTTCAAAACAAAACCCCTAATGCGGTTTAAAATTTTAATAATTATTCGCAAATTTTTTAAGGAAATTTACAGGATTTAAAAAAAAATATTATATTATAAAAAAAAAACATTTAAATTAAATTTTATAAATTTAAACAATAATTGATTATTTAATTATACGAAAATAATTATATAATATAATATATTATTTTATTTATTTTATATAATATTTTACATATTATATCTAACTATGAACAGCATTTATTGCTACAAGAAAAAAAACGATTGTAGAAAAGTGGAAAAGAAAAAAGTTAATTTATTAATATTAAAATCAATTTATAAATATGATGAAAAATTCGTGAAGTATTAATTTGAAATAATTTTGTTTTTTAATTTTTTTAATTAAAATTTACAATCTATTTGAAATCAAATGCATCACAAAAAATAATAAAAATTATTCTGAATTTCTCCAAATTTGAAATGCATTTTCAATACTTTCCACAATATTTTTTAATACCTATATAAAAATAAATAAATTATTTAATGTTTATTTTTCCTAATAAATCTTTTAAATATCCATCAAGTCTTCAGTATTTAAACTAAACTTTAAAAATATGTAATCTCAATTTTTATGAAGCCAAAGAAATCCTTTTGATACTCTTCTCATCAAAGCTTTATCTAGTATTTTTTTGTGAGTTTCTTTTGTTCTTTTAGTTCTCATTTATTTTATTTTCCTTCTTCTTTTTTTTTTGTCTTCCCTGCATAGCTTAGACCTTCAACCCAAAGACATTCCAATTAATTTTGTTATTGATGCAGGATAAGCAACGCTTGACGATGATGTGGATGAGGATGAGATGCTTGATCTTGAAATGGAAATGACAGTAGAAAAGAAAAGCGACAAAGTAATGAAGAAAATTGATGCAGAGAGATTTCTGTGAAAGTAATAGGACAGCATGGAAACCGAGACAAGATTACGAAATACATAAAAGGTGTTCCGACATTTGCCACATGATTACATGTCCTTAAGTGGGCGATAGAACCCCAAAAAATATATATGTATGTATTTCAAAAAAACTACATTAAATAGAAATGAAAATACAAGAAAAGAATAGAAAATATATATAAAAATGAAATAAAAATCAACAATAATAAAAGACGACCGACAAGGCAGAGCCAAAAGAGTCAAAGAAAAAAAGGACAAACGCCAGTCTAAATGGGGGGCAGTAGTACTACCTCTTTGTTGTTCTTGTTGTTGTTGCTGTTGCTGTTGTTGTTGTTGTAGCTCGGAAAAATCGATGATTTAGAGACGCACTCAGCGAGGCAAGCGAAATGTGAAATGTGATGTGCTGTTAGGGGCCGCAAGCGACGAAGGTTCGCCGTGTGGCGAGGGAGGGATTGGCAGGTTGGGTTTATAACGGGGGTGGAGGTTCTGTGTGTAAGTGTGCGAAAGAGAGCGACATATACGACTGCACGCCTACGCACACACCCACACACACGCACACAGACACACACACACGTCCACTCACACAGCTTTATCTCGACACGTTTCTATTCCGTTCACTTTATGAAAAAAGTTTCCTTTTTCAATATATGAATTTCATTTTTGTCACTTTATTTTTGCAACTTTTGAGTGGTTCACACAGGAAAAAAATTTAACAAACTTATAGTTATAATTAATACTGTTGCTATTTTTCACATATATGTATATGTACATACATTTCTTTGGTTTTCACATTGAGAAATTATGCAACTTGCGTCTCACTCTTGCGCACTTGCAAAAGAACAACTCATGAGAAAAAAGTGATGAGGAAAAAAAAAACACCGTAAAATAATTGCAGCTGCCTGCGCTTTCTCTTTCTCACTATCACTCTCTTGCTCTCTGGCCGTTTTGTGTCTCTCTCTTTTTTTGTGGGTTTTTTTTATAACAATTTTAGCACGATTTTCGATTCGTTTCGAATTCTATTGATTTTTCATGTGTTGAATTACATATACTATATATATATATATATATATATATATATATATATATATATTGTTTATAGATGTTTGCAGTTTATTGGTATTATTTTTCATTTAATTTTGAGTGTTTCTCTCATTTTTCTTGGTTTGTTACCTCTGATTTGAACTATCGGGAAATCTAGCACAGAATGAATGAAAATGTCACGAAAACCCATAGGAAGTGCTTTCGCCCAACGAAGTATCCTTTAAAAAGCTTCACCAAATGAAAGCTGCACGACAACTTTTCACACCAATACAGTCAAAAGTTATAAATACACTCTCAGGGAGAGAGGGAGAGAGAGAGAGAGAGAGAGAGAGAGAGAGAGACGAAGAGAGAGACTCATGGATGAGCACGTGCACACAGACAGCAGCTGACGTCTTTTCACTGTTGAGTATCCTGCGGCTCCTCCAGACCGACAGACCGAAAGCTTTTGCTGCTTTGCAAAAGCCCATAGGCAAAAGCTCGCGCTCTCCCACATGCCAAGAGAGGGAGAGAGAATATGCGCCTGCGTCTGTGTGTGTATGTGTAAGTGCATGCGTTTATGTGGGTGTGTGTGTGTGTGTGTGTGTGTTGAGGGACAAAAACAAAACACGAGCTGTCATTTGTTGGCGCTTTCGTCAGCTTTTGACACTTGACATTTGTTCGACGCCTGCGCATTTTCAGTTGCAGCCCCAGCCCTGTTTAGCAGCTGCAGCCCTGGCATGGTCAGCCTACCTGTCCAAGCTTACAGTTAATATTTGAAATATTACAATATATACATATGTATACTTTTATAAATTAGAAAAATATTTTAAAAAATTGTATATAAATACACTTCTGAACAAATTAATAGATACACTGGCAGTAGAAGTTACGGTTATAACCACGTACATTTTTATAAGAACTATAATGAAATTTTTAGAATTTCTTGTTCAAAATCATGGTAGAGTATAATAAAAATTATAAAAACATAGTTTGCAATTGATTGAAGATGAAATTCATAAAAAAAACTATAGCTATGCAACTAAAAAGAAACTACATGTCCAAAATTCAACTTCAAAAAATACAAATATTATAAAAAAATTTAACGCTCTTTAAAATTAATACATTTTTTGACTCGAAAGATATGGCTAATTATCTATAATTTCTTTATTTATTTAAAAAATATTTGAAATATTTTTGAGGCCAACACAAGTCTTCAATAAAATGAACTGCATAGATGTCAACTGGACAACAAATGTATCTCGTACACTATACCATTAAGCATTACTTTTTCTTTATTATTTGGTGAAATTCTTAGAAATAGGTATAGATAATTAAATAGATAGAAATTAAAAGTGGAAAAATCAAGTTGACGAAAAATATGATACATTTCTTGACTCGTAAGCTATGGCTAATTTTTTGTAATTTCTTTTCTAGAATAAAGAAACTCAAAGAAAAAGTTAAAAAAATAACCTGCAGCGGTGTCAACTCGACAACAAATACATCTCGTACGCTATAGTTTTAGTGCTTATTTTTTAATTTATTAGTTTTTTTTTTATTATCAAAGATAGTCAATAAATACGGTCTACATTATTTCTGTTAATAATATTAGGCGAGATCTTAAGTTTATAGAAGTTACAGTTACTATTGAAACCACTTTAAAAAGCCTCTGGGGGAACAAATGTTGTTATCGCCATAGATAAGATGGGGCACATTGTATGTATACCCATGAGACCCCTCTTCGCAAGTTGGGCTAATGATAAGCCAATGATAATGATTGATAATGATTTCCACGGTTTTTTTTTTTTTTCATTTGTCATAAGTCTGCTCAAATATAGTCTACATTATTATACAGAGAAGGAGATATATAGAGAGAGAGACATAAAGTTGGGGGTAGAAAGAGAGCGCGCGATATCTATGATTAATAGCTAAATTATTTGGGGAGTGCCTAACTAATTAGAGTTATAGAGTTACACTTAAGGTTGCCCAATCTCAAATCGACTTGAACATATATACATATGTATATACATATGTATAGGGCATCTCGCTCGCACCGCATAGCCGTGTCGCTATCAGTCTCGTGGGGCATGCAACTGTTGCCGCACTGCTCAGAATCAGAAGCGTATGCGCGACTCGAAGCGGCAACTGTTGAACCACCATGCCTCGATATCGTCATAGTACTGGACTCTGTGCATCGAGCTGGGGCCATGGAGGCGGGCACAGAGCTCGCAGAAAGGCGACTGCTGGACGAGACTGTAGTACGAACGCCACCAGAAGTAACTCATGTACTCATCCCGATCGCTGGCCACAAAACGCAAGTGCTCCGCCAGTTGCTCCACGCTCTCGAACCGCTCCGCATCGATGTAGGAATGGGGTGGCAGGAACCGGGTGTAGTTGGCGCCCCCGAACACCACGGGCACGATGTGATGCTGGAGGACGGCGTATAGCTTCTCGGTGACATAGTCGACGCAGAGCGAGTTCTCGAATGCAAAGTAGAACTTGTAGTCGGTGTCCAGCATCTCGTCACAGCGCGGATCTCCGCGTGCACAGCTGTCGGGCGGGAAACATAGAAGCATCATCAGCACATGGTCAAGTGGAATTCACTGGATCCTCAACTCACCTGAGTGTGCCACACTTGCCGTATATGTCCACCTCGATGTACTGCTGCAGTGCCTCCGCCAGCTGCTCGCGCCGCGACAGCGTCTCGCAGTGGGAGACAAACCAGGCGGCCATTTTCAGCTTAGTTGGCCACAAATCCAACACGGTGGAGTCGTTCCAGCTGCCGATGGGCGGCGGATGACGCCAGGCGGGATGTGTGGTTGGCGCCACAAGTGCCCCCGTTTCCACATCCAGCAGTCTGGCATAGGGCCACACAATGTCCGAGTCCAATCGGTAGCTCATCGTCAGATTGTAGAATCCCTGCTCATCGCTGAGACGATGCTTCGTTTCGCCCGGCGGCTCCATCAGGGCAAACACATACTGCTGCTGTGGACCTCGACGACTGGGCAGTGATTGAAGCAGGGGGAACGGCTGCGCCACATGGTAAACGATGGCATCGTACATCTCCAGGTCCGGCAGATAGTCATGCTGATTGCTCAGCTCACACTGGTAGACGGCACAGTGCAGATCATCGCGGAACTGCTCGGGTCCAAGCGTATCTGCCGGCAGTTTCCAGCGCTCCTCCTCAAAGAAGCTGCTCCAGAGCAGTATGCTCCGTGTGGCTGGACGATCGCTGGCCACTTTCCCGCCACTGCTCCTGTCCAGGTAGCTGCGCAGTATGCCATATTGGTTGAGTATGGGCGAGGTGCCAATCTTATAGATGCCGATCAAAAGGGCAAGGAATATCAGGGCGAGCAGAAGGAGCGTTAGGCTCCAGCGCGACTGACGGCGCATGCTGTCTGTCTCTGGCGAACCGCACGCCTGGAGTGGTCACCGCACAATACCCACAGGCCATATGCTCGTCCGATAACATGGCGATAACCGCGCCTAAGACCCTCCACGCACACTGCCTCCCAAATTGATTAGCGTTGATTCTCACGTCAACAGCGACAGACCCCGACCGTCCACAGGGCCTAATAGCTACCCCTCTCTTATCGGTCCTCTTCCAGTGGCAGTTGTAGTCGTAGTCATAGTCGTCTACCTGCGAACGCGTTGACAATTAAGTATTATTGATTGTTGTGCCAATGAGGTAAACTATATATTCTCAGACACACACACACACACACCTGCCTGCCCATGGAATGTCGTTTCTTTTCCTCACATTGGCCTAATCCCGAACCCCTCATCGAACCCTCTCTCGCTCCCGCTGCCACGTTCAGTGACTAAGCGCCGATAACTGATAAACCGATTCGCGCCTGATAACGTTATTCAGCCCAAAATTTACGATAAGCAACAAATGCGTGTACGTTCTAACTTTCACCAACTCTTTTTCTCTAGCTAGCTCTCCCTCTCTCTATCTCTTTTTCCCTTTCTCCCTCTCTCTTCTCTCTCTCTCACTCACTCTCTCTCTCTCTCTCACTCGCTCTCTCTCTCTCTTTTCTTTCACTATGTATTCCTCGGTACTGCTTAAAAACTATCATACCCGTTCTCAATTCTGAATTCGAACGAAATATGCGGTTTTGCCATAGCAACCAATGCCAAAACCGCACATTTCGTTCGGATTCCGAATTGAGAACAGACCTTTGAAAATATTTAGTATCGAATTGAAATTGAAAATTTGTTTGATAGATATAAACTCAAATTAATTTCATAGATTTTCTCAGTCTTCGTTCCTTATTCGTTTCCTTATCCAATATAAGTATACGTATACATATACATAAACGTATATTATATCTATACCTCAATATATTATCTCATTCATACCAAATCTCGCCAAACTTTTTTTCGATTTCCAAATATTTTATAAGTCGAGATATAATTTCTTAAGTTTTATTTTCAGATTTTCCAACTTATCACATTGTTTCTTTCCCATTTTAAAATTTCACTATCGTTTCTATATTTAAAATCTGAAATTTGACTTAGACTTTGAAATATTTTTGAAACCACTCTCCTTTTTGATAACTTCTAGTTCATTACGCCACAAAAACCTTTTGAATCACATAAAATGCACATTAATTAATAAAAATAATAAAATCACATAAAAAAAAATGATAAAACCATGTTCTAAGTTTATATTTTCAAAATACTGGAGCAATATATTGATCTTTATAGTTTTAATTAATAATATATTCTTTCTTAATTTTAAAAATAATAAAAATATTATTTTTCAATATAGATATTATATAACTAAACAAATTTTAAAATTTTAAATTTAATAACAATAATTTTTTGAAAAATATTATATAACTAACGAATTTTTTTAATTTTAAAAATAATTTACATTATTTTTTAAAATATTAAATAGCTATAGAAATTTGAAACTACGAAATAGCTAAATGTACATCACTCTTAAATTATCAAGTCTGCATAATATGTTTTTTAATTATTTTCAATTTTTCATTAAAATATTAAATTAATTTCTTGTGATACATTGTATATTTGAAACTATACAGATCCACTCACCCCTTAGGTCTTCCTAGTCGTCAAGTGGGTGCCATGGAATGGAGTACCTGCAGAGATCTATTGAGCAGCTGACAAAGCAGCGCATAGATCACGATGAATCCATAGACGAGGCAGCTTCGCAGCAGCTCCACCAGCAGCTTCATGCTAAGGAACGTATCAATAGAACCCTTCGAACCGCCAGTATGTCCCACTGTGCGACCCTCTGCACAGTTGACCGACAGTTGAACCTCTCCGTTGGCTTCACCTGCCTCGACTGTGGGACAATCGCAGGGACTGCCGAGAGCAGCTGTCCTGACCATGCATTAATAACAAGAGAGACAATCGAGAATTCAGACTCAAGGTCTCTGCACCCCACAGGCAAAGGTTATGGGAAGGGGAGTATGTGAATATCTATAAAGTCATTAACACATAGACAGGCAGACATATCTTTTTAAAGGGAAATACTTCAATATATACATATGGAAATGACGGTTCCGTTGGGAATTGCGTGATTAATTTGATTCGGCCACGAATTGAGGTAATTGCGAAGGAGAGCAAAGCAATCTGTTGTCATTACTTTAATCATTTTGTCATCAAACAAATTCATTGCATTTCATTGCCGAACCCAAATTTACCATTTACTTGCACTCTCCACTCTACACACATCCCACTCTCCACACTTTCTACTCGAACCTACATCGGATTGCGGTCGAGACCTTGATCAAAATGTTGCCGAAATATTCCACACAATATTTGTGGCAAATCAATTCGGAGATATGAATATCGTATATAGTATGTGTGTATGATTTTTCTTTTTACATCGAGTAAACCATGTTTATTAAATATAATTCATAATTTGTTAAAAATATGCAACTAATTTTTGCATTAATTAGCCAATTTTAATTTGTTGTTAAGTTGATCTTTTAAGTATACTATACATGTATGTATATAGAAATAACACTGGCTGCTAAGACATCACAACATCTCCACACTTGCTCCAAATTGTACTTATATCCATATGGGAATAAGGAGGGGAACAAGTTACTGGAGGGGATAGGTTAGACCCCAGTGGGGTTTATTCACCCATGGCTTATCTTTCCAGAAATTCGCCATATCGTATGTGACGCATGCAACAAAACTGAGCATAAATTTAATTAGCGAGTGCGAAAAAAAAAATAACAGGATAAACGATATAATTACTATAAGAAACTGGAGACTTCAAAAGTCGAACATAACTGTAAATTTTGAGGGTGGAGCACGAATAGAGTGTGCTATATATATAGATAGATATATATATATATATATATTATATACAAATACGCATCGATTAATAGATCTACTAATAGTATGTATATCATATAAGCATTATCACAAAAAATGGGCGGCTGACAGATGACAGTTGACAGACAGACAGACAGACCGGCAGACAGACAGACAGACATATCTTCTGGCAGGCAGCCCCTTGGCATTTATCTAGATAAATGATAGATAACTGATAGTTATCTAGATGCCGCAGCAGGAGCGATGGCCGCCACTATTGGCAGCACCGTTGCCTATACTATCGTCGTCGTGTTCACCATCAGCATCATCCGAGTAGCTCCCCAGACCGGAGCTCTGCAACCGCAATGCATTCGCGTTCATGGTGTTGCTATCGTTGAGCTGCTTGTTGCCCCGATGCTCGACCATCAGTTGGGTGAGGAGCTCGAAGAGCTCGTTGACACCTTCGTTCTCCTTGGCGGACGTCTCCACGTATTGAGCGCTCACCGTCTGAGCGTATCGCAATGCGGTATCGTATTCAATCGCCCGCTGCTCCTCCAGATCAGTCTTGTTGCCCACAATAATCAGGGCAATTTCGCTGCCTCGCATCTGTTTCAGTTCGCGCACCCACGACTTGACCTTCTGGAACGAGTCCTGGTCGGTGATGTCGTAGACAAGCAATGCACCATCCGAGCCCCGATAATAGATGGGCCCCAGAGCATGGAATCGCTCCTGCCCAGCCGTATCCCAAATGTTGAGCTGTGCCCGCTGCTCATCGGGCAGTGTCACCTTCTTGGTAACGAACGACGCCTGCAGTGTGCTCAGATGCTGTGTGTTAAACTTATCTTCCATATAGCGCAGCACCAATGACGTCTTGCCCACACAACCTGCAATGCAATTTTACAATTTTACAATTTTCCAATTGCGCACATTCAACATTGATTGTCGTAGATTGTCGTTCGTTGTTGGATTTTCTGTTGCACACTCACCTTCGCCAAGCAGCACAGCTTTGAAGTTGAGCGTTGGCCCCGATCTCGGTTTGCGTGAGCTCATTGTGAATCCAATCGAAGTGAATTTAGTGCTGGACTCCAATACATTGAATATTCTTTGTACACATTGAATAAATATTAATTGCTTTTAGTTTTGCGACTCGTATCTTTCGTCAAGATATTGCAGACAATTTGCAAATTAATCGTACTGCAATTGTGTGGCGGCTCGCCGATAATTGTATCGTTTCTGTGCCTGCTGATAAACATAGTCAGCTGATGCCGTTGCCACAGCAATCGATATCGATGTTGAAGAATAGATTCTCGCTTACTATAAAAAATATACACCTCTAATATATCAATCAAATTAAATGATTGTAAATTTAATAAATTTAACTAAAACAACCATTTTTAAATTGCTCAATTGCTTTTGTGTATATCTGAGCAGCGTACCTAGCACAAAAATATCGATAGCTGCGATACATTACAAATAATATTAAAAACTGGCCACACTTATAATTAACCGAAAAATTGACAGTTGAATGAAAAGTTATTTGAAAAGTTGTGAGTTTTGTTACCTATGTATTGCCAGAGCAAGTTTTATTTGAAAGCATGTAATAATAATAATAATTTTTCTGCGGACTGCACCATAGCGCAATCTCCATGCTCGTCATACCGCATGCTCATTGCTCTCCAACCCCAACTGAAGTTGCGAAATTCCGGCACACTTGCTCGGGGAAGGACTGGGAACTACACCAATGTATGTACAATATCACGCATATTATCCCTTGAGTGGTTGTTGCTGTTGTTATGGCCAATGAGCAAATTACGCTCTCAGTTGAGGCGTTAGTACGCAGTGCCAGTTTTCACACGCTCCCATCGCGAAACAGGGAAGAGAGCCAGTCCCAGGCTGGCCAGTCCATCCACCATGCACAGTGGGCCACAACCGACCCGAATGCCAGTGTGCAAGTGTCGGCTTCATTCATGATTCGTGTTGACACAGCCATCGTGCAAAGATGCTTTTTAGCTCTCGCTCTCTCACTGTAATGTCTTGCGCTCTCTCTGTATGCCTCCGGCTCCGGCTCTTGCGCTTGCTGAGTGAGAGTCTGAGAGGCTGCGGCCGCTACTTTCTATGACAACGGCGGCAACGGCGTAGCTTTGTCTCGTGCTGCCGTTTCATTCTAGAATTAAGTTCCGACGCAGCAGGAATAGCAGGAAAATATATCCCAGCGTCAGGCGCGCGCTCTCCGTCTGTGTGTGTGTTGGAGTGCGTTGGTGTGTGTTGGAGTGTGCAGGTGTGCGTGCCCCCAAAAACACAGTGCGAATCCGAACCGCAAAACGAACTGAACGTGAATGTTTAACGGTATCGGCAACGTTAATTGCAGTCAAAAACACGCACAAAAATCGAAATTACAAAGAAAAAAAAAAAACAATGAATAAAATATTCGCAAATAACAATAAAGTATGCGCTTAAAAATTTACAATTTAAAATCAACTTGACAGTTGAATGTGTTTGTGTGTTTTTTTTTTTTAATTTAATTTGATGCCGAAAAGAAAAGAGGACAAAGGCAGAAAAAGGAAGCTGAGAGTCCCTGTCCTACAAACAACTAACAAAAAAAAAACATACGCAATATTTTTGGTGTACACACATGCAAACATACGCATACACGTAAAGAGCACAGAGCAGAGCCGCAGGGCATCTCCTCTAATGGAATTCCTTGGAGGGGCAGCATCGACGCCGGCGTTGACGTTGGCATCGGCATCGCCATCGGCATTCGCATCCGCATCGCAGTTGGCATAGAATTCAAATACACAAACTGTACGTGTGCTAGTGAAGTAACTGTCCTACAGTTTATCTCTGTGTGTGTTTGTGTGTGTGTGTGGATTTGGTCAGTAAGTCAACAACAACTGCGCAGCAAACACAAAGCAAACCCACAATAACAACAGCAACAACAACCATAACAAAGCCTGCGAATTCGCCTTGCTTTCTTTGGGGTTGTTGTTGTTTGTCGCTGTCGCTGTCGCTGCTGCTGTTGCTGTTGCTGCGACGCACTTTCTCACAAACACACACACACACACACACACACTGAGAGCAGAGACATGCATACAGTGATTGAGAGAATTGCGTAATTAGCCAAATGCGCAGCAAATGCAATTGCCACGCCCCACACTGCCAAGCCGCCTAAGCGCCCCATATGAGAGAGAGAGAGAGAGAGAGAGAGCGAGCGACAGAAAATGAGAAAGAGCAAAAGCCGTAGAAAGAGCTTAGCCTTTGAGTGTATGCGTGTGTATGCGTGCGTGTGTTAATGTGTTTGCTTATACATATGTGTGTGTGTGTGTGTGTGTGTGTGTGTAACGTTTACATTTGAATTTCTAGGGAGAAAAGGATACACAAAAATGTGCGTAGGCGACATAAAGTGAAAAGCGCAAAACGGAAAGCGGAAAGCATAACGCAGCAGGGAAGCAGAATCAGTGAAAGCGGAAGAGGAAGAAGAAGAGAAAGAGAAAGAGGAAGTGCGAGAGGCAGCAGAGCAACATAAATATACTGCGTGCATGCAAAAAATAAAAGAGAGATAAAACAAAAGCGAACAAAACCAAAAGACAAAAGTGTAAAAGAGAGAATTAAAGAGTGAGAGAGAGATTGAGGAAGCGATGGACAGTTCACCAGATCTGTCGCTGTCGCTGAAATTGCGTCGCGGCTCAAGCGATTCACGCGACAACTTCTACATGGACTTTGCACAGGGCATCGACTCGGACATCGAGGATGTGGATAATGGCGTCAATGCCAATCTGGACGATGCTCTCGCATCCGGGTCCGGTTTGCAGATGGCACCGCTGCCACCGCCATTGCCCACAGTCTCATTGACCGAGGAGATGCTGCTCCTGGTGGCTCCGCCGCCGCCGCCGCTATCCCTGACCACAACAGTAACGTTGCTTGGCCAACCACTGCCCACATTGACGGAGACGGATGATATGCCGCCAACACCAACGCCGCCGCCGCAGCAGCAGCCCAGCGATATGGAGGCCAGTTCGCCAGTGGGATCGCCCAGCAATTCGGTGTTGGAGCTGGAACTGATTCCGCCGCCTCCACTCTCGCCCATGGATGATGCTGGACTGCGCACGGACGATGATGATGGCGAGGAGACGGACGACGCCGAAGAGGTCATTCTGGAGCCACCCGTTCCCATGCAACTCGAGCAGCCGCAGCAAGCGGATAGCGCAGATGCAGATGCGGAGGCTGACGATGATGATGAGGAGGACGAGGATGAGGATGAAGATAAATCCACTCCGCCGCCCCCATTGCCACCGCTACCCTCGAATCTGTCGTATGTGCAGGGTTCAGTGACTCCACCATTGACCAAATCACCATCGACATCCCCATCGCCGCCAGTGACGCCACCGCCGTGTCCACAGCTCAACATTTGCAAAATGGTGTCGCCACCAGCCCAGCATATCAGCCAGATTCCCCCACTGACTCCCTCCTCTGAGAGCGAGGACGAATCCCAGCCAAACTCACCACAACCTATTGCCAGAAGTCAGTCAGACCATCAATCACAGTCGCAATCGCAGGAGCCAGAGCCTGAACCAGAGCTGGAGCAACTGCCCATAAGTGGTGGACAGCAGCTGGCCGCTGAGGACTACAGCAGGTCCTTGGACAATGAGGACGAGTCGACCACAATCACGACTCCTCCCAGCAATGGTTACTCGGCCTCGTCGATTATCGCTCCACCGCCGGAGCACTTCGGCGAGCTGGACGACGATAGTCTTGGCCGTGGCTTTATACCGCCGCCACCCATGGGACTGGAGGATGCCAGCAATCCTGATGTAGATGATCAATCGGAGCAACCGCCAGATGTCGATGACGAGGATCTGACCAAGGTGGAAACCGACGAGCTCTCCGTCGACAAAATGTCACTGAACGTTGGAGATGAGGATGATGATGACGAGGTTGATGAGCCTGGGGACAGTATTAGTTCGCCACGAGCTGCGAGCATTGCCAGTGGTGGCATCATGTCCACCAGTGGCGCCATTGCTGCTATGGCAGCCGGGAATGCCGCATCCGGCTCGGCATCCTCCAAGCCGGACAGCCGCGTACCCAGTCGTAGCGGCAGTCAGAGATCCCGAGGCGGTTCCCGCCCCAGTTCGCAACCTGGATCACAGCCAACCTCATTACATGGCTCCCAGTCTGGTTCACAGCATGCGTCCCAACATGGCTCCCAGTCCGGCTCTCAGCAAGGTTCGCGCAGTGGTTCCCAGCAAGGTTCTCGCGCTGCCTCCCGTTCCGGCTCCATAGCCTCCGCATCGGCGGCAGCTGCTGCCACAGCCGCAAGCGGTGCTCCCATATTGTCACCACAGGCTTCAGTCAAGTCGCACACATCCTTCAAGTCGCAGGCCTCCATCTCGCTAAGAAGTCCTGCTCCATCGGTCAAGTCACAGTCGCAGCGAAGCGGTGAACGTGTGCAGAGTCCTCCAGTTGGCGAAAGTGCACCGGCCATGCCATCGCCACCACTGATGCGCAGCTCGCCACCAGAGCTGACCAAGAGTCCACCACGGCAGATGCACAGCCCGCCGCGCATCACCACGCCACCGCGCGTCTGCAGCCCGCCCCTGGTGAGCAGCCCACCCAAGTTGGCCGAATCAGCTGCAGCGGCAGCCGCTGCTACAGTTGCTCCAGCTGCACAACCCCAGGAACAACCCAGGTGAGCATAAAAGATCATCATACTGATTATTTGGTGTAATCAAATTTTAGGGGGTTTCGTAAAATGTCCAACAGTTATAGAGTATGCTAGAAGTCGATCAATTTTAATGCAGTTCTTACCGAAGTCAAAGATATTTCAGCTGAAAAATCTGTAGGAGATGATATCTTAGCATGTCAACCTTGTGATCAAAGTTGGATTGTAATATTAACAAGTTTAGTTAATGAAGAAAGTTATAGTTGCCAAGGACTGTAGTCCTTGGCAATTTTATAGAATTTATCGAGAGATGTTAACATTAACGGATCGACTGAGAAAACACTTAGTAGGAGATAATATCTAAGCCTGTCAACTGAAGGGAAGTTGAATTGGATGAAAGAGAAAAAAAGTTATTTGATATAGGGGTATGGTTGCCATGAGTTACAGGGTATGCAAAAAGTTGGTCAAACTTAGGCGGTTCATCGAGGGATGGTAACATTCACAAATCGACGGAGAAAACACTTAGTAGGAGATAATATCTAAGCATGTCAACTGAATCGAAGTTGAATTGGATTAAAGAGAAGAAAAGTTATTAGAGTTATTTTTGCCATAAATTACAGAGTGTGCACAAAGTAGAAAATTTTTTGGGTTACATTTGCTAAAATTTATGAAATAGTGGAGAAAAGTATGAGATTATATTTAAGTATGTCAACAAACCTTCATTGGTTTATAGGTTACGGGGTATTCAAAAACTATATATATTTTGTTAAAAAAAAAGTAGAAGAAAATAATATATTTAAGCATGACATCGATTCTATGTTAAACACAAATCAAAGGAGGAGTAATGGATAACGGAGGGTAGTAGCAGTACAGGGTATGCGACAAGTCGATCAAGTTTCACGAAACTGCATATTATCTAAGTATGCCAACTGCTGCTTGGTCCCATTTGTCTGAGGTGCTCTCGTTGCCAGAGCACTTGCAGCATCATCATTGGCACACACTTGGAGTGCGCTGCCTTCTTCCATCCTTTCAACCTCCTGCCTACTTCCCCCCTCCCCACCCCATGTCATCTCAGTTAGTCCTGCCAGCAGCTTGAAGTTTATTAATTGCATAAGCGTTGCCTTGGCGCTCCTCCAGTTTTGGCTGCTGGGCGAGAGTTGTCTGTGTGCCTCCATTAGTTGCTACTAATGGCTCTGGCTAAAACTGTTTAACTCATGCCTCGCTCACTCGACACGCTTGCCGCTTGTCGCGTGTTGCATGTTGTTTGTTGTTGTACTATACTATGTGGCGTATGCTTGTTGCATGTTGTACTCCAGTTGTTGCCCCCAGGCCTTACTTATGTTGGCCCTGTGCTGTGCCACTGCGTTGCCATTGGAGCTGTTGCTGCAACACGGCGGCTATAGTTTCAGTTGCAGTTGCAATTGGAGTTGGAGTTTTTGCTTTTACACTTTGCATTATTAAACATCATGTTGGCAGTGCAACAGCCGGACAAGTTGCACAGCCATTGAGGCAGCAAGGCTCACAAGGCGTATGCGGCATTTTGTAGTGCGTATACGCCACGTAGCGGCAAGGCAGCGGAGTGGGTGAATGGGGTTGGGGGGGGGTGTCAACCTTATTGGCTTGCCACCAACAAATTGCGCAACGTGCAACCAAAAACGAGAGAGACAGAGAGAGAGAGGGAGAGAGACAGGGATCGAGGCATGGTGGAAAGTATGCGGAGATGATGTGGAGAAGAAAGAAATAAATGCTGCAGGTTGTTGGCCTGCTCAACTGATGTCACCTGGCGACGACATCCATCTGTCATACAATCGGGAGGCGGCTGACAAACGTCTGACTACCGTCAACGTCGAACCCTCCCTGGCGACGCCCCAAATAGGTCAATTGAGAGTTGCCTGCCCCACAGGACACTGACGTGTCCAGCATAGAGCCCGGAAATAGCCAACTCCAGTTTCAGCGCCAACATCATCAGCATCAGCTCCATTCAAAGTCTGCATTATTGCCATCGCGGTTTTGTTTGTACTAACTGCTCCACCTCCTGCTCCTGTCACTCCCCTGTCTGCTGTAGTGTGTGCACATTAGGGGCGTGACAGCGCATCCCAGTCTCTGTGCCGGGGTAAAGTTTTCCCATTAGCTGTGCCAAAGTAGTGCCAACTATGCTACGATGCTATTGTTCCACCTATACTGTACCACCAACTTATGCTTATAGGTACAGTCTAGCAGGTTCAACTAGTTAACTGTTATACTACTGTGCTGTTATACCATCTACACATTAGTAGTGCCCCAATTTTTGAGTTGCCTTCTTAAGGGCACACTTCAACAGCCCCAACTGTTATACCACAAAACTGTAATATGAGTAACTTATTAAAAGTACTGCACATAGTAAGGGCATAGTTTGCTACAGTTGACTAGTAAACTGTTATACTACCACACTGTTATACTATCAACTGATGGGGGTGCCTTAACACTCGAGTTGTCAATGGCAAAACACACGTAAGGGTTTAGTCTAGCGGGCTCAACTAGGCATCTGTTATACTGTTATACATACTATCAATTGATCAGAAGTGCCACAACACTTGAGTTGTCGCTGTCGAAACACTTGAAATATCGATAGATAAACAACTTGTAGGAGATTTGGATCTGAACTGGAGGTAGCAAAAAGAGAACGGTATAGAAATATGCAGAGAGAAAGATAGAGATAGAGGTAGACATAGCCGTGCATTGCTCTGCTTGAGTTTGTCGCGTGCCTGGCGAGGCGCATTTATTTATGCAACAGACTCCACGTCACAAACAGAATGAGAGACAGAGTCGGTGGCAGTGTCGGTGGCAGTGTGGGTGACGGTGGCGATGACGGTGTCGGTGTCAGCGACAGAGTCGGAGTTGAGTGCAGCTGTCAGCATCGGCACGACAGTGACGGGGACAACAGGCAGGTTAACAACCCCGAAAAGCCGTAACGCCATAAAGTATGCAGCTGCTTTTAGAAATCTGATTACAAGTGTGCTTGAGTGCATGACCCACAGTACAAGACAGAAACACAGCACGAGAGAAAGGCCATAAGAGATAAAAGGGAGAGAGGAAGAGAAGGTGGAGAACTGAAGGACCGGAGAACTGTGCACTGCAGACCTCTCCTCTGTTGACTTGTGGCACGCAGAACCTCATACCTTCAACGTGATTCGACCTGTGTCAAGGTTATTATAAGCTCTTGCAACTCACCATACCACTTGTTGCAGCTGCAATTCTATTATTTTGTGGCACGTATGCTCACACTCATGCCGCAACCTATGCGTCTGCCACTCGACAATACTTTCGAGTACCGAAACTCAATCACAACCGAATCCCAAGTCTATATCTCCAGTTAACCCAAGTGATGCTCACGCTCAAAGTCAAGTGCTGAATGCAGTTACGATTATGTATATGAATGAATGAATATGAGTATTCATATTCATATTTAGATGCATGCAAATGAATGGCAAGCGGAACGAATGTGAATAACCTCGTTGAAAGCGCCACAATAAAAACAAAAAATAACACAACAAAAATAAAATAAAATTGGTTTGACTAATCAGAAGGAATGTTTGTGTGGCTTGAGCTCTATTAAAAACTGTCACACATTTTGCTTTGGTTTATTAATAGATCCCCCAACAAGAAGGATTACGACTAGGCGAGATTTCAAATTAGTCGAGGCCAACATACAAAATTTAGCGACAGCTTAATTAAGCCAGGAATGATAAGCTCAAAGTTGAGATCTATACAAATATCTTGGGGCTATATACATATATACACAGATTTATCAAGATATTATATGTACATAAGAGTATATACATATGTATGACGATTAGTTTCAATTGCCAACGTGGGCAGCCCCAACTAAATGCGTTCCTATAGTCGAGGCTTTTTTCATTAGATGCTCACTTTTTAGACCTCCTACCAAAGCGTGCGAAAGCATACTGCATTTATGTAAATGCAAGATTTACTCCAAATTTTCGTTTATATACATATATTTGCTAGAAAATCAATTGTAAGTCTTAGTTAACGGGACTAGTCATACAATTTCACTATGTACGAGATTTAATGTTGTCGATCAACACCAGCAGCAGTTTCTTTTTCGCTCCCACTGTTGCGATTATTAAGCCCAATTTAATAGTGGGAACGGACAGGGACAGAAAAGCGGAATTAAGCAATGTGTATGTGTGTGTGTGTGAGTCTGGGCGTGTGTGTGTGGAGGCAGATGTCTATGTATGCGTATGTCGAATACGAAAAAAAAGTTAAACATAAGCTGAAAATCAGCTGCTTGCGGACTGATGACAATGACCATGTATGAAAATATATTTAGTGTTTTCTTAAATGTTATGAACAATCAGCCGTGTTCTCAATTCCGAATCCGTATGAAAATTGGGTTTTTTAAGTGAAAGTTATTGCAAAACCGCTAGTTTTCTTCGAATTCGGAATTGAGAACAGTTCTGTATATGTGTGTGCACAACCTGTGTTCATAAGATGTCTAGAATTTACAGCGGAGATGACTTGCTTTGGTCTTATACTTTCTGCACAGAGTGTGTAGACAATTGGCGGAGAGTGTCGCCTTGCATTCATGCGGAAACTCAACTCCCGTGCCATTTTTCTCATATGATTTCTTTATTATTATCATGTTGTATATATATTTATGTAAGAGATCCGTAGGTGATTGAAGTCGTTAGGGAGCTGTGAGCAGAGAAGCGGGGTAGGAACTGCTGGGTAGCGACTGCGGCGGAAGTGTCTGGCACCCAAAATCATAAGCGTTGTCCACTCGACGCTCTCATGAAGCACTCCGTCTGTCTGTGTCTGTATCTGTGCATGTGGTGGGGACGATGATGTACCCCATGGCAACAGCAACAGCAACCGCAACAGCAACAGCAACCGCAAGCATAACCACAGCTAGTCTATTATTTAATTAAGGCAGATGCTCTGTCTGCAGAGATCTGCAGCGCGAATAAAATACCAAAACGGGGCCTCATGCAAATCCAGAGATTGTCGTCGGCAATCAGTGAATTGATGTCGCTCAACGCTGCCAGCCAGCAAACCCAAGCTAATCCATGTCATCTGCATCCACTTCCAATTGCAGCAGCAGCATCGGCAGCAGCGGCGGTGGCGATGGCGGCACCACCGATGAGCAGCCAACTCTGGCCACGCTCACCTACCAGGATGAACAGAAGTCGCCCAAGGAGTTGCCAACGACCAACGAGGCCATAACCACACCGATATTGCCAGCAGCGTCCAGTGTGGTGACCAACCAGCCGCGTGCACATTTCACGAGCAGCCACCATCACTACCATCTGCCGCATCAGTTCCAGCATCCGCATCATCAGAATCATCATACACACAGTGTCCGGGTGCCGACGCCCACAGTGCCCAGCAGCTATGCACCGCCAGCATTGGATGCCGAGGGACGTTCACCGGGCTTCAATCGTCGTGCTGTGCCCATGGCTGCAGCTCCTATTCTGAGCAGCTCATTGCTGGCTACACCGGCCGATGGGACTGCTGTGGCGGTGGCAGTATCACCGGGTCGTCTGTCAGCACGCTCCGGTTCGCAGCATCATGTGACCATCGATGAGTCGAGTTTGCCGCACAAGAGCAGCGGGGAGACAGCCGGACCCAGTGGCCTAATCCTTGGCGGTGGCGATGGCGATGCCAATGATGATGTTGGTCGCGGCGGCGCAGGTGGCGGCAGTGGTAGTGGCAGTGGCGATGGCGATGGCGGCGATAGCTCCGAGCCGCCATCATCGCCCGGCAGCAGTTCCCAGCGGCAGCTCAGCCAACCGGATGGCGAACGTCAACCCGGCCAACTGGCACTAATGTATCATTCGCATCAACTGACCAACTATCCGGTGATGCCGGCCATCAAACGCACCCATCGGCCATCCTTCGTCTATCCACCGATGCCGCGCGTCAAGGCGTAAGCACCACCATCTCTAACCTCTAATAATAACATTCGTTCTTCTTCCTCGTCCTCAGCTAATATAATATTTCGTCTGCTTTATGTGTTTGCAGTGGTGATGCTTTGGCTACGCTCTTCTCAGCGCTCTACGGCAAGCTGCTTGTGGTCATGGGCGTGGCATTTCCTATGGCCGAGGTCATCTCCACCTACATACCGCCATCGTTCTATGAGGTGAGTCAAGTCTATAAATTCACATATGTATTTCAAGTTATTTTGCTATTGATTTGCACTACTCTTTTAATATCTCGTACCTATCTGGCGAAAGTGTAATGAATTTGTATAAGACATTTACTACAGATGTGGAGATTTCGAACTTATAGTATCTCGTACTCCCATGCTAATACAATTGTTGCCGTATCTTCGATCAGTACATGAATGAATTTCCATGGATTTCACTCTAGTTGTAATTACTTCAACTTTAAAATATCTCGTACGCCCATGTTAATATCATTTATCCATATCTGCGATCAGTGCGTGAAACAATTTTATATTTATTTGCCATTGATTCAGTCTAGGTCTAAATATTGAATATATCTCGTACTTTGATGCTAATATAATTTATCGGCATCTTCGATCAGTTCATGAACTATTTTTATACTTATATTACTTTCATTCAGTCTAGGTCTAAATATTTCGACCTTTATATATCTCGTACTCCGATGGTAAAATACATTTCTGAATTTTTAATAAATCTATAAATGTGAGATCTGATAACTTATATTATTCATTCTAGGTGTACTACTTGTACTTGTACATTGGCAGCATGATCTTCTTGTTCTTTATGTATGCCACTCTGCTCTGGGGACGCCCCAAGCTGCCCGTGCCCATGGGTAAGCATTGCAAGCAGCATCCTTGTAGCACACATATCCCTTATCGAATCCCTGTATATTCCCTGCAGCCACATCGCCGAGCAAATCGACGGCCAAGGCAAGTGCCTCGGACAGCTTGGATGAATCGGATACGGACAGCACGTCGACACATCGACGCATACCGCCGGCTATCCAGGTGCGTCGTCCATCGTTGTTATCGCCCTTGGGCAGGCAGCATCATTATGGCAGCTTCTATTTGCGCATGGGCGCAGTGGGTGAGTTTCAATCCTGGCCCACAAATTGAAATATCGGTCTCAACTATCGTATCTATGTTCGTTGCAGCTTTTGGGATTGGCAGCATGATCTACTCGGGCCTGGAGTTTGGCCAGTACTTTGAACTCAATCCGGATACCAAGTGCCATAATGTGCTGCTGGCGTTGACGCCTGCCACGCGCATGGCCTTCATCTTCATCCAGATGTACTTCATCTTTCTGAACAACGAACAGATTAAGGTTTATCGTTACAAGATCATCGCGAGATTCGGTCTGATGCACATGATTGGCACCAATCTGGCAGTGTGGCTGAACGTCCTCATCCAGGAGACGAAGCACGAGATACTCACCTTCTACAATCCGGAGAATCGCACGCTTCGCATCTCGCATCGCATACCGGGGCACTCGCGTGGCCATGCGGTTGTCGCCCATGATCCGACGGCTCATCTGCGAGTGCCACGTGGCCTGAAGGGACCGTATCAGATCTTCGAGTGCCGCCGCACCAACATCATTGGCACTTTGGTGCAGGACGCGTCGCCCTTTTTGTTCCCCTGCACCATTGAGTATTCGCTGATCTGTGCTGCCATCCTGTATGTGATGTGGCGTAGTATTTCACGTCCGCAGACCCCAACACCACAGCGTCCGGACATGATTAGTTCGCCGATGAAGCGATCGCCACATCATTACTCGGTGGACTGTGCCCGTGCCCACAAGGGTTTGTTCGTGGGCATACTCATCCTGGTGCTGACTATCATTTCGCTGATCATCTTCTTTGTGCTCATCTCTCGGCCTGAGTTCGTGTCCATGGCCGTCACCGAGGTGACCATCTGTGAGCTGCTCATCTATGGGACAGCGACGATTGCGACGCTGCTGGGGATGTTCCAAATACGGCATCTGCAGTACGATGCTTACCGCAGCTTCTCCTTGGACGATATCCTCCTGGTCGGTGCCCAAACCGGTTCATTCCTCTACAACATCTTCACGGTAATTGCCGGACACTTTACGCTGCGCAGCGACGACATGCTGGTGCCCATCAATGCCCTGGCCTCCATTGTGCAGACCGCTTGCCAGACTATGTTCATACTGGATGCTAGTCGAAGGCAGGCAGTCAGTCCCGAGCACATACGCAAGAAACCCGCACGGGAGATTGTCACCTTCATGCTGGTGGTGAATCTGGCGATGTGGGCGATCAGCACACTGGAGAAATCACGCGCTGAATCGCATCCCATACAGCTGAACTTCTATGGCTTGTGGGCATGGACCATCATCACACACGTGTCGATGCCGCTGGCCATCTTCTATAGATTCCACTCGACCGTCTGCCTATGCGAGATCTGGAAGCGGGCCTACAAGCTCAAGCCGACGTACATGTGAGAATTCGCCCGCTCGCGCATTCAGAGCATTGCGCAGCAGCAGCAGTTCTGTGAGGATCTCAAAACGAATCTGTCCTATTGCTATTGCTCCACGACTCTGGCCGGTGGTGAACTCGAAACCGTTGAAGAGATCGATAGCGGCGGCAGTGGCAGTGGCAATGGAAATGGCAACGGCAACGGAAATGACAATGGCAATGACAATGGGAATGGTAGTGGTAGTGGAAATGGAAATGGCAACGGTCATGGAGCGGGCGAGGCAGATGATGGCGTGGATGCCAGCAATGAGCAGGTTGAAGGAGAGGAGGGCGGCGTCAGCGGAGTCAACCGCTTGGAACGGCCTGCAGCCCGTGCGCTGTCGCCGCAGAGCCTCAATACGGAGAAGGCCTTCTGCCCGGTCTACGTCATAAATGGTGAATGAGTTTACGCGCATTTTGAGTTCATTGACGCGCTCAGCGGACATGAGCTCACCTTCGTCTAACATCCTGGCACCCACAAACCCACCACAGTACACCGAATCTAATCAACCACCCACCCGCCCACGGAGCAACATCCCCGACAGAATGAGCGAGACAACAAAATAAAGAGAGAGAGAGAAAGAGATAGAGTGTGAGGAAAATTATGAAAAGCATAAGTTAATTGGACGACACGACGAATGGAAATGCAATGAGAACACTAATTGAAACATATCGAATTGTTTTCGAAATTCAATGCGAATACTAATGAGAATCGCAATGAATGCAGCGATGTTAATGGCAACAATCATGAGTAAAGAATACTATGACTATTAGCTGCAAAACAATGAGAATTCTAATGAGAATCGCAATGAATACAGCGATGTTAATGGCAACAATCATGAGCAAAGAATACTATGTATGACTATTATCTGCAAAACAATGAGAATTCTAATGAGTTTGCCAATGGAAATGTTAATGCATGAATACTAAAGCCCATACATTGATCCCACTATATGTTTTCGACTATGAAGACTTTTTCAACATGAAAATGACAACTCTAAGAATCTTCAGCGAATGCAAATCCAAAAGCAATTGCAAGTATGTCTGTGTATCTCTGTGTGTGTGTGTTCGTGTGTGTGTGACTGTATGTGTGAGATGAAAGTTAAATATGCGTTAATAATCGTGAAAGGTATTAGATGGACGTTCATATAAAAACACAACATATAGTACATATGTACGTATAATCCAGAAGTTAGTTACATGTTGATTCAAATATCGTATAAAGTATAGCCAGCAGATGCATAACATTTTACAGAGAACTAATCAAAATCAAATCATACATATATAATCACGAGACTGAACACATTTGTTCAAGCAAAAACTCAACTAACTCAAAATGAGAAGCGCAGAGAACGGTTGCGAGAAAAATATGGAAATGCGGAGCGAAAACGAATGAGCGAGACAGCTGAATAAACGAGTTGTGAATTATTACAAAAAATAGCCAAGAAAAAAATACAAAAATACCATATGATATGATAGTAATTATAGAGTTGGCATTCCTGCAGTTTGTGAACGTTCAGTATGGATAACAAACGGTATTAAAGAAAATATTAAATATTATCTTAGACGTTGCAAGAAGTACATATATGAAAATCGAAATACAATACACTTATAAAGAGGAAAAAAATACATGAACCCCACCAGAAAAACTAAGAATCAGAAGAGCGATAAAGTCAAAACACTCACGAACTAAATAACTATATTTAGAATGAAAGCAACTCGGAATCGATAACAAGTTTTTTTTTTTTTAAATCTAAGCACCATATACTAAATAAATACCAAACATATGCGTGAGTTTAGTACTTAGTATTTAAAATATACCGATTTTCGAATTATTTAGTGTTTTTTTTTTCGAATTGTTGACAAAGTATTTCTTGTTTCATGTTGTCCAATTGAGTTTGTTGAATTGTTTTCTACTTAAACTAAATGATATATACATATATAATTATATAATACCAATAATTCGCAAGTTTTTGAGACTCGATGTGTATATGGGTTATTGTGATAATTTATTTATGCTTGTTCAGAATTGTTCAGATACATATATTAAAACATGTTTTTCATTCGCACAATACATCACTTAGCTAAGGGATCTAAATATTATTAGAAGTAGTAGTATTATGAGTAATATCCACATATGGAAAATCCACAAATAATACCTATTCAGTATTAAATAAGCTCAACAACGTTCAACTGACAAATCACAACAACAACAACTACAACTAGAAAACGCACAAATTTGAAAATAAAACTATGAAAAACATTTTGAAATACTGCAAAGTATTAATCTAAACATAAATAAGTTTTAATATTGTTTTTTTTTTCTACAATCTTTAGATTCTAGTGTGTTGTATGTATATGTACAAGAAAATACTATTGGATAAGTTTTTAATACCGTTTCTCTTGTATAGTTTTCAAGGCCAAAGAACTTTTACATAGCCTAAGTTTTGAAATTGTTTTCAATATTTATAACTATGGATCTGATATTTACACACATACATATGCAAATCTATCTATATACTACTATATAGGTATGTGTGTGTGTGGTATTCTTATGTAATTGGAACCAAAGATTTGAGTTGGTATTTGAGGACATAGTTTATAGATCTAAATATATATAGTATATAGCGTATATACATTGATTTTGTATTTATGTATTCAAGTTATGTAAAAGATATCGAAAAATTTAACTGATAATATTATATACAGTCTATACAGATCTATATATATATATATATACTTAGTTATCTCAATTTTATATATACAAACATATATATATATCTATATATATATATATATATATATATATATACACATATTTATATATTGAAACTAAATTTTTAACTAGTATAACTGTAACTTTGTATGCATTTTTCTTAACTTGTACACTGCTCGAAAAACCGGTGAACCTTCAACTCGAATAATTCAAATGGAGAATCAAAATTGATATTATCTTTATACACACATTCATACAAATATGTATATGTATTAGAACTTAATAATTACATAATGAATTCGAGAACATAACAAGTTAGTCTATAATATATATATATATATATATATATATATATATATATATTATCAAGAAGAATCTCCTAATCCAGTAGCCAAAAGTAAACGAACAAATCAAAGAATCGATGAAAATAATTATGTATAACCGACATTTGGAAAATTGCTCAAACGAAAATACCAAGAATAATCCCAAGTTTTTTGAATATTATACCATACATACATACATACATAGATATGACATATAACATAGATTGAAGAACTACTTTGTTTAGTGCAACAAATTCATTTACTATTTGTATTATTAATGGTGTTATACGAAATTCTTGGATGGCTATATACACCCACATATACCTATACATATACATATACATATAATATATAGCAGGTGTTTATGAGTGTGTATGTTTGTGTACCCCGAGTTGCCCAAAATATACATACATATACATAATTCATACCACAAAAATATACATACTTATAAATATATATGTATGTATATTATATTTACTGATCATAGTTGAGCAGTTCAAAAAGGAATCAAATGAAGTAATAAAAACAAAATTCGATTACAATGAAATGCGCATTATTTGTGTTCCCAACTTGTATATCCTCAACATTTTGCTCCTAGGTGAAGGGTTTCTATTTGGGTCAAGTGAAGCCCTGGAGTGGAGTACATACAGCCGCTGGATATGTGGGTCCCTGTAATTATGTCTCGATTGGCCAGTAAAATAGAGAGAAACAGAGACAGAGAGAGAGAGAGAGAGAGAGGAGAATCAAATAGAGGGTGTCGGAGGGTGGTTGGCAAAGAGAGAGGGGTGCTGAAATTATAAATAAATACAAGTAAATTATACGAAAAGTAGAGAAAACGCGACGCAATTCGCAAAAATCTTTTACCTCCAGTTCCCCTGACTCCATTACGCCCTCCCTCTCTGCATCTGTAACTGTACAACTATAGCTGTGTATATGGGCATGTATCTGTGGCGTGTAGGAGAGCGCGCATCATGCCGGCTAAGGGTTGCAAGAGCGCCACGAGGGAGTTGCAACTCTCGGCGGCATCATGAAACTGATGCTGATTTCCCCAACACTTTTCAGCACCTATGCTCTATACAGTTATCTCGGTCTCCAACTTTCTCTTTCTCTCTCTCTCTCTCTGTGTCTCTCCCTAGTTTCTTATCTCTCTCTTTCTCTCTCTCTCTTTCTCTCTCTCTCTTTCTCTCTCTCTCTCTCTCTCTCTCTCAGTGACCATCTGCGCTTGACGCTCTCATTCATTGATGCTGGTTGTGGATGTCATTGCAGGCAGGCAGCCCCTGATTTATGCTGCAGTTCTTTGTGGATGCTATTCAAGCTGCTGCCCATATGTGGCATATACACCGACTACACCGATGTATATACATATGTATACCAACTGGTTACCCGGGATTTGAACCACGCCCTGGCCAACAGAGCTGGCCAAAAACTAGGTTAGCGTCTCTTTTCATTTCTTCCCCGTTTTTTGTTTCTCATATATATTATATATATATATTTTTTTTTTTTTGGGGTTTTATGTTTTTATTAGTTAGAGCAGGGGTGGAGAGAACTTCCTTAGCCAGAATAACAAGAACAACAACAATAGTTGGACTTTTATGTCCTTAGCCAGGATCAAGAAGAGGCCGGCTTCTAATTCAATTAGCATTTCATTGGGGTCCCGTGAGTGTTTGTCAACAATTGGAAGGGTCCGCCGCTTGACCGGTGGCTTCAGCAGCACCACATGTTCACAACCATGCCTATCCACACCCACTGCAATAAATGTGGGCGCGCCTCGGTGCAATTAGATACAAAAACAAAGCGTACACAAATGCACCCTGTTTGGCGGCAAACTAAAGCCAAGAGGTGAATGTCCTTTGGCCGCCTGCACACGCATGCGCCTCAATCCGAGCAACCTCAATCCCAATCCGAATCCCAATTCGAATCCTATGCCAGCCACAATTCACACCACATACCATAGAGTCACGAGTCACAGCTCCATAAACATGACCATAATCAGCACCCACTGTTGGCTTGACTCCTTCGACTGCATCCTTAGGCCATGTCGCACCTCTTGAGCACTTTTTCGTCCCTTAGAAAAACCTTACTTTTCTGTATTCGTCTGTGTGTCCTGACACGCACAACAAACAAAAGTCCTTCAGGAAACATCAGCCAACTCCCTCTGAGCCACTATGAACTTCTTCAAGAACTCCATACTCTTCGTATAAAGTTGTATAATATTAATGTAATTCTTAGCTAATAGATAAACGTATATAAATACTGTAATATACCCCTGATTTATATATACATTTTTATATTATCAGGCTAAGTTCGTTACAATTTTAACTATATCTCCAGAAATACTCATGAAAAATACTCAAATAAAGAGCAGGATAGTAGTTTCTAGTCCTAGGATCGATTAGCATAAACAAATTGGGGTCGGAAAATTTTCGATTTTTTAAAATCGATTGAAGTCAAAAAACTCGAATCAAAAAATTTTGGATTTTTAATGATTTTGTTAAGGGGTTAGTATGTAAAAATGGTCAAAAAAGACGAAAATGGAAAATGACGATTTCCAAAATGCAAAATTTCTTGAAAATCGGATCATTAATGGCCAAGTTATGCCACTTCAAAGTTAAGTAAACCCCGATTTTGGGATAGTCTTGATTTTGGGTCACTTTTTGACACATTTTTGGCGATATCTCGGAAAATACTCAACATAAACACCTCAAATAAAAAGCAGAATGATAGTTATTAGCCCTAGAATCGATTGAAGTCAAAATATTAGGATCAAAATTTTTTTGAATTTTCGTTCACTTCATCAAGGTGTTAGTATGCAAAAATGGTCAAAAAATGTCGAAAATTTTAAAAATACGATTTTTAGAAAACTTTTGATGCATAATTGATCTGATATCAAAACCATTTCCAAAATGCTAAATTTCATGAAAATCGGATCATTTTTGGCCAAGTTATGGCAGTTGAAAGTGTAGAAAACTCGATTTAGCGAAAATTGTGATTTTGGATCACTTTTCGACACATTTTTGGCGATATCTTGGAAAATACTCATCAGAAACACCTCAAATAAAAAGCAGAAATCGTGTTCGCGTCTGAAACCAAAAATTAACCAAAACTAGAAGAAGAAATAGAATAATTATCATCATAATTATCTTCTCTGTTTGGCAATTATCATTGCATTTTGTGTTATGGTGTGCGCTGCGAATGCTGTGGGCAGCAGTAGACGGCGATAATGGCATACAACGAACGCATAATAGTAGGAATAGCAGCAGGGGCAGCAACAAATGTCGAATATCGTAAATGGCTACGATATACGAGGCAAAAATACGCGACTGTTGCTGTGCGACGCTGACAGCGCTGTTGCTGCTGTCGCTGACGTCGGCATCAACGTCGACGTCGACGTTGCCGTCGTTTTACGTTTTGAGTTGTTAGTTGCGTTCGAACTCAGTCATAAACGAACTGTTACGAGTGATGGAAGAGTCTCAATACGGTTGCCCAGCAGTGACATCACAACAACAATAACAACAACAACAACTAAAACAAATAGTTAAACAACAAATGTAAAAACACATTACTGAAACGTGATATTTCAGCAGCGAATCTGTTGATCAATTGCTTGCAATTAAACACAAATTGTTATTGTTGTGATTGTTGTTGTGAATTTGATGCCCGTTATTGTGCTCTCTCAATCAACATTATAACTTTCTTATTTCAATTATGTTAATTTTTTTGAATTTTTTTCTTAAAGTGCTGAAGGAAACTATTTTTGTACAACTTGTTAGCTTTTGATACGAGTGCCCAATAGTGAAGTTACATGCATATTTACAATCGCAATAATAATCATAGCTAACGATAAATAAACAAATAAACAAAAGTGCGACACACACGAAAAACGCGACGCGTCCTCCATTTTGTCTGCTACGCACTCCTTCCGTTTCCGGTGCAAACGCAACATATTTTTGGCGAAGGCAGGCAGGCAAAAAGAAAAAAAAAAACAAAAATAACAGAAAAAAAAACAGAAATCAAAACAGAAACAGTTGAGGAAAGTTGTGTCTACATATCGTAACTCGTGCGCGCAACAATCAAACGCCGCCCCCCACCCCTTCACACACACACACTCATTCGTGCCGCGTGTGCCTCCCTCGCCCCTGCCCCCGTATTCCGAACAACAGCTTGCGAAAAAGCGTAACAAAACAAAACGAAACGAAACGAAAGCAAAGCAAGGACGCACTTAAGACCCTCGAAACTGCCAATATCCATGTGAGAAGCATCAATAAAGAAACCCCAAAAAAGTAAGTAATGAACATACATACATACATACATACATACATACATACATACATACATACATACATACATACATACACACTTACACACTTACATACATTTGAATTGTTGTGTGTATGAGATGGTTGCTAGAAGAAGAAGCAGCAGCAATTGCAGCTGTTTTAAGCTGCGTCTTAACCAAAAAAAAACAAAAAACTAAAAAAAGATATATTAAAAAAATAAAGCTAAGCAATCAAAACTTTGGCTTAAACTCTCCTGTTACAAATGCGACATGCTTATGCATGTCACATGTCACACACACACACACACACACACGCAGTTTGAGGTATTTGTTTTCACATTTCTTGGACTTCCATTAGAAATACATTGGAATGTTCGGGGTCGGTGTCGGTGCCGAAGTCGTGGCGTGGCGGGTGGGGTGGCGAGGTGATGAGGGGAGGGAAGGGGCGCAACGTAAAACCCATAGAAGTGCCGCATAAAAGCGAATCGAAACGCAGCGAAAGCCTGAAATGCTGCTGTTATGACCGAGAGACAGAATTGCGAAAAGAAATGAAAAGAAAAGAAGAGAAATGAAAAGAAAAGAAAATGAAATGGAATGGAATGAAATGAAAACTCATACACGACAAATGCTGGGCGAGTAAATGACGCTCACCACAACAGAGCAGAGAACTGGGTCAACTTGGGTAGCTCTAAAAGCAGGAAATGCTACAGGAAATGACGAATGTGATCGATATGGCAACAGCACAGCAATCGATAGTATCATCGATAACTTAAGCCGTTCAGTTTGATCTACATGGCAAACGGCGCTTAAGTTTTTTAATTTTAAAATATATATATATTTAGTTTTTTTGTTTGTTAAATCAAAATAAAATTGCACCGTTTTAATAGAAATCAAATCAGTTTAAAACTTATACAAAATTAGCAAAATTAAAATATGTTAAATTGAGTCGCTTTAATTCGAATCCCGTTAATTCGAAATTCCCAATAATTCGTAAAAATTTCTGTACCCATCAAAATATTTCCATAATTTGATAAATATGAAATTCCTTGTTTTGTTTCATTCGAGATTTTTGAGTTCTAAAAAGGAAACTGTTTTTAAAGCGGAAATTTTACTTGACATTTTTTTAAATTAAATGGAAAGTGAAAGAATTTTTATAAGACAGTGTTATGCAAAAATTGTTAAATAAAATAAAAGGCATTCTATGCTTTTTAAAGTTATTTGTTAAACTTTAATTGATTTCAAAGTGCAAATAATGACAAAATTGAAGAAATTAATTAAAAAATTTGATTTTTGAATTTAATATCAATTATATCAAAATGGAAATAAATAATTCTGAGAAACTAAGCTTAATAATTACCAACATTAACACAAAACTATTGAAAACAATCTAAGATCGATAACTGCTTTGCTTTGACTGACTATTTCGATAACAAAATCGATCACTTATCATTGTCTGACATCAGCGTGAATTTTACTTTCATCAATGGTAAATTTCGAATATGTGAAATATATGTGAATATTGCATGTTGCATGCATCTATAGTATAGTACGGGGGTTGCAAATGCCAGTGAGGTGATGATGGCGGTGGTGTGTTTTTTCCACACTGACCCTTTGCCGTGGGTGTTTGCTAAAACTAAACAAAAACATATAAAAAAACGAAGGGAAAAAAACCTAAACAGACAAGAAGCAAGAACAAATGAAAATTGAAATAGAAACGGAAAAAGAAATGAAGGGGAAAGCGGAAGGGAAGGCAAGGCCCAGACTTCATATCTGCATATCTGTGGGTGGTGAGGGGTGTAAGGTTGCGAAGCGAAGGGAAGCCAGGGGGAATGCGACCTCACTTAATAAACCCAAGGGGGTTGATCGAGACACTGCAAGCGTAGCCATCCCCCTTGGAGAGAGGTCTTCTTGGCAACGGACCCCATTTACCTTGTAGGTACATGTAGGTTCGCCAATAAATGAGTCTGGTCACACTTTACTAAGCATAATTCAGTGCGTGGTATGCGCTCGTTGAGCTGCCAGACAACAACGGACCCGCTGCTTGTGCTCATCAATCTCAAGCCCATTCCCAAATTGGTATGTCGTATACAATTGCACATCCGGTTCTCAATGTGGGCGCCGTCTACCCCACATTTAAGCTCGCCACATCAAGAATAAAACAGAAAAAATTTAAAACAAAAAGAAAATGTCTAACAAAAAATAAAAAAAATAAAATTGAAATGAACAATTTGTTGCAACGAGTGGCTGCGGCTGGGTGCGGTTATAACATCACATGTCTGTCGATATGCTTGCAAGCTGTCATCGGACACTTTTTGTGCAACTGTCATAACTGCAACTGCAACTGCAACTGCAACAAACAGTAAACAGTGAAGAGATCACTTGCAACAGATCGGAGCTGCTTTGGCCAATGAACCCCAAATGGTAATCCGATTTTTGTTTAGATATGCGGGACAATGTAAACAAAACGGGCTCGATTTGTGGCTGCCACAACAGCAGCCGTTGCCCAGACAGGTGGTTGCAACAGCGCCACCCACTTATTGCCACGACAAGCAGACAGACAGAGAGACAGAGAGAGAGAGAGAGAGAGAGAGAGAGAGAGGGAGAGGGAGACAATTATCGCCAGTGCGTTAGTTTTAACTTCATTTGCTTCCCAGTCTCGATTTGTTGCCCTTATATAGATATATACATATATACATATGTATATCTATAAGTATATATGTATGCAAGTACATACATATGTATGTATGTAGAGCAGTGCGCTGAATGTTGGCCTGGCCGATGGCTGTTAGCCATCAAATGTTAATGGCATTAAGCAAGCTTTCAATTTGCAACACTGTGTGGTCGGTGCGGTTGCTGCCGTTGCTGTGGCACCCAAGAACAGAACAACGTATGCGACACTTCTCTAACAATGAATATGATGGAAAAGGGGTGGGGGGGGGTCAATGAAGGGGGCAGTTGGCACTTAGCAAGAGCATTAGGCGTCAACGCTGGAAAAGTGGCCATGTAAATGGCCAAAAGCAAAAGGCAAAAGCATAAAATCATTTGGCTGGAGAATGTTTTATGTTTGCCGCCTCGTTGCATTGCTGCGGTTTAAGTTGCTGCAGTGGCACGTTCGGCATGCCCCACCCAAAACAAAAGGGCCGCAAGAAAACCTAACTGACTTTTAGAAATATTTTGACTTTATTATTATTTAATTATTATTATTATTATTATTATTATTATTATTATTATTATTATTATTATTATTATTATTATTATTATTATTATTATTATTATTATTATTATTATTATTATTATTATTATTATTATTATTATTATTATTATTATTATTATTATTATTATTATTATTATTATTATTATTATTATTATTATTATTATTATTATTATTATTTTTATCATTTTTATCATTATCATTATCATTATCATCGTCATCATCATCATTATCATTATAATTTTTATTATTATTATTATCATTATTATTATTTTTTTTATGATTTCTGGCAATACGAAAGTAAGAAGTCTATATTTGTTGATAGAATTTTTGTGTTTGCTTAGATACGCATTCTACATGCGAAAAATTTATGTGCGATTGGCACACGACCTCATCATGAAAAACATGAAGTATTTTCTAAAATCAAAAACAATAATTTTACAATTGTGTAGATAGAATGCAAATGCGCGAGAGAGAAACATAGAGAGAGAGAGAGAGAGAGAGAAAGACAGAGAATACGCTGCACTTGCACTCGGGAAAAATTACTTAGGGATATAGTAGACAAGACGCGGCAAATTGGATACGTCTCGCCTCTGACCCTCATCACGCCGTCAATATCATATGTATAATAAATACATCACACATCTAGAGAATATCCAAAAAAAATTGATGATATTTTTAGTTGTTTTTGGCATAAACAATATCAAGTCAAATCGAGTCAATCTGGCGATTCCGACAGACGTCCATCAAGCAGATGGTGCGTGAGATTTTCCTCCATTTGGTGGAGGAAGGAAGGGGGTGGGCATGGGGATGATGATGAGGAGGAATTTCCACTTGTTGCTTGAAGCATGTCTACTCTAAGCATATCAAGGGCATCGGCGATTATACTAAAACTAATCGAAATGAATTATTCAAAATAATTTTAAGTAAATTTTCAAAGAATTTCAAAAAAATTTTCGAATATATTTTCAATATTTTCCGTTCGTTTTTTTCTTATTTCTATTTGCAGAACGACCAATTTTACTAACAAAAAGTCTTAAATAAAGCTGCTGCCGCTAACTGAACGACTGATTTTCTCCAAGAACAAGCATATATATTGTACTATTAGATATATCTATATATATATATATATATATATACTGTATGTTTATTACCTCAAGAGGAACCCTTAGGTCTAGATCTGTGAATTTGGTGTATGGCAAAGTTTGCCCTCAATAAGCGTAGTTGGGCCATCATAGGTATTACAAAAAAAAGAAGTCTCCAAAATTCAAAACTATAGAGAGGAAGAAGCAGAGAAAGAAAGAAGAAGAAGAAACAGTAGCAGAGAGGAATGCAACGTTGCCCCTATCTACATGAGATGAGAGAACGTCTGTTGGATCAGCCAAGGGAAACACTGCAATTGGAGAACATGGAGCGGGCGAATCTATTGGACAATCGGCAATCGGCAACCGAATCCCATCAGGTCGGCACTGTGGTCAAGGTAGGGCCTATTCGGATGTGCTCGTTACAAGGATTCTTTCTCTCCGATCATATGCAATATACATACTTACATACATACATACATCTCACACAGACACTGACACTCACACACTCATTTGTACATAAAGCTCTGGAAATGCTTGTAAATATTGCATATGAATATATATGTTATATGTATGTACATATATACTTTAATTTCGATATATTTTCTATATATTTTCTCTAATATACATCTGTGTGTATGTATCTTTGTACAGCAAGAAAAGTTCAGTTAACCATGTCGATACAAATTTTGACAGTCGAAATTCAATTCAAAGCAATCCCAAAAAGATGTTGATATAATACGATATACGAATACGATATATGATCCTTGCACGAGTAACGGAACGATTCGCCCTTTCAATAAATGAAAATTCATATCATTTGTTAATATTCCTTTAACTTTCATTTATTAATAATAATAAATTGGAATTGTTGTCTTTGTATTTTTTTTTTTTTTGTTATTTATTTATTTAACTCATGATTTTCGCATGCATTAACTAATTGTTCAGTTACGCCATTCACAATGGTGCCGAGTTCACACCCCATTGTGACTGGGATCTGAAGTTTTACCTTCGTTTTGTAAATACTACGAATTCCAATTTATTGTTGTGCCCACACCACAGTACGGAGAACAACTCAACTAATATATGTTATTTTGAATATATTCTAATTGAAAAATGCAGTTACAAGGCGATGGATATCATACGAGCCCCGCTCATCAGCGCACTCCCCTAGTGCCCCACGATCTGGGCGAGGATTTCAATTTGGATTTCGATGATGACTTTCCGATCGATGCACGACGACCAAAAAATGCCAAGTAAGTGTAACCATGTACTACATAGCAATCCATACGGCCAACAGCAACTTGTACTACATGTCTACATGAACTTGTTAACCCCAACTGACCCTAACACCCCTAACCCCATGTTAACCAATTGGACCACTTGCCCTGCATTTGTCACGGCTAAAATGAGAGAATTAGCTTGTCGTAGAACCTTCATTGTGATGTCCCTCTTCTCATCTCCAACCACATATGACAGGCAGACCGCTTCCACCCTCTCCCCGCCCCCCTCTTAGAAAAATATATTGAAGAAAACCCTATCCTCATTGAAATTGCATTCAACTAATGTGCAAGAAATTGTTGCAGCGGCAATCATCCAGCAGGGGTTCTGAAGCAACCGCAGAAAAGGTCAGATTCGCCATTTTGCTGGAACTATATCCATGTAGCATAACTATATATTATCACAAGTATTATTATTACATATGGTATATTATATTTTGCCCCCTCAGTTTGCTTTTGTCAGCACCTTAAGAACTCACTGCATTATGCCTCGTAGAACTCTCTACATATATCTCTATAGATGTACTATCCAAAATTAATCCCCAATAGTATTAAGCTCCAACTAATCAGTAGTAGACTAACCCAATTCCATATTCAAATAGGGATAATGATGGGTGATGTATCCTGGCTGGAGGATATCAGAAGTGGCAGAGTTGGCATTGTTATCCGTGAATTGTTTGGCAACTTGCCGGATTAAAATGTCAATGAACTGCTCCGGCGGAGGCACATTGCCTTACATTTCCGATTTTATAGTGGTAGTATGTTGGCATTGTTAAGCAGCCTGCCACATGCAACTCCAGCTGCAACATCCCCATCTCCAATTCACTCTTTTCCTCTCACTCTCTATTTATCTCTCTCTCTCTCTCTCTCTCTCTCTCTCGCTGGCATTACAAGTAATAATAAGTAGGCAGCGTTTCGGCAGGAAAGTGGCATAAAAAATCATTTATGCCACAATGGAATGGAAGTTGCAAGTTGCAGCCATGTAAGCTGAAGAAGTTGCAAACAAATTACGCAACATGACAACTGCCGACGAAGACAAAGATGGCAACAGTGACTGCAACTGAAACTGCGACTGCAACTGCGACTGAGACGTGACTGCTCCACTTGGCTGCCTGTGACTTAGTGATGTGACTGCAGCGTGACACGAACCCGAGTTCATAAACTTTGTCAGTTATTGACGAATATTGTAGATAGGGTCGTGTCATGTTAAGACTTGTTAACTGAATTAACTTATAAGTTTAACGGACGTATCACGTCCTCGTTCCTCACAAACAGATTTTAACAACATCTAATGTCGTGTCACGTACTCTATATCGACTCATCTCTAGCACGCCTTAATGCGGCAATCAGAATCATGACACGAAAAACATATACATGAATGTATATTTAATGCAGAGATTATCGATAGTCAAAAAGTTTACAACTATATATTTTATACATATTCTATACATATCAGGTCGTGTCACAATTGCCATTTCGGTGCATCTCGAGCATTTAGAGTCATTGTACGATTGACATACATTTGCCTGTCTTAGTATCGATGTCAATTTGGATGCTCGACAAATCGTATTGTAAATTCCGTTTGCTGGCAATCAAAGTTGTCCTTGGCACAGCCTGCAGCTAACCAACGGTTAGCCCCGATGACAGCCAAGCCAGGGTTATCTATTTATTGACCCAAACAGTCAGGTCTTCCCCTATATGATTCCTATTTCCGGCTTGGGGCACGGCCAGCGCTAGTTGAATGCCCACAAGGTTAATGAATCGCCATCATGTCAATTAGGCGAGCCTCACTTAACTTCATAAGCTATATATAGGCGGCGAATCACAGGCCCAATCCCAATCCGAGTCCTTTCGAGCCCCATCTGATGCTGTGTAATTTTAGCCAAGGTTTGTGGCGACGTACATGGCATATATGGCATATGATTATTGCTGATGAACCCCCTTTAAAGTGGCAAGCGACCACTTTGATCTTAATTTGAGGGCAGGGTTGCCACCCCTGTTTTATTTTATAGACTCACAGCACTCCTACGCACATTTGTTATCATTTAAGGTCCATTTGTTTAGAGCTCAGACTGCGGCACGGTCTTAGCGGCTTAAGTCCACTTCCTTGTGGCCTTATGGCTGCTGGTGGCGGTCTTTTTGGGGTTCTACGTTTTGCACGTCATTCGCTGCACTGCCACGCAGTTGTTGTTCACGAACTCGCGACGCAAATCCTTTTTCTTTTGATATTTTTTTTTTTTGCTTAGGTTGCAACCCCGTAAGTGATGCCATGTGCACCCTACAGTTAGCTTAGTGTGTCTTCTTGGCTTCAACATGCCACTCAGTGGACTGACAGCATGGGCTGCAGGGCTCAGCATGAGTCGCTGTCGTCGTGCCGGCATCTGTGTGCGAACGACGAAGCAAAACAGAATGCGATGTTGGCCGTGTTGTGAAAAGCGCACAAAACAAAACAACTCAAAACATAACACGAATTGCGGTGCGGCAAAAGCGCACGACGGCGGCGACGACGACGATTGCGAAGCCACAGACGCTGCGCTGCTGCTGCCGACGTCAACATCGGCTATGCCTGCAACAACCAAAACGTGAAACTTTTACGATATCGGATGGTTTGAGTGAGCAAACGATATAAAGCATAAGCAAAGCATAGGCACAATCCCAAAGCGTCGACGTCAGCGTCGGCGTCGCTTGATATCGTAGGTGCTGTGGGCAGCGCACAGTGGTGCTGCTTCATGAGAACCGCTGAA
This sequence comes from Drosophila quadrilineata, assembly GCA_018150725.1. Lineage (NCBI taxonomy): Eukaryota > Metazoa > Arthropoda > Insecta > Diptera > Drosophilidae > Drosophila > Drosophila quadrilineata. The sequence goes on from JAECWN010000432.1 coordinate 5,564,434, forward strand.
AACTTCTAATATCGTATTCCCTTGCCTGAAATAATTTCATAGATTTGAGGACTTTTTAATCAACTTTGAAGAGAATAGATTTTTTTTAATAGATTAATAAGTAAAGTAATATAAATAACATTTTTTTTTTAATTTTTTTTATAAATACATACATAAATATACATGAGACTTAAAAAATATGTTTAAAAAAGAAATGTTTGATTTTCTTGGGTAAAATATAATATTTTCATATTAATATTAAATAATTAAGTTAAAAAAAGAAACATTTATTTTGAAATTATAATTGTAAACAACAGTAATTATTGACAACAATTTAATATTATTAAATTAGTAATATTAAAAAAAAAAGGATTTTAATTATTAGAAACAGTATAAAGTAAGCAAAAATATACATAATTAACAAGCAAGCAAATCAATCAGCCCACTGTGCCTGGCTGTGTCACGTTCTGTTGGGGTTGTCTGTCTACGATATTGGCTTACGGTGGCACAGACGCTGCCCGTGGCCAATGTGGGTAATTGAGTTTTGGGCTGTTGCTTTCAGTTGACTGACAGCTCTCGCCCCTTTTCTTTTGCCTTGCCACTATTGCCTCAATGCCTCAATGCCTCAACCCCAAGCTGTTGCCTCATGCCCCCGCTTCCCGCTTGATTCGTTTTATATTCTGTTTTTTTTTTTTTTTTTGTGGTAGCTTCGACTTTCTTTGATTTTGTGATGCGACAGGCTGCGACTTGTGCCCCATACAATATGCTTGTGGGCTGTGGCACACGGTGCAGTTGGTCGAAACACCCTAATGCTGGACTGTGGCACTTAGCCTCCCTTCGTCCCTTAGTGCCGGCGACGATGCGTGGCCTGATGGGGCGTGGCGGGCCGGAGCGGGGCAGGGCGAGGGATGCGCCGGCACGTTGTGAAAGATTCGATGAGTATTTTTGTGCAATGCCGTGGGAATATACGAAATACGTTCTGCACAGTCAGCTCGAAATATATTTCATTCATGTTGCACCACAAAATGTGACCCATTTTGTTGAAAGCCGAGTGCAAGGGTCTTTCGTTAGCAATATACCCTGTAAATAATTTCACTTACCCAATTGTGCCGAGTTGACTTCATATGCCCTGTGAAAGCGACTCGTGCCTGCCATGATGCATTATCATGGCCACAAAAGGCATCCTGCCGAGGAATGGCTTAAGCCGCTGAGCCACTCAACGAATACACACACACACACACACACACACACACACACCTATACGTAAGGTATGCTTAGTTGCAAATCCGAAATGTAAACGGAACTAAACCCATTTTGAGCTTTGTCAACAAGCCGCATAGGCAAAAATCAAAAGCAACTGGGAAGAAGGGGCAGGACTATTCGGCTGCAATCACAGCCAAACAAGTCATTAACATGTCAATCAACAAAAAAAAATAAATAAATAATAAAAAGAAGAAAGGGGAAGGAAAAAGAGAAAATAAGAAATTGAAACAAAAAACAATCATCATAATAAAATGCAGTAAAGCGAGAGAGAAAATGAGAGAGCAAAGTAAATTCAACGCTTTATGCAAATACATAGTAACAAATAAAAAGGCACGATGCATGCATACTATGAATGGCAATGCCTTCCGAAGGGGGGGGTGGTACAGTGGTACGTAGAGCAACAGAGGGGAGCCAACATCAAATAGCAAAGGCTGGCACAGAATGTGTCCTACTTTTCTGGCATACACAACGCAATGGATGCCATTCCATATTCATACCCCTCTGCACTCAGCACAGCATCCTTCACACACACACATACACACACGCAGTGAAGCGAAGAGAGTCAGAGAGCGTAAGCTGTTGAGAGAGCGACAAACTGACAGAGAGACTGCTAATCAGACAGAGCGGGACAGCCTGCGGCAGTCGGACGGAGAGCGGCAGCAGCAGTAGCAGAGAGAGCGAGGCCACAGCAGCCGAATTTAGATTCGGCGCAATTCAGGGGCGGCTGCTGCAGACACTCAATCAGATGCAGAGCAGCCACTGACAGAGGCGCAGGCACAGGCAGAGGCACAGGCAGAGGCAGTGGCAGAGGCAGCGCCAGGCAGCAGAGGGCTTAAGCCGAGACGAGCCTTTTCAGTTGTAGTTGGATAGTAAAGGGTCTTGGACGTGTTGTATGCAGCGTGCGCAAGGTAGAGCCAAGTGTCAATCAGTCTGCCAAATATATAGTATATATACATATACATTATAAATATATGCACAAATATATTTATATAGTATCATAAGTGATAACTGCAAAACTAACGACTGCCTTAATTGCAATTCCAACTGCAAATTATTCCTATACATTTTTGTTGAACATTTTTTTTGTGCCACTCAGAAGAAAAAAAAAACAATCGCTGTGTTTTGTGTAACAAGAAAGTGTTGCAAGTTTGCAAAAGTGACAAAAAAAAACTGAACAAATATGCACAATTTATTAGAAGAGTTTTTTACTTCACTTTTTTTTTGTTGGTTGTTGAAAATGTGAAAAATGTAATGAAAGAATTCGCAGAAAAATGTTTGCATTGGGCGCGCTAAGGATTCGCCTGCCTGGTCTCTCCTGATTTTGTATAGCACCGGGCAGCTATACACACAATCAACACACATACACAAATACATACATATATATAAACATATATACATACATATGTATGTAATTGAAAGAGGAGCATTGTCTGTTTGGAGCTAAGCTCTGGTGATGAGAGCGGGTGCGCAAGCTGAGCATCAGTTGGAGCTCAGTTCCTACTCTGTATGCAATGTATCCAAGATACACACACACACACACAGATATATATGTAGGTAGATGAGGTCCACACACGCAAACACAGAGAGAGAGAGAGAGAGAGAAAGACATATACATGCGCACAGCAGCCACAGCTCCAATTTGTATTTGCCCCGCTCTCTCGCTGAGTAGCTGCCGGGAGAGCGAAGACAAGCTTTGGCGGAATGCGTGAGCGAGGGATGTAAACGATGTTTACTTGATGCTGTTCTACGCAGCGGAGAAGAGAGGTCACTAGGTCGCTCCAGGACGCATTCCAAAGCAACAAAAACAACAACAGCAGCAGCAGCAGCAGCAGCAGTTGAGGCAGTTTCAAGTGCGGCTTTTTGCCAAGTTGGCCACGCCCCATTTTCAGCATTCTGCCAAATGCACTTCACAATGCGATCCACAACCTGCCACACACACACACACACACATCGACTAAGAGAGAGAGAGAGAGAGAGAACATTCACACACATGCACGCAAGCGAAAGGAATAAACAAAAGATTTGTTGCATACTTTTATGCGTCGCTTTGAGCATCAGCTGCAAATTGTTTCATTAATATTTCACATCACAGCCAAACAACAACGAATTTATATTGTATTGCAGCAACAGTGCAAGCATAATTGATAATTGACAAACTTAGCTTAGCCTATCGATCTACAGTTATCGATAAAGTGCAGTGCCAGTGAAAAAAAAAACATACAGAAATTTTTAAACAAAATAAAAAAAAAAAACAAACCAGAAGTTTTTGTAAAATCAAAGGAAAAAACTCTAGAACGCGATCAAATTAAACGAACAACAGCAAAACGGAGACCGACACGGAAACCGAAACAATGGGCGGCGGTGAAGTGAAGGTCGCTACCGTCGATGTTGAGGGCGGTGACAATATGGCAACGCTGCCGGTATCACGCTCCCACACCGCCGGCAGCACCGATAGCGCCGAGAAGAACAATGCGGCCAACAAGGAAATGGAGCTGAAGAATGTTATGCCACAGCCGTTGCAAAGGTGAAATATGCCAACAACAGAATTACACAGAGTGAGAGAGAGCGAGAGAGAAAGAGAGAGAGAAAGACAGAGAAGAGATGGATAGAGATTGTGGGAAAAGAAGAGAGCGAATCTGTTTGGTGCTGCTTCGGGGGAGAAGTTGCTTCTGTAAAGTGCTCTGGGTGGGGAATGTAACTGCTACTCAAGGCCGCCAAAAGTGTCAGGCCCTCTAATACACACATACACACACATTCGTATAGCGTATAACAGTTAGATACACATACATCCACACATACACACACCTATCAACTCCATTGTATATGCATACACACATCTGTACATAGTATACGCTACGCCATTGTATATAATCTGTCTATACCCCCAACTGAAACTCGATATATGTATGTATATGTATCCTTAACTCAGAACCGGAATCTGTAAATCTGCTTAGGATCCCACCTGCTTCACTCCTGATGTCTGTCTGTAGTTTCCAATCAGAAAAGCAAGCATCCCAAAATAAAGAAAAACCAAAAAAAAAAGATAAAATATTCTAGATTATGTTTCTGAACAATTTGTGGACTTGTCATCTTATAGGGTTTGCTATACGTTCAAGCCAAATCCAAATAAGCACAGTTTTATGCCAGCGAAAATTACGGTACAGGGCACTTATCAAACCAATCCAATAACGGGACCCATCGAGCTATGGTAACTATTTGACTAAATTATGTCACATTAAAATCATATCCTAAATGGAATCACAAAATCTACTATGATTATATTTTCGATTCCCTGAACATCAAATATATTATATACGTATATATGTATCTCTTGTAATTAAGGAACATGTTGTGCAGAGTGTGAGAAATGGTGAGGGGGGAGAGCAATGCGAGGGAAGAGGGGAGCGCGCATTGTAAATATATGCGAAATGGGCGTTAGAGTGTGTAACTGATGGGCGTGTGAATGTGTGTAAGTGTGTAAGGGTGTGTGTGAGTTGAGCTGCTTGTTTTGCCGTTGATGCTTTTAACTGGGTCAAATCATGCAAATGAGTTGCATGCACAGTGGGACAAGTGGCGGCAACACGCGCTCAAATTGCGTGCTCACACAGTTACCGAATAAATGATAAATGATAAATAAATGGGCGTGGTAAATCTATGCATTTGTCAACTATTTAATGGAGTGTGTAAAGAATATAAAGACTGTCGCAGAGATGGGAGAAATAATATAATATATATTATTATATTATATTTAGAAAACTAAATAACGAATCAAGTTAATTTATAGAAAATCAAAAATATCGTAATTTTCCAGCTCAGATTAACATATAGATATAGTATCACAATCAGGTTACCAAAAAAAATGATTTTATTTTGAAGTGAACAATAATTATCTATTATTATTTAAGAGATATTTGTTGATATTTAACAAAGTTAATATAATTAGCTTAATATGATAGTCTGCATTGAAAATAGAAACTTTGAAAATACATTAAAAGACAATAAATTTGTGATTAAGATTAATTCCAAGCTAGTTTCGCAGATATATAGCTAGATTAGCATCTTAAGTGGTGTCAACTTTACAAAATCAATGATTTAATTCCAGTTGACACTTAATTTTGTGCTTGGGCGTTTTCGTGTTGTGACCTGCTTTCGTGACCCACTGTGCGCAATGATGCTCGTAATGGGCGTTGATTGGCATCAGACAGCAGAGCGAGATAGACTGAGTGGGGTAGGTAAGGTTGGTGGGCTTGGTGGGAGTGGGTGTGGGAGAGGGAGAGGGAGGGAGAGCCGTATTGAGTATCGAGTCGGGCTAATTAGGTATGCATGTGAGTAGGTTATGCACTCGAGCAAGTCCAGAGTGATGCTCCTAAGTAGCATGACATACACGCACACACAAACACATATATGTATATACATACACAAGCACAAATACGCACACACACACACACACACATGGAAGGTGTAGATGTTGAAGTAAGTTGAGACTAACAAATAGCCCGTTAAATCTTATGGAATATAATCTACTTTCGGTTAGCAAAAAAAATTCTATACATATATAAATTAAGCACATACACAGCCACACACATATATATATACACACATATTTACTTATATACACACACATATGTATTTTGAATTACTTGAAATTGAAATTAATAGTAATACTTACTGGGTACCCCCTCGCACAGGACATCGCTCTTCATTGTGACCAGTCTGGTGTATGCGATCCTCTTGATCGTCGTGTGCATCGCGTACGTGATCAGCGATGTGACCACACACCGACTGCCGGTACTCTACTACGAGACATTCTTCACGTATCTGTACGGCACCAGCATACTCTTCCTGCTGTACGTCTTCTGTTTCCTGCTGCAAGGTATGTCCAATCTCTACTCAAACATAACCGGATATGATCCCAATAATCGAATCTTTGACTCCATCTTCATCTCCATGTGCCATGTGCTGCTACTCCTTTTGATAGAGAGCTCTTGCTGTAATGGCGGCAATGGCAACAGCAAACCGAAACCACAGCCCAAGGAGAAGAAATCGAAGAAACCAAAGAATGCAGATCCGGCCGATTCGAAGGATGCGAAAGGCTCTAAGGACTCTGGCAAAGCAGCTAAAGGCGCCGCATATCAGGTAAATCCGTATTTCTATTTCCACTCAAGGTATCAACCATAAATTTCGGGGCATAATATAATCGAATATCATATCGGATTGCAAATGGAACCCAGAAATTAAATTGCGTGTGATTCATGTCAGGGCTAGTATGACTAACTCATGGATCAAGTATGTTATAGTGAATGCATCTGATTCAGATGCAGTTTGTCATGGGTATGGGTCGGGATTATCATTCATCGGCTGGTATGGGTTAGATTAACAGGGTCCCGCTAATTATGTGACGAGGTTCGGCAAGCGATGAGGCCACATCAATTAAGGCGCATATATGAAATTGTTTGCCCTACACTTGTTCAATGACAATGAGTGATACACAATCGAGTGCACCCACTTGACTCATCGTCACCAACATCATCACTATCATTATGCATCATTCGCAGGAAGCTCCCGTGGATGCCGAGGTGGCCGTCACCCCCAAGAATGTCCGCAAACGGAAGACCACGCATAGCGATCTCACGCACGGAAGTTTCTTTCTGCGAGTCGGTGCCATCGGTAAATTGAACAATCGATCGCATCAATCGATCAATCAAAATCTATCATTTGTTGGGTGTTCGTTGTAGCTTTTGGATTGGGCGCTATGATCTACATTGGACTGGAGTTTGGTTCGTTCTTTGAGATACCATTCGATTCGCCATGCCATCACATACTGATCGGCGTCAATCCGCTGCTCCAGATGATCTTCACCTTCATGCAGATGTACTTCATATTCATGAATGCCCGGGTAAGTCAACTCCCACATTTAGTCGTCGCATTGCATAAATGTTCGAGTTGTAGCGATATTATACGATAACATAATACTTCCTAACCTAAATCTACATACATATACATATCTATCTCGAAATGTCCTAACTCCTAAATACTCACATAACTCTAGACACATCTACCTATCTGTTACTATACTCTACCTTAATTGTATCTCATGAATACTCACCCAACCAACACTCACACACTCACACAGACACACACACGAACACACAGACATACTCGTAACTGTACTACATGTGTATGTGAAAAGTCAAGCAGGTTCTCCCGTCCGACGGTCTCTCCGACGGTCACTAATTGAGGTTAGTTTTAAGTTTAAGTTCATAATGCATGCGTGCTCTGCGAGTCGATTGTTCAACCCTCGATTACAGCTGCCCGATTACATATCGATAACATCATTTGTGCATCGATTGTATACCACTGGCAACTGTTGATCGATTTGAATCAGTTTGAGTCGGATCACGTTCAATCATTGCAGCTTAGGCTCGGTACGGTCACACTCAGTCTCTGGTCTCACTTATTTTGCTTTCACTCAATCGCATTCGTTAGTTGAAATTGGCGTGCTAATTGGCAGTTAGTTTAGTTAAATTGTTTATCATTAATTCGCGCATTTCGCATTTCGCATTCTGCATTCGATCAACATTTATAATCAACATTATTTCATATACAACATTATGCAAATCAGTCATTACAGTTGTTTCGTTCGTTTTGTCGCTTTCCATTCGGCATCGTCGAATTGTCGATCAATCGATCAGTTATCGTTTATCGATTATGTGTTATCAGTTATCGGCTTAGTAGCTTCATACAGCTTTTATATTCTCATGCCACATTCATTCACAACTCACAATTATCACACGCACATGCCATTCAATCAATCATTCATTCATTCATTCAATCAATCAATCAATCATGCAACAAAAATAAATAAAAAAAAAAAATACCACAAATATAAAAAAAACTTGTTTTCGAAATTGTGCAAAGTACTTAGTTATTTTAATGAACCATTTTTGTGTACATAATCCCAACAACAACAACAACAACAACTCTCTCAATCTCCGCCCCCAATTCTCGCGATCGCAGACTAGGCCACCATTTCAGGTACGATATACAACTCATTTTCTACTCTCTACTCTCTCTCTCTCTCTCTCTCTCTCTACATTCTCCACATTCTACATTTCTACTCTCCACACATTCTACCCAACAATCATACATCATACTACATACATACATATACATAAATATATATATATATATATATATATATATATATATATATATATCATACTATCTCTATCTATCTATCTATATGTATATTTTATGAGGGATTCCAACTTGGGCTTTCTCGGGTCACACTTCGGCAGCCGAGAAAGTTTTTTTTGGGGGCAGCCGAAGTAACCCAGACTTCGTGTTTCGTTCACGAAGCTGCAAACTAACTTTAACTTTAACTTTTGCTTTTCGAATTGAATTCCTGTGTTTCACAAACTTATCTAATATATAATTACATACATATATAATTGTAAATAGACATATTTATACTTTGTACACTTATACAAAATTTATATAAATATTTATACATACATACATACATACATATGTATACATCATAGAGTCCAATCGATACTCAAAATGGCGACTGTTTGTTCGCTTTGTCTCTTTTTTTTTCTCTCCGGTATTGCGGTCTCTTTCTGTCCGCAGCTGAACATACATCGGTTCAAGGTGATCGCCCGCTTTGGCCTGATGCATGTGGTGGCCACCAACATTTGTGTGTGGATACGCACTTTGGTGAAGGAGTCGCTGCTGGAGATCACCATCTACCATCAGAAGCGGGAGGCCGATCCGGATGCATCCTCCATTGGACACTCGATACGCCAGCATGCGCTGCGCCATGCCGGCACCGTGCTCCGCACCCATGCCGGACCCAACAGTGAGTTCGAGGTGCTGGATGGTGAGGATCTGCTGCCAAAGGATGTGTACAAGAGCGACAATGTGTTGTCGAAGCTGGTGCGGAATACGGTCGATGGCATCTCGAAGAGTCTGGGCATGGGCGGCGATGTGACCACCACAACGACCACGACCACAACCAGCACCACCCGTGCCCCATATACGACGCCTGGCTATCAATGGCACAGCACTACTATGGCTCGCAAGTTGAAGAAGTTTATCACTAGCACCACGGCTGCCACCAGCACAGCGGGTAGCAGTTCCACCACATCCACATCAACCATGCCCACAACCACCATCAACAACATTATCACCACCAACTCTGCATCCGCATCCGCATCTGCATCTGCATCCGCATCCGCATTTGGCAGTAACAGCAATAGCATTGCATCATTCGCTGCCGATGGCATCGATACCATGGCCGCCACGACCACTGAATCACCCTTGAATAGCCTGCAGCGCATCCTGTCGAGCGCCGCACCCAGCCAATTGCCAGTCGATGCGGCCGCATCCACGTTGCCCGCTGCCGCCGATGGCCATGCTGCCGCCATCGATCATGCCACATCCAGTGTGTCCGCATTCCTCAACAATCTGGCCGCATCCACGCCCAGCAGCAGCATCAGCCCCAATACGCCCGAGACGAGCACCGAGAGCGCGGTCAATATCATGAACAATCTGTTCGGACCTGGCATGGAGAATAGCTTCCAGACATACTCGGATCTGTCGCACGATGAGTCCAATGGCCTGATTGCCTTCGAGAATCTGGAGAGTCTCGATAACATCTATCCGGCGGCACTGTCTTCCAACATTGGCACACTCAATTCCACCGCCTGTGGACGTATCGATATCATGGGCACGATTGTGTACGATTCGGCGCCGTATCTGTATCCGTTTATCATCGAGTACTCCTTGATTGGTGCGGTGGTCTTGTATGTCATGTGGAAGCACATCGGTCGCTATCCGGGCCGCATGAACGATGAGGATCTGGAGCATAGGCTCGAGGTGATGCTCTCCCGTCGGGCCGTTGCCATGGCGCAGCAGGCACGTTCCGGACGCGTCGATTGCGTTGGCTCGTCGAAGGGTCTGTTCTTTGGTCTGTTGCTGTTGGTCGGCGCTCTGATCTGCTTGATACTCTTCTTCGTCTTGGTGCGTCATCAGCAGTTCTCGCTGTTGGCCATATACCTGGCCGATGCCAGTCACTGCATTCTCATGGCCTTTGCCATACTCGCCATCATTATTGGATTCATACGGTAAGTGAGGCGGAGGTTCTACCCAGTTGCATCTTAAGGGGGTCAAGGATGACAAACCCTATATTCCCTCGCTAATCCTTTGCTCCCTCTCTCTATATAATATTTCTCTCTACTTGTGATTAGTGTGAAGAACTTGAAATTCCGCTGCGAGGAGCAATCGAATCTGAATGACATCTTGCTGCGCATCTCGGCCTTTGGCCTGTTCACCTATTCCGTGTTCAGCATCATCGCCGGCAGCCTCAAGGTGCTGGAGAGTGAGCCCAGCCTGCTGGTGACGACCACCGGCGGCGTTGCCGTATTTCAGGTGATCCTCCAGCTGCTCTTCATCGCCGATGTGTCGCGCCGTCGCGTCCATCTGCCCGAGCATGATCGCAGCAAGCCGGGACGCCAGATAGTCACCTTCCTTCTCATCTGCAACGTGGCCATGTTCGCCATCTACACATTCGAAGCTCAAAAAGTATTCGCCAATCCTGTAAGTAGATATGTACGTAAGCGAGACTGAGTTAAGTAAGACGATTAACGCTCTCGTTCGTTTTCCGTATTCTGTGTTTGTGCTCTTCTTCATTTTGTGGTACAGTTGGCTCAGTCGATTAATTTATCGATTAACTGCCAACTGTGCTATATATTGCATGCTCCTGGCTATCGATCAATTTTCGAAATCTATAGCTTTAGTTACTTTTGCTTAGCTGACATATTGTTATTTGCGTTTTACTTTATGTTATCAATTGTATGGCTATCGATAACTGGATTTATCGATATCTCATGATATATCGATAGTTTTAGTTACTTTGCTTAGCTATCATATTCTTATTTGTGATTTACTTTATGCTATCTATTGTATGGCTATCGAAAACTCAATTTATCGATATCTCTTGATATATCGATAGTTTTAGTTACTTTGGTTAACTAACATATTCTCATTCGTGATTTTTCTTAACGTTATCTATTGTATGGCTATCGATAACTGGATTTATCGATATCTCTTGATAAATCGAAAGTATTAGTTACTTTGCTTAACTAACATATTCTTATTTGTGCTTAACTTTATGCTATCTATTGTATGGCTATCGATAACTGGATTTATCGATACCATTTATCACAGTTTGACATTAGCTGCATGCTGCATCTCAATTACTGTTGCTTTCGATGTTGTGCACTTCGATCAAAAAATATCGATTAATTTCTTTTTTTTTTTTTGTAATTCTTGCCACCCATGCAACAGGTGCAGCTGGAGTTCTACGGCTTTGTGCCCTGGTCCATCATACAGCGCATCACACTGCCCCTCTGCATTTTCCATCGCTTCCACAGCGCCGTGACACTTGCCGAGATCTGGAAGACCACCTACAAGGCGCGCCTGGAGTAAGCGAGTCCAGCACAGCCACAGCCAGCACGCCCAGGTTAAAGGTTAAAATGCACCAAAAATAAAAAAAAAAAAATTAAATGAAACAAAAACAAAAACATTTAACAAAACAAACAAAAAAACAACCCAAAAGATTAATATTATAAAAGAAAGTCAGTAAATTCAAAAAAGAATATATAGAAATGAAAAAAGAGCAACAGAATTAATTAAAGCGATTCGCGAAAAAGGTTAAAAGTTAGTTTCTAATTGCATAATATATATATAACATATATTAATGAATATATGTACAAAGATATATATATATATACATAAACATATATATATATCTATGTATGTATATAGAATTTTGTTTTTAGTTACGCATACATATAGGTTAACTAAGTTCAAAATGCGAAATGAAACGCAGCATGCGAATATAAAATATGGAAGAAAAACAGAAAGTGAAAGTGGAATGGAAATGGAAAGAGACAGAGACAGAGAAAGCATTGCGAAAGGTGTAGTGCGAGAGTTGTATAAAAAAAGCGAATCATTGGACCATTGGCGCCCCATGGAGTGCGTGGTATAGGAAGGCGTCAAGCAAACTGAAGAGCATTTTCGACTCCCGATTTATGATGCTAAAAACCAAAAAGAAAATATATTCGTAATGGAAAACAAAATATATATACAAAAATTTAAAAAAAACCTTTGGAATCAAAAATAAAAATTGAAATTGTTGTGAAAATGAGAAATGCGTCGAACGAGAAAAAATTTGAAACAAATATTACTAATCGCTTGTTACCGTTCAGTTTATACTTTAGTATGTAGATATAATTTTTTTTTTTTTTTGTTTATTATTTTCATAGTATTTGCCCATGTGAAGAGAACTTAAGAACTAAGTCATAGCAACTATAATTAAATTGATTGCTTTTTTCTGCTTTATTTAACAATAATTTAAAGAGTTTCAGCACATAATAAAAAATATGTTTAATAATTTATATAATTATATGTTAAATTATCAATCTATGTTACTATTATTATATAATATAAATTAACCAGAAATTTTAATTTTTTCCGAATTGTGTTTCTTCTGTCTTTTTTTAAATTAAAAAAAAATCATTAAAATTTAGCAAACGCAAATAAGATTTTGAAAACAAAAAAAAAAAAACAAACAAAATATTAACAAATCAAGGTTGTTTACTTTTCGCGTTGCAGTATATACTTAGGCACAGTGGGACGAACACACATAAATAGACTCAAGTCACAGGCGCCCTAAAGTATGCAGCGATTGACGGGCCAAAACACAAAAATACACAATGCATTAAATGTATTGGGAAAAAAAAGCGAGAGTTCCATTGATGAAATTCATGGAAAAAATTATAGAAATTAAAGAAATAATGGAATTATTCGCGACTTGTTTCCCATATACAAAACAATTGCCGAAGACAAACAACAACAACAACAAACTGTGATGAATTAAATTGTTTATTGACTTTGGAGAACTTTTTTCAACTACTTTGAGTTGCTTTTTTTTAAATTTTACTTGACCGACGACCGACAAAACAAATCGAACAAAACTGAAAATGTCTATGTTTTTTAACAAAAAGTGCAAAACAATTGGCTAAAATTACGTTCAACCAAGTTCATGGCCCAAACTATAAGAAAAACACAGAACAAAATAAAAAATATATACATAAATATGAAAAACATCTTGTGGCGATCAAAAAAAGCCAAAAACTTTGAAAAACATGAAGCAGATGGCAAAATACAAACAATTTTTAATATTTATATATAAAAAATATATATTATATATATATATATATATATATATATATATATATATATGTATAATGAAAAGTTTATAAATGTCCATTTTTTGATTATTAGTAGTGATGTTAAATGAGAAACAAACAATTTAATAGTAATTATAATAATTTAAATATGTATGTAATAGCTGCGAATGACAACAGCAAACGCATCGATAAACGATTAACGATAACCAATAACACACTTCAGATATTACCGATCAAATGAAAGTTTCGTCATCTGTGCGTATGATTCGCCAGGACATTAACAGAAACAACTACAACAACCAAAAAAAAAAAGTAAATAAAAAAAACAGAACTCACATTCTGAATTCCCGAGATACAATGAAACGCATTTAGGAGATCACACGGAGCCGTTAACGAGAACGAATCACGCGATCACGATAAAGATAACGGTAACGTTGACGTTAACGATAACGATAACGATAACATTGTTTACAATTACAAATGTTAAGAACCATTTTTTAAGATATGCAACGTATATCTATAAATATATGTATACTAACCCACCAAATTCAAAGTATTTCAACGTTTTATATCGAATTAATGCAGATGACGGTTCACCGATGCCGCACACACACAAAACAAAAAATACCAACAACAACACAAAATACCAAAAAGAATGTAATCAACAAATCAAGTTATCAAATATTGGTAGAATCAATCACAGATAGTATCATCAGTTCACTCATTGTCTAACTGAGAGGAAAGCAAAAAGCATAAACTCCTTTGCCAAAGACCAAGCAAAAAGACCAGAAAAATACCAGCAACAAAAATACACACTCACAAAATAATCGATACAAAGAACATGTAGCGGAAGCGGAAACGTCCGTCATCTAATTTGTGGTACACAGACACACACACACGTTCAGGTGTCTTTGAATGTGTGGGATTGTGTGTGTGTGAAGTTGTTGGCAAATTATATACACTGCCGTCTCTTGAACTGTGCTCGCACTTACGATAAAGTCATCTACATAGTGATAATATCTACATACATACATATATCGATAGATTCGTATATACCAACAAATATCCAAATGTAGCCATTTTGCATGTATATATATATATATATACGATATAGTATGTTTGTATATGTAATGTAAAATGTATGTACGTGATCAAAGCAATCCAAGAACAAATTAATTCCAAATACAATACGTACATATGTATGTTATACGTAGTACTCCCAAATGCATGTGTATGTATGTATACAAGTATAGGCGTTATATCGTGCTCGTACATCAAATGTCGTATAACAAAAATTGTACGATAAAAGTTAATCAAATACCCATGCAGTCAAGGTATGTTAGCTAGAGATGAACGCATCAAAATGCCAAATCACGTATTTAAACACAATCAATTTACGGTAACTTCCTCTCTCTCTCTCTCTCTCTCTCAAACACACACACGCAAACACACACACACACACAGAGACACACACATACAAACAGACTGAGTGAAGGGGGAGGATGTGCGTATATGTGTAATTGTAATTGCAATTGTTTTTTTCATAAATATTTAGTTGTAATACAAATATATAAGATCATATTTTATGTATTTTTAATAACTACGACATACTGATTATTGAATGTTTCAACTAAGTTGTATATTTATAAGCGAAATTCGAGAAACATAATGGAATTATGTCAACTGTCAAGGCCGTACGTATATCGTATATCGTATCGTATATCGCAATATATGTATTTCATTTCCGATATTTACCATATTACATACTCCATGCATATGTATAACCCCACAAGAAGAAGAAGAAGAGAAAGAAACAGCAAAAAAAATATATATATATATATATCATGTCTTGCAATCCAACAACAAACAACAACAAGAACAAAACACCAAGTAAAGAGATACAGAGAAAACATGCAATAAAAGTCATACATGAAATATATACCAAACATATATATACTTGCATATACGTGTATACATAAGTACATACATATATACATATATATATATAGGCGATTTCATTAAATAAAACAAGAAGCAAAGTAAATCAATACATACATATTTATAGATAAAAATAAAACTAAAACTTAAAAACCCAAACATATTAAAATAAAATTAAAAAATGGAATCATTATGCGAAATTTACATGCATTTAATATACAATTTTCCCATAACCGCTAATTATAATAAATGAATAAATAAACAACAAAAAAGTATAATACTTATAATTTAATAACGATGCAAATCGAAGAAAAAAGTATATTTGAAATTGTAAGCAATTTTAAAGCAGAAATCATTGTCGCATTTTAGATACTCGTAACTTGACATCACATTTTCAAATGAAACAAAATAATACATTGAAACACAACAACTGAGTATACCCAAATCTGCTCAAAAATTCAAAATCCACTAACATACATACACACAAATACACACAATTACACACTCACATCCACACGACGAATGCAGACATTGATGATGAGGAAAGCAAACATCAACAAAAGAAAATGGCATAACAGTAATTTTAAATTGAATAAAATTAGTATTAAAAATATGTACAACAATTTCCAGTCTATTTTATTGAACTAACGTGGTTAACAGTGTTTCATCAGGAAAAATGCAATTTCGGTTCTCTTCCTGACACATTTTTGGCGATATCTCGGAAAATACTCATCAGAAACACCTCAAAAAAAGGCAGAATGCTAGTCCTATAATCGATTGGATTCAAAAAATTAGTGTTGAAAACTTTTCGATTTTTCATGACATTGTCAAGGGGTTAATATTCAAAAATGATCAAAAAAGTCAAAAATTTCAAAAAATACGATTCTTACAAGACTTTTGATGCAGAATTGATCTGATATCAAAACCATTTCCAAAATGTCAAATTAGTGTTGAAAATTTTTCGATTTTTGATGACTTTGTCAAGGGGATAGTATGCAAAAATGGTCAAAAACAAGTCGAAAATTTTAAAATGAAGATTTTAATAAATCTTTTGATGTAGAATTGATCTGGTATCAAAACCATTTCCAAAATGCCAAATTTCGGATCGTTTTTGGCCAAGTTGTGGCAGTTTAAAGTTTAGCTCAACGCTATTTCGGAAACCCCTTGACAAAGTCATGAAATATCAAAAAAATTTTGATCCCAATTTTTTGACTCCAATCGATTCTAGGACTGATAACTATAATCACTGACCATATGGTTAGTGCTATAATATTCCGTTTTTATTTGAGATCTTTCTGATGAGAATTTTCCGAGATACCGCCAAAAATGTGCCAGAAAGTTACACAAAATCACAATTTTCCCAAAATCGAGGTTCGTTAAACTTTGAGCACCCATAAGTTGACCAAAAATTATCGGATTTTCATAAAATTAGGCATTTTGGAAATGGTTTTGATATCAGATCAATTCTGCATCAAAAGTTTTGTAAAAATCGTATTTTTATAATTTTAGACTTTTTTTGACCGTTTTTGCATACTGGCCCCTTGACAAAGTCATCAAAAATCAAAAAAAATGTTTGATCCCAATTTTTTGACTCCAATTGATTCTAGGACTCATAACTAGCATTCAACTTTTTATTTGAGGTGTTTCTGATGAGAATTTTCCGAGATAACGCCAAAAATGTGTCAGGAAGTGACTAAAAATCACACTTTCCCAAAATCGTGTCAAACTTAACTTTGAAAATGTTTGCAAATCGATTATTTGTGGTGATACCGTTAAGTATATGTGATTTTAATCTATTATTTGCTTATATTTAAATGTTTTTATATTTGATTAATAAGTAGATATAGTAATTATACCTAGGATTATATAAATATTAATTAATATTGTTATTAAATTGGACTCTAGAATGGCATGGATGAGACATTGCAGTTTATCTGGAAGTGTGCGAACCGATAGTCTCGACTGTCCACATCCCTGACCAGACATTGTCGCGACTGTGATTTTGCAGGAATCCCTCCGCTATTATTCCTGCCACTGCCACTTTCTAAGAGCTTACGGAGTCCTGCGGGCGTTACGTAGCCCACGCCGCAAACTTTTGCTTCGACGAGGCTGAATCCGGCGCTAGTGACATATCCGAAGACCTCGCGAGTGCACTGTCGACGCACACTCTGTTGGGTCTCGCCAGGATGGCTGGGCAGCCAGAGATTACACATTTTGTCCAACTGCTGGCGTACCAATGCCGCCGTCTGAGCGGGTCGTATATGAACACGGCGTGTGCTCGTCTCCTGGTGGCGACGCTTCTCACGCACTCGACGTGCTCGCAACCGCTTCAGCTGCTGCTTGTGACGGAGGCGTAGATCCTTACGCAACCGCTCGTTCAAATCTGGCTGCGGTGGTTCAATATGGACGGGAGCATGCTCGTCTCTCCTGAACTGTTTGAGACGACGCTTCCAATCGGCGGGCGTGGGCAGGCAAATCAATGCATTATCCTTGAGATTTCCACGTGACTGCAGGCGGAGCTGTATCTGGATCAGACAATTGTCGGAGAGATCATCGGGTAGGGTCTGTTCACGACGCACGCACTCGTCCAGTCGCTGCAGCATCGACAGATCGCGCAGCACATAGAAGCCAGTGGGATGCTCAGCGGAGTCAGCTGTGGAAGATGTTGTACGCCAATCCCGCACAAGTTGTTGCCAGGGTGCAATAAATGGACTGACCACCGCCAACTTGCGGTAGTTGCTCCGTTTGTTGGGCGGCAGACGAAAGTATCGAGATCGACGTTCCGTCGCCTGCAGCACCGCCTGTTGGATGCCAGCCGTCGTATCGGGTAGATGAAACTCGGCACCGGCCTCTCTAGCCACCGTATCGAGCTCACGCAATCCTCCTGGCCGAACGCCCCACATGACCAGTGTCAGCCAAAGTGTCATGCTATACCGAGCCGGTAGAATCACATCCCAGCCACATCCGTAGCCAAGACGCTTGTAATGCGATTGCTGTGATCCCGGACGCTGTACCAATATCATGGGCACTGGCTGCAACTGCTCCTCAAAGGCACACGGCTGGCCAGGCACAATGGCTTGGCGCTGACGCAACTTGCCAAAATCGTGGATAGACATCATCTGCTGGGAGAGACGTTCACGGATCTCTGGCAGCCAGAGCATGCTGTTTGCTAAACCAGCTGGCTGGGACAGAAGTAACTCGCTGGCAGAGCAGCCTTCTCCTGTTTGGGGCATTGCGTCGGGGGCTTTGCTGCGTTTCACGGGTCGCTGCACTCGCGGATCAACCACATTGAGGCCGATGATCATGTTCGATAGAAGCTCACTTGGTGACTTCAACTGCATCGCCGACTCGAAGTACTTGCCTTGTGATTGCAATTGCTCGCTGATGTCTGCCTGCTGCAGTGCCTCGGTCAGCCAGTGTGATTGTCCTGGATCCTCCTCACGGGGTGGGAGATAAGCTCTTAGAGTGGCGGCCAGAACGGACTGAGACCGCGACCCTGTTAGCCGAAACCGACTGATGTCCTGCAAGAGCTGCATCTGCAGGCTGTTGTCTGCATTGGCATAGCTTCGCTGGCGTTCAAATGCTTTCGTGAGCGTCCAAAACCGCAGTGACTTCTCTTTGCGTTGGTCGCCAGGATTATCTGGCAACGGTAACGTTTGCTGTCTTGTGGATCTCAGCTCAAAGACATTGATAAGCTGAACAATTGTTGCCTCAGCTGCAGCGGGATGTAGCCAGAGCCACAATGTACGTGTGGATTGGTGATCCTGCTCGGGACGCCACATGAAACTGGCACGCTGCAGTGCACCCAGTGGATACTGACCATCTGCGAAGAGCTCCAGGCTACCCTCACGCCGACCGCTCAGGAATGTTTTGGCTGCGATTCCCAGACCACAGACTGGACTGGTGAGACGCTGAAATCCAGAGCGTAGCTGGTCCACGCTGCCCTGAAGTTGCAGGCACATGTAGAATGAAATGTCCTGGAGCAGGCAGTGCTCCGTGCTGGCACGATAACAGGCCCGATAGGTCCTCTCGCAGCTGGCATAGGGCAGACGGTAACCCCAACGATCGATCATGTGGAAACGCTTCGCATGCCAGATGTGCGTCTCCAGCCAGATGTGTTTACGCTGACGGCGCACATACTCCTGCAGCAGATTACGTGGACGACGACGGTATTTGCGAGACGGACGCTTCTTTTTGACAGGCTGGTTTTTCGATTTCCCCATTTGAAACTTGTGTGCGGTGCGGTATTTGCGTGGCAGACGCTTTGGATGATGTGTCATGGCACGTCGTCGCATGTGTTTGGGCAGAGTTTGGAAAATCAACTTGCTGTTGGAGGGCAGCTTGGCCTCCTCGATCAGAGTTTTAATTTCCCTCAATGCTCCGGCTGCATAATGATATGTGGCCACATGACTGGGCATAGTTATGGGTCCACCAAGGCTGGCATCGTACTCCAGCTTCTCTGATACCATTTTGATGTTGATTTATATTCTGAGTTCAGAAATTAATTTAAATTTAAATTTCATGCACGTGTGCCGGTTTAATAACAACACCCAGAACATACTAGGGCTGTCAACAGTGTATGTGAACTATCGATATTTAATTCGATATATTTAATATACTTATCGGATAATTTAGTTACTCATAAAAATTTAAATAAAATAAATCGAATTCATGAAATGTTATTAAAAATATCTATTATTAAATTAATTTAAATTTAAAAAAAAAAGTTTTAATGAATAGCTGATTAGCAATAATTATGAAATTATTGTTATAATAAAGTAACATAAATGTTTACCATCTTCACTGCAAAGCATAGTATTCGATAGTATCGCCGGTACGTTGCGTTACAACAGTCGCTGTTTATCGTCATCGGTGCGAGATCAACAATCAAAGTAGGACCTTGTATTGTGGAGGGCCAGCGCCTTTTTCTTAAGTTGAGAGCGGACTATAATAATGCAAAAATGGTGGCCAGTGCAGTGGTCACAACTGTTGCCAATCCTGCTCCTGGTCACCATAGCACAGGACACATCCGCCCACGCTGGTCCGCACAACAACACAATTGCAAGAAGCAATCCGTCGAAGGACAACAGCAACTGCCAGCAAGAACCCTTCTGGCTTTTGCCAGCTAAGGACACCTGTCCAGCTGCCATACAGTCGTTGCGTGGCACCGTCTACATTCTCTACGACGTCAACATATCCGAGGGATTCAACTTGCGGCGCGATGTCTACATACGCATGGCCGTATTTGTTCGCCGTCTCCGGCGGAAGAAGCGCTTCAAGAACGTACGCCTGGTGCTGCCGCCCTGGCCACGCCTCTATCACTGGCACTCGCACGGCCTTCGACAGACCGATTTGCTGTGGAGCAACTTCTTCGATTTGGCCAGTCTGCGTCGCTATGCGCCCGTTCTTGACTATGATGAGTTTGTCGCCGAGTACCGCATGTTTGGAATGCCCGCTCCCCCTTACGTCCATGTGTCGCAAGTGTTTCGTCTGACCCACTACGAGATCATGATGGAGCAGGGCGTCTTCCGGGACAAGTACGAGCGCGTCACAGCGGATCCCAATAGCCAACGACCCCTGCCGGATGCCTGCAATGAGAAGTCCATTAGTGGAGGTCCTCTCCTGCAGCAGCGACTCCTGCGATATGGTCGCTATCATTGTGTGAGATTCCAGGGCAGCGCTGGCCTCTTGGAGCGCATGCTGCGAGAAGCCATCGACGAGGATACGGCCGGTGTCGATGATGTGGATGACATGCATGTGTATGCGGTGCTCAGCGCCGAAACAGTGCTCCATGACAACTGGGGCGATGAACACTTCTGGCTAGCCCGTCGATCCATGCGCTTCGCCCACTTCCTTAACCAGGCTGCCGACGACTTTCTTCGGATGTCGCTGGCCACGACGGATACTACGGCCGGTGTACAGCGACCCGCCATGTGGGAGCTGGAGAGGCCCAAACGAGATGCCCGTGGTGGTGATTATCTGTGCGCCCACTTGAGGCGTGGCGACTTCGTCAGATCACGTGAATCCACCACGCCCACACTGAAGGCAGCTGCTCAGCAGATTAAGCAACTGCTGAGAGCATTCAATCTGACGACCGTGTTTGTGGCTAGCGATGCGACGCCATATGAGCTGCTAGAGCTGAAGGAGCTGTTCTATCGATTCCGGTTCGTGCATTTCACACCGGAATCGAATGTGCAGCGGCATCAGCTAAAGGATGGCGGCGTTGCCATTATTGATCAACTGATCTGCTCCTATGCTCGGCACTTTGTGGGCACGTACGAGAGTACGTTCACCTATCGAATTTATGAGGAGCGGGAAATACTCGGGTTCAGCAAGTCGAGTACCTTCAATACATTCTGCAAGGCATTGGGCGGCAACTGTGCCCGCAATGCTGTTTGGCCAATTGTCTGGAATGACGACGACGACGACGATGATGACAAATATTACTAATCTCATTGCGTGCATATGCCATAGTTAAGTGCGTAACTTTATCTGTAAGTTTACAATTTTAAGAAGCAAGCGAACAAAAGATAATTTGATAACTTCGAACAAACTGCGATGCTGTACCAAATAAAACAATTTATAACATTCAAAAACCGATTTTTCATTTCGATAAATAGCATGCCGATAAACATAAACATTTCAAAGAAATATCGCTTATAGCTAATACATCGTATGAACAGCACATCGATACAAACTGAAGTGCTGCGATAACTACGCATTACAGAATTCAGAATTGCTGCTGCACGTGTTTTGTTTTGAAGCAGCAGTTGTTTAATAATCTAACAATTCTCGTCAGCGGTTAGCAATGGGCAAGAAGAAAGGTGGCGGTAATCTGGGACGCCAACTGATCAAGGATCGGTTTGGCCACACACCACGTCGCAAAGTGGACAATGACACAATGGTAACTAAAGCAATTTATTAACATGATGAAAACATTTCGCCAGTAAACAACAATCCCTTAGCTGCACACCACAGAGTTGCAGGATGGCTATGACTGGGGTCGCCTCAATCTCTCTTCGGTAACCGAGGAGTCGTCCTTCAATGCCTTCTTGCGTACCGCTGAACTGGCAGGCACTGAGTTCCAGGCGGAGAAGCTCAACATAACATTTGTGAATCCGAAGCAGCGGGTGGGATTACTGAGCAAGACTCAGGAGCAGCAAATGCACAAGAAACACCATGAGCATCGGGATCAGTTGAAGATTCCGCGGCGTCCCAAATGGACCAGGGAGATGAAACCCGAAGAGTTGGAGCTTGCCGAGAATGAAGCATTCCTTAATTGGCGTCGTGATCTGGCCCTGCTCCAGGAGAACGAGGAGCTACTGATGACTCCATACGAGAAGAATCTTGAATTTTGGCGCCAGCTGTGGCGTGTCGTTGAACGGTCCGATGTCGTCGTCCAGATTGTGGACGCACGCAACCCACTGCTCTTCCGCAGCGTCGACTTGGAACACTACGTGAAGGAGGTTGGCAGCAACAAGCTCAACATGATCTTGGTCAACAAATCAGATTTGCTGACGTTCGAGCAACGCCAGGACTGGGCACAGTATTTCGACTGCGAGGGTATTCGGACTGCCTTCTATTCGGCCACGCTGGTTGAGGAGGAGCTGAAGCGGACGGATGAGCTGGCCAAGCAGGCAGCGGAGTCGGTATCTGCCGCCCTGGATCTGCAACAATTGCGTGAGGCCGCCGAACAGATCCATGAATCCCTCAACGCCTTTGAGAACACTCTGGATGTCATTGAGAGTAAAATCAAAGAGAAGCCAGAACAGGCTGAGTCAATGTCGAAGGTGGTGCTGCCCAGACTGCCAGGTGACAAGAACAGTGCACATCTGTTGTCTCGCACAGAGCTCATAGACTTTCTGCGTCACATCTACACGGGCCCCAGGCATTCCGCTGACCATGTGACTATCGGCATGGTGGGTTATCCAAATGTGGGCAAGAGCAGCACTATTAACTCCCTGATGACCGTGAAGAAGGTGTCGGTATCGGCCACGCCGGGTAAGACAAAACGATTCCAGACTCTGTTCCTGGACACCGACATACTGCTGTGCGATTGTCCGGGTCTCGTGATGCCCAGTTTTGTGCTGACTAAAGCGGATATGTTGCTCAATGGCATACTGCCCATTGATCAGATGCGTGATCATGTGCCCGCCGTGAATTTGCTGTGTGAGCGCATACCTCGACATATCCTTGAGGATAAATATGGCATTGTGATAGCCAAACCCATCGAGGGTGAGGATCCCAACCGTCCACCATTCTCGGAAGAGCTGCTCCTGGCATATGGCTGTAAGTGATATCGGATTCCATAATCAGTTCCCTCGTATTTAATTAGAACAATTCCTTGCAGATAATCGCGGTTTCATGACTTCCAATGGGCAACCAGATCAGGCGCGTTCCGCCCGATATGTGCTCAAGGATTATGTGAATGGCAAACTGCTCTATGCACTGGGTCCACCCTCCGTAGTCCAAGCGGAGTATCACGTATTCCCCGAGAGGCAACGTAAGGTTATCGAGGAATCCAAGCTGCCCAGTCAGCAACAGCGAGCCATGCGTGTAAGTTGAAATAGGACTACTTTCATTACCATGATTAACTCTTAATGATTATATCCTTAACATATGCAGATCGACAAGAGCACATCCAAGGAACTGGATCATCAGTTCTTTGCGGCTAAGCCAAGCACTGCCCACGTCAAGGGACGCACCAACTTTCCACATGTGCGCTTGGCCAACGACGGCAACCTCGTGACCGGTGAAGTGCCCGACAAACCGTGGCGTAATGTCAAGAAGGAGCGACGCGAGAAGCTACGCAAAAAATTCTCTCATCTGGATGAGCACTAAGTGCATAGCTATAGGAATCTTGCTTATCGATAAGCATGTACAGCTGGAGGAAAATCTGTTTTAAATTAAACTTAGCCTAATCCCAACGAAACCTGTTCGCCTTTATTTCACCGCACACCTAGAAAAAGACAGATAGAGAGAGGGAGAAAGAGAGACAGACACTGCGTGATGGGAATAATTGTATTATGATCTATTTGAATTTCGCCCTAGTCATATAAATATGTATGTATGTAATTCTGCTTATCTACATTTGATTCCCCGCTATAAGCTGCAGTGCAATCAGTTCCAGGCTGTACGTAAGTGATCTGTCTCCTTATTTAATATCTCTCTCCCTCTTTCGACAAGTTTCGTTATGCGCAAAACAAGTTACCATTCTACCTATCTCCCTCGCTCTCCTGCAAGTTTACATATGTACATTTCATTCCACGTACCGAAGATGTTATGGTATAATGTGGTTATGAAAATAGCTTATGTATCCATAGAGGAGTTTATCCAGGCACATACGTTTATTGAAGTTTTATAGTGTCCGTAATACGATTGCAACAAAACTCAGTATAAATAAGCGAATGTGGTGCATGGAAATTCACAGTTGGGCAGTTCAACTTCACAATTTCTGACTACCATTGTATTGCAGCCTGGGCAGCTTTCGTTGTGGAGAAAGTGAGCTTGTTGAGTGTAAGAAATATAAAAAAAAACGTGAGAGTAAAAAGGGGGAAGGGTACGACACGAGAGCAAGAAGATCTTGTTAGTGCACTTTGATCAGCGAGCAGCGATAGCAACGAACGACCTCCTCAACGATGTTTGATAACTGTAAACTATGCGCCGAAGCCTGTTTGTTGACTCTTCTCGGGCACCCAATACATACTCGCAGGCAGAGACACAGTCTCTCTCTCACACAGGCACACCCACACACTCTCAGAATGACAGTGTTCGGCAATTAAGTGTCTGTAATTGGAATTGAATTCAGTTTTGTCAGTCAGTCTACTTGAGAACGTCAACATGAGTGGAGCTGCGGCTGCCGTCAATTTCAAGACGTTCAAGGAGCTTCTCATCTCACGCCGGGGCCGGCTTTTGGTTATCCAATTCAATCGGCCAACGGTGCAGAATGCGCTGCGTCGTCGCACCATTTATGAGCTGCTGCGTGCCCTGGATATTGCCAATGCGGATTCGGAGATCAGTGTCGTTGTGCTCACCGGGAATGAGGCCGCCTTCACATCGGGCAATGACCTCACCGATCTGCTCGAATTGCAGCGCAAGAATGGCGAAAAGGCATTGGAGGTGCATTTTAAGGCCAGCAACTTTGTGATGATGTCGCTGGTTAAGAAGATGCTCATCAATCGGAAGGTGATCGTCTCATTCGTCCAGGGCAACTGTGTCGGACTGGGAGTAATCATAGCAGCGCTCTCTGACATTGTCTATGCCACGGAATCAGCCCAGTTCTGGATGCCTCTCACACAGTTGGGCCTCTGCGCTGAAGGCGGAGCCAGCTGGACACTGCCTCAGTTGTTGGGACGCGGCAAAGCCGCTGAACTGCTGTTGTTTGGGGATCGTCTGGATGGTAGGGGAGCTGTACAGCATGGTCTGGCTGCCGGTTTGGTGGAGAATCTGCCAGAGTTTTGGAAACGTATGGAACAGCATGCCAAGCTGCCACCGGCCTCCTTAATGGCCACCAAGCGGCTGCTTGTCGATCCCTGGCGAGAGCACCTGCTCCAGGCTCTCAAAGATGAGGGTGATCAACTGGAAAAGCTGCGACTAGGTCCAACCTATCGTTCCCAGATAATGGCCTTTGCCAGGCGCAAGAAGATAAGCAAACTGTGAGGAAATCTTTAAATATACCCGGATGTATAGCTAACGAAATTTTCTTTAAATTTTTTTTTCTTTTTTTTTCCAACTTATATAAATATTATATTCTATTATTGTTAAGCTGTATAAATTAATAAATGAGAAATCAGATAGCCAGTTGTATATATAATAATATATATAAAATTGCTCAAACCTATCTATATCAAATAAATAAACATTTTAAATTGTATAAGCTGATTTTAGAATGTTGAAAAACATTTCTTATCTATTCATCAGGCACCTTCAGATTGTTCTCGTTTTATTACGAGATAATAATAATTTAAGGTATCACACATTTATGAGCTATCAGCTTACATTTATCTCAGGCATCAACTACCTAATTGCCTTTAAAATGTGTTGTAGATATTTAACTTAACATTTATCTAAATAATATTTAATCTCGAATGTTTGAAAAAACGTTTTTGCGCTCAAAAGGTCAAGATATCGATAACTCAATGTTAACATTCTTCGATATATCGCCAAACGATAGTGGCTATCGCAAATAACATATGTTTGTTGCTCTCCCTTCTCTATTTGTCACTTGTTTTACCGGCATCGCGTGTTTCTCATAGAGAAGGACTTGGTTTCGTGTGTCTCATTGCCTGATTCCAGTAACTACGCCACTTCACAGGCGACATGCTACGCACACAGCTTTTGCGGCATGTGTGCCGAGGTGTTGCATTGCGCTCCGTCCCTCTACGTGCCGCCAATAGCTACAGATGCCCACATTATGCAATGGCAACAGCGGGAAGAACAATGCTGTCCAGCGTACACAGCTATGCCACTGCAGCCAGCACAGGTAGGAGTAAGAAGCGGACAGATAGAGTGAACGCCAATGTGACAGCTCCTGTTACGCTGAGCATCGAGGATCTGTGGATGCAACTGGAAACATACTACAAGCAGCACAATATGCTGCGGCAGGAGCACTATGAACGTTTGTTGCGCGGCTTGGAGACGCATCCAGTGGACCAGCCACTGCCACTGAATGGTGGCCAGCTGCACTTCCTGCTGGGCACCTGTGTGCCCGAACTCCTGCCCGTTCAGAGTAATCAGGAGCGCTTGGCGCTCTTTCGACGCATTTGGACGCAGTTGCTCAAGGTGGAACAGCCGACGCTGTCCCATTATCATACACAGCTGCAGGTGCTGCGTCTGAATCAGATGCCATTGCCCGATCATCGTGAACTGCTCGCAGAGATTGCCGTCTTCAATGATGCACCGGATGCAACCTTCTACAGTGCTCTCCTCGATGTGGCTGGGGTCAGTGGAAGCATGCGCCAGGCCACCGAACTGCTGGCCAAGATGCGGGAACTTGGCTTCCCCCTATCCGAGCGTAATTTCCACGCCCTGCTCCTTGGACACGGGCGCAACGGAGATTTGGATGGCATGGAGGCAGTTCTGAGTAGCATGACTGCTGCGAATATTCCGCACAGCTCAAGTACCCATGCCCTATGCTTTGCCTGCTACGTGGAGAACCATCAGCTGGACAAGGCAGGGGCAATCCTCAAGCAGTTCGGGGAGGAATTCAATGCGCCGCATCTGCTGCAGATGCTGCGAGCTGTACTCAGTGCTACCCAGGTGGACACACAGCTAATGGAGCAAGTCATCCAGCAGCTGCCACCGGACTATGTCAGTGGCGTGGATGTGCCCCCGGCCATCAACAGTCTGTGCGTGCAGCTGCTGCATCGGGAGCAGGGGGAACTGATGACACAGCTGGTGGGGATGCTGCCGGCACCCAAATACAATGAGAACCAGAATATCGATGGATTTGCGGCACTGCTGCTGCAGGAGCTCTTCCGCGCCCGCACACCGCTCCACCAGATGCTTCACTTTGCGCGCCAGTTGCGAGAAAGTGGCCAGAACACCCGGGCTCTCCAAGTGCTCACCGAGTTGGCGCTGCGCCGCCAACCATCGCTGGCCTTGGACTGCCTGGAGGCATTAAATGCTGCCGGCGAGCCACTGCGTCCGCACTACTTCCTTCCACTGCTGCTGCATCAGCACAAGCGCGAGGGCGAGAGCGGCGTCCTGCGCGTCCTGGCCGAGATGAAACGTCTGGGCGTGGCGTGCGATGAGCCCACGCTGCGACACTACGTGCTGCCCCAGCTGTGGCAGACGCTGCAGGAGCCCCAGCAGGCAATGCAGCAGCTCAGCGACGTGGGTGTGCGTGCCTCCCAGGTGCTTGGCCATATGCTCACCCAGATGCTGCAGCAGCAGCAGCTGGTGCCGGCCCTCAAGCTGCTCCAGCTCTACCCCACCCGCCTGCAACTCTCCACGCTGCTCACGCCCATGGCCTCCATGGCAGTGCAAGTGCGTGCCACTAAGCGCTACGAGGTGTTCGCCCAGCTGATGCAGGCGCTGCAGCAACGCTCGTTGCAGCCCAAAGAGGATTTCCTGGGTGCACTGCTGTTGCAGATGTGCTCGTCACAGACGCGACTGCGCCAGGAGCCGGAGGCGCTGTTGCGTTTCCTGCATGAGATGCAGCGTCTGGAGCTGCAGGTGTCGCCGGCGGCGGCGGAGTCGCTGCTGAACACGATGGGCAATGCGACGCCAGAGACACAACAGACGCTGGCCAAGACGCTGCAGAAGATGCGCAACGCGGAGCTGACACTACCAGTAGAGGCGGGCACCAGTGGCGGGTTCATAAAGCATCCGCGGGACATGTCGCTGGAGGAGCTGGAATGCCATCTGATCGAACTGGAGGCCAAGCAGCTGAACACACGGGGCGTGCTGCGGCGACTGCTGCAACTCAATGTACGGGATGGTCATCTGCAGCGTGCCCTCCAGCTGCAGGCCAAGTGTGAGCAGCTCAAGGTGCAGATCAGTCCGGGTATGCTGGCGGCCATCTTGGATCTGCACATCAAGCTGAAGAATCTGCCGCGTGCCCAGCAGAGCTTGCAGCGTCTGCAAACCACCTATCCAGGTAAGTGAACAGAGTAACTCCTCTGATCTGCGCCAGAAATTCATACCAATTTGTTTCCTCTAGGCTTCCAGCTGGACGAGCACAAGCTGATTGATTATGCGGCGTTGCTGGTGCAGCACGAGCAACTGGCGGAGGCTAAGCAGCTGCTCCAGCAACGTGCCAGCCAATATAGGATCAATGGCGGCGACTATGTCATCAAGAATGTCTGGCAGCTGCTCACCAATGTCGCCAACTTGGCCGCCAAGCAACCACTCCCCGACGGATCCCCGTCGGAAACCGTCACCTACTCCACGTTTCAGTTCCTGCGCAAACTTGGCTACTGCCAGGCCCACAATGCCATCCTGGGACCCGTACTGCGGGAATGGCTACTGCGCGGTGACCTGGACGGCGCTGTCCAGGAGTTCCAGCGTCTGGCCACTCGCTACAAGCACACACCGCTGCAGTTCGAGCTGCTCTCGCTGCTGGTCAAGCTGAGCAATGGCGCCGAGACGGAACTGGCCCATTTCGCCGGCACCACCAAGGAGTCCGCCCAGAAGCATTTGGCCAGTGTGACGGCCACCATCAGTCGGATTCATGGCGCCGTCAATATGAACAGCGCCTTGGTTCTGGCCCTGGCAGAATCTGGCACTGAGACGCAGCTGCGTCGTCTCATCATCAATCCCGAGTTCCGTCTCAATCATGACCAGCTGCTGAAGAACTGTGAGCATCTGGGCCAGGAGGGCGCCGTCCACACCTTGCTCCGCCTGGCCAGAGGCGTGCGTGGTCTGCAGCGGACCATCGATGAGCAGGGCATCTACGATATGCTGCTCTCCCACTTCAGCAAACAGAATAACTACGAGGGTGCCCTGGATCTCTATGAGCGGCTGCAGGCTGACGATGAGCTCAAGGTCTCCCAGGACTTTGTGCGGAATCTCGTGCAACTGCTGCGAGTGAACAACGTGGAGATACCCAGTAGCATTGCTCTGCGTGCCCAGATACGATAGTTGCACTTGTTATACTTTAATTACATATTTTGTATAAATTAATTTATAAATATATTGTTATATTTAGACAAAAAGAAAAAAAATATCGAAGAATAAGAAGAAGAGAAGTGTCCTGTCGGCTGCGTTATCCTCCGGCCGAAGCAGTGCTGAAGCTAATCTCGCTCATATGGAACTGTATCAGTATGATCAGATAGGTGGTGGTGGCGCCAACAATCTGCGAATTGTGTGGATATACAAGTAGGTGACACCACTACCATGTCCTGCTTCACTTACCGTATAGAGGAGAGTGCAGTCCACATTGAAGAAGCCGGCGGCGCTGAAGGACAGTCGTTGATGTAGCAGTTGCAGCGAGAACTGTGTGATCTGTGTGACAAAGGATATTAGTATCTTTATCCCACTCTCTTTCACACACACATACACATCATCGATTGACACAGGATACGCCAGGATACAGTCGAGTTATGAGTACTTCTTTGTCAACGCAAAATTGCATATCTTTAGTGTCCTGAAAGGACTCTTTGATATGTTATAACGATAGCTTTGGATTCGCCAAAGGACATACGTGTTAAGTGACAGGACATTTTCTGATTTTTTATCATTTGTCCTATTTATATTACTGTCTTTGTCTAATTCTATATCCTTGACGATCCTCAAAAAAATGATTTTTTTTTTGTTGTCAACTATGTAACTTGGTTGGTTCGTTGAGTATCCTGGCGAGACCTGCGTCAATCGATGTGCTCCACCAAGGACTATCATCTGATTCAGGCACATCGATATCGTAGGAGAATTTGCCAAGTTATCCTGCTTGCTGTGATTCTTCGTCAGCGATGGTATTACTCACCAAGGCATTGTGTCCATCATTCTGGAGATCCACGCGGATGTGATGGAGACTCAGCGCCAGTCGAGTGGTCTACGAAGGAGATTTGCCATAGGTGAAGCTCTTTCTATCTTTATATCTCTACTCACATAGTAAGCTGTGCGATCGCACATCAGAGCCAGGGTCAGGACATTGCCCAGATGGGGTGTGGTCCAGAGGGCGCTGCCCAACATCTGGAGGAAATCGGCTGGGGAGGCGGCAAACTGACGAAAGTTGAGGAAAATCCAATAGCAGTTGGAGGTGATGGACAGAAAATCATTGCCCAGATTGATGAGCATGGACAGGCCATAGCAGCGATTGAGTAGCCCAACCAGCAGCCAGAGCCGTTGATAGAGACGCCTGGCGGATATGAGACGTTGCATGCAGGCAGCGGCCGCCACCTGCAGCTGCAGTGCCTCCTTGATGCACATGCAGGCATATGGCTTCTGTGGATCTGTGGCATGATTCAGCTGCAGTGCCTCCAGCAGCTGCAACAGCATCGCCAGTCGCTGATGGACCATCTGGACGGCCGTATAGATCTGAAAGTAGCGCAGACCGCACACCAGCAACGGAAGCAGATAGCTCACCCAGTAGAGGGTGAAGTGTTCGTCGGAGCCAAACATTTTCGTGCAGAATATGAATCCCTGGCTGATCATATAGCCAGCCAGCATCCACAGGCCACGTCTGGTCATCTGCTGCCGCAGCCTGCCGTTGTCCACATCCAGCTGCAGCAAGCTGGCAAAGTCCCGATCTATTTCGCGGATCGTGGCCAAGAACTGACGCTGCGCCTGCCGCTGCCACAGTGCCTCCAGCAGGGCCGTGATGTGGGCCACCCGTATGCCCACCAGCTGTATGGAGTCGACGGTGTGGCCAATGTGGCTCGTCTCGCTGCCGGCATGATCCGCAATCCGGCTCTCGTTGATGAGCCCATACAGCAGATAGCCAAGGGAAATGGTGACCACCGACAGGCTGTACAGCTCGAGGAGTCGGGAGCGCTGCAGCAGTCGTGTGGCACCGTCCAGGTGCCACTGCCACAGGTTGCACAGCTGCGTGATGCGCAGCAGTGGCATCAATGCCTCCACCACATCCATTTTACACACTTTCACAATCTACTATAAATATATATATATATATACTATATATGCTTGATTAGTTTAATTATGATAACCTAATCGGTTAATTGACGTTCGTTGGGGAGTTCCTGACCGGCGGACGCCGCTGCTGACAACCAACTGGAGTTGCTCCGGACAAGCTCCGACCGAGTCTGCCACTGGCAACCTGCGTCACTGTCCCCCCGCCCAACAGTCGTTGCCAATCAATCATTATCAATCCATGGGCTTGTTCCACATATACATACACAGTTATTAATTCATATTCACATCCATTTCCATTTCCATTTTCAGTGTCAACTGTTCTGGAAAACCACTTGGTGACTCTGCATAAATCAAGCATTTAATGGACTCTTGTTGTGTAGATAAAGTGTGAACCAAGTGATATCAGCACTACATATATTATATACATATGTATATATAAATATATATATATATATATATATATATATATATACATATATATTTATATAGTATAAGGGCGGTATCAAACCCTCGTTGGGAAACACTATAATGCTTAATGTTTCAAATTTTGAGAAACTTTCCTTTGGGGATCATCACAATTAGTATTGTAGCTGAGTATTTCTGGACCTACTCAAAAAGAAAAAAAAATGTATGGAGTGCTGATCCGTATTATGTCTAATTTTGGACATTTTGGAAAGTGGAGATATTAGACTTATTTCATGATTATTTATAGAGATTGGCAATAAAATTGAACCTTTATTCAAATATTTTTGAAGATGGGTGAAAATAGATCTATACTATGATTATTTTTGTACTTTTTATGATTATTTTTGGAGATTGGTAACAAAAAATTGAACTTTCATTCAAATATTTTTGAAGATGGGTAAAAATAGATCTATGCTGTGATTATTTTATGACTTTTGCTGAAAATAAACCCTATTTATGGTTATTTTTGTAGATTGGTAACAAAACCAATTTATGGTTATTTTTGAAGATTGGTAACAAAAAATTGAACCTTCATTCAAATATTTTTGAAGATGGGTGCAAATACCATAGATCCGTCTTCTGATTATTTTTGTAGATTGATAAAATTAAATAGTCTATTTATAATATCTGGATATTGGACAATAGATCCGACATTCGATTATTTTTGTTGATTTTTTTAAAATAAAATTATTTCATAATTATTTTTAAGGATTGTCAAAAAATGCATTCCTGTTCCAGTTTATAAATAGTTTTAAAGTTTGGTGGAAATAGATCCATGCGGTGAATATTTTTGAAGATTGTTGAAAGTACACACGATTTTTGATTATTTGCCAAATATTATACTGACTAGGATTAACTGTGATTTTTTTAATTTTGGAAATTATTTTCAGTTGTTATCAGATGAAGTGGAAATGAAACACTTTGTAAGTTGTCACATAAATACCTTTATTATAATTTATAGAATTTTATTTTTCTTTGGAAATAGTTCTTGAGATAAGCTTGATTTGACTTGTTCATAAAATGTAATACATATATATTTTATTTATTTCGTTTAAATATTTTTGCTTTTCCATCTTCCTTTTGTATTCATTTCAATTTTGGATTATTTTCTTTTTGTGTGTTGTGTGTGTGTGTGTGTGTGTGTGTTTTTTTTTCCTTTTGTGCCTTCTTCGGTTTCTCTCATTCGAATTACACTCTGTTGGCTCTTCCGAGCAAGTCCTGCTTTGTATCCTTTTTCGTTCGTTAGAAATCTATATATTTAGCTCATATCCTTACAGTTCACTCACTGTCTGTCCTGTTGTCTGTGTTTTGTGTGTGTTTTTCAACAAATTTCTGCATGCAATTATTATTTTTTTTTTTAGTATTTTTTATTTTTATAGTTTTTACTAATGATTATATAGTTGTCATATATATATATAAATATATATATATATAAATGTATATATATGTATGTGTTTGCTTGCATATATATTTAAGTAGATTTGATTTAAATCGAAGCTGCTAATAGGAAAAAGCAAATTCAACAAACAAATTCATCATGTTGAGGATTATTTCGAATCTCATTAATGTCACTTTGGGATTTGATTTGTTTTTTTCCATTTTTTCTTCTTTTTTTTCTGGATACATTCGTACATATTTGTAAGTATATAGATATAGGTAATAAGTTAATATAGTCATTTTGCGTGTAGATGTTTGTTATTTTGGATAAGGCAATGGATACATAATATATATATATATATATGTTATATGCATATATTTTTTCACATTTAAGTATTTAAGTATATTTGTTTTCTAAGCTGACAAAAAAAAACAGACTTAAACTCAACATTTCATCTTTCGCTTGGCTTTCAATATTCTCATTTCGGTTCAAAACTCAACGGATTTTGGTTTGGAACATACATATATGTACACACACATACATATGTAGTATATGTATGTACTATTTACTTGGAGCTTGTAAGCAAACATTCATACATTCAAGTATACATACATATATATATATATATATACATATATATATATTTCGGTAATATGTATTTTGGATATTGTTTGTGTGTCTGTATATAACAGTATTTAATTGTTTCTTTTTTTATCAATTGTTATTTTTTCTTAGCGCAAATTCTTTTTCATAATTTGTATTTTATTTAATTTACGTTGTTAAATTGATTAATTTCATTTAAAGCGAAAGAGTTTTGTTTTCTTTTTTCGTGTGCTGATATTTAGATTTTTGGAAAGTGAAATTGAATTTATATATATATATATATATATATGTATATATATATATTTTTTTTTTATTTGGAAATTAATAGGACGCATTAGGTACTTTTGAAAATGGAATTGAATAATTATTATAAATTATTGTAATTGAAATAAGTAAACTTGACGTGTTTGAGAATCGATTAATATACTTGAAGTATTTTAAAATTTTGCTTATAATTTGTAAATCCCTGTCTAAAGCTGTTCTCATTTATATGTTCGTCTTTGTTTTGCAGCCATTAAATAATTTATATATATGTAAATTTATTATACATATTGTTTTGCATCTATTATCACTTTATACCATATACATACATACATAAATATGTAGCGTATTTTGTTCAAATTATAGTTAAGCACAATTCACAAATAAATACAAATACAATTCCAAATCAATTATTTTTATCGGGGAAACTATCACATACGCGCTTTCAAAACAGTTTCGAGAAATGTGAAATTATTTGTTCATCAATTGGCTAATTTATCGTAATTGTTAATGCTCATCTTAATTATTTTTGTATTTTGTTGTAAATTTTCGCATTTGTTTTGTTTTGGTTTTCAAATATTTTCTTTTTGGTTTTGTAGACTGGACGGTAGCCAGTTGTTTGTTGACTGTTGCGCCTGGTTGTTGTTCTTGTTCTTGTTTTTCTTTTTTTTTGTTGTTGTATAAAAAGCAACAGAAAAATATATATATATATATATATTTATATACTAATTAGTATGTATTTCATACATATACATGTCTATATATGCCTCATATTGCTGTTGTTGTTTAAAAATGCAAAGAATAATATTTATTGAATTGATTCGCTGGTATGTTTTCCTTTGCATATCGTATGTAATTGCGCTCTATATAAAAATCGGCTTTATATATGTATATGTATGTATATCCTAAAAAGTCTGTATGTCGAATATCAATTTGTAATTCAATCGAAAAAGTTGTGATTCCATTAAAATTTGCCATTCTCAATATATTCGCGTTCGTTTTCTAATCGTGGACTGTATTCGAATATCGTAAATTTGTAATATATGTATGCATGCATGTATGTATGTATTTGCGGCTCTGCAAACTGCTTCTGAATATCGTATATGCGTATATATGCAATTATATGTATATTTGAATTTCATTATGTTTTGTTAATAATTGCATGTGCCTTGTGTTTATGCAAACTTCCATTTAGTTTTTTTGTTGGTTTCTATATATGTATGTATGTATATATAATATGTTATTTCATATCGTTTAGTTTTGTTTTTGAAAATTTGTTATTCTATGACTATGAAAAAGTAAAAAAAATATAGAAAAATAACCTTCATTCACTTTGTGTACTTCATTTAGTTTCTCATCTTCTTCATCGTCGTTTGCGTCTTCGTTTTCGTTTTCGTCTTCATCTTCGTCTTCATCTTCATCATATTTGCGTTTTGTTTCACAATTGTCTGGTTCAATGACACCCCCTATTCCCCCTAGCGATATCCCAGGCCCTCGTAAACCTTATATAGTAATATATCAGCATCTCAACACTTCTCGTGTCCAACTTGCAATCCCCACTCCCCTCCTATCACCAACAACAGCTAACAAATTATCATATCAAACCCCATCATCCATTGTCCTTTAACCATTGTCCTTCAACCATCGTCCTTCATCCATCGAGAACTCGACTCCTTCAATTTCTGCCAGACTTTTGGTGTATTGCATTACTTTGATCTATATAAAGTGTACGTATATATTTCTTGCTATTTTGTTTGTTCTTTTGCATTTGTCAGTTATGAGCTATAGTTAATTGATTGATTCACTTGGATAACTTGAAATTACATACATCTGTCCTATATACATACATATGTATGTATGTATGTATGTCGTAAGTAGTAGTTCTTCCAATAAGTCTTTCTCAACTATATTTGGATGTATATGCATGTATGTATGTTGTCTGAATAGAACATTTATAAGATATATACGTATGTATATATTGTAGGTTTTGTGAACTCATCAAAATAAAGCTTTAACAGAAACTTAACTCTTTATTTTGTTGTTTTTTGTATGTTTTTTTTTTCAATATATTTTGTTAGTATGTATTTTTGCTTGTTTTTGCTTTTGATATTTGATATTTAAGACTTCAGTATTGTTCATGTTTTCGTTTTGCATTTTGTAGGGGAGGCACATTTATATAAGGTTGCACATTATATGGTATGTATTATATATTTAGATTATATATGTATGTATGTATGTATGTATGTATGTATAAATAGTTCATTTAGGTAGTTTTAACAATTACTTGCTGCTGTGCATTTGCCATAAATATTTGAATATATCATTTTCATAAATTTCTTAATATTTTTTTTATTTGTCACTTTGCTAAACAAAAAACATTGATTCCTATTGCGATTCAAAATCAAATCAAAATTATTTTTGAAATGTTTAGCTAAATAAATACTCGTTTACATTTTTTACGATATCATTACGAGTGTGTGTGTGTGTCTGTGAGAATATATTCTGTATATTGTTAGTTTTTTTTTTCAAGATTTAAATATATGCTTGCAATATTTTTATACGATTTTTGGTTTTCATAAAAAGTTTCGACTAATACAATAAACATGAATAATATTTGTAATACACTCGATTTTCCAATTGTGTTTTGCATTTGTTAAATAGTTTTAATTTTTTTTTTTTTTTTTAATTATTATTATTATATTTTTGTTTGGTTACATTTCTTTGGTTTTTTTTGTTTTTTGTAATGCTTTGTATATTTTTGCTATGCGGTTTTTTGAAAACAATTTTGATCTTTGGATTACAATGCAAGGTAGCTTGACGTTTAATGAAAGCAACAAATATTCACGATTACACACTATTTATTAGGCATGTATATAGCATATTTTCCGTATATATACTCTTTTATATGCGTATATATAAATATTTTTTTTTTTTAAATTTTTTGTTTCTTTCATCGTTTTTGTTTGTTTGTTTTATAATTTCGTATTTTATTTGTTTGTTTGTTAGTATTTTATGTGTGGCACGTGGCGCTTCTTTGGTATTTTTTCATTTCTTTTTTTTTTTTTTTTTTGTTTTTTTGAATAGTAATATATGCATTTTTCAGTAATTAATTTGCTTTTAAATCAATATCGATTAATTACCTCGCTTAGCTGCATTTCGTGTTCAGTTAATTGGCAAAAAGCGGCAAAAATAGACGGCAATTGATTAACAAAATGGCGTCACATTTGGAGGACATGTGACCCGTTACTCCGCCATATTTTTTGCTTTTCGGTTGCTGTTGTTGTTGTTGTTGTTTGGCGCACGGCATTTTGCATTTTGTTTCGTCAAGCTGTATTGTTGTTGCTGTTCATTGTCCTTGTTGTATGTCGTCCTTGTTGTTGTCGTCAGTAAGCTCAAAACTTTTGCAAGTCGTCGATTACTTTGATTGCTGTTGTTGTTGTTAGTAGGTTTCAGGTGCTGATTTATGACCCTATAAGGTTTACGAGGGCCTCTTCAAATTACTGTCAATGTGTGTGTGTGTGAATGTGTGTGTGAGTATTTTTAGTCATCATCGTCAAATGCAATAAACAAGCCCGTGGCCTAGAACTCTAAGCGATATGCGGAGCACGAGGTCTCATGATCCTGCAAATTGATGGTGCAACGCGACGCGGATGGCGACAGATCGATGCGATGCTTGGCGAGCAACTCCTCGTTCTCGGCCACCCAATAGCCCAGCACATCAGTGTCATACGTTGGTATGATGGTCACCTCTGCAAAGAAATTAAATAAATGTTGGATTATTTTCAGTGCATTAAAGTGAGTCTCCGTGAGATGGCTTACCCAGCTCCTTGTCCTCCCAGGTTTGTTTGGCCTCCAGCAGGGCATCGTACACCTGACGGCTGGGCTCAGTTCCAGAGAAGACATAGTAGCGGGCGCGGACACGCTTGAAGAAATCAACGTGGGCGTAGTAGGAGTTGCCATTGTGGGGCACATAGGTCAGATCCACATAGACTGGAGCCGGTTTCTTGGCCTTGTTGGGCGACTCGCTACGTTTGCGCAGATTCTTCTCATTGTTGAGACGTGTCTTGGTGGCCACCAGGCGACGCTCCTTCTTGGGCGTGGTACGTATATCGGCACCCTCCACCGGCAGCGGTGCCGGCGATGGCAGTCCGAGTGGCTTGCCCCACTCCTCCAGCCGATCCTTGGGTAGTGTGCCTGTAGTGCTGGTGGTTGTGCTGCTGCCTGTTGCCGTTGTGGTTGCTGTTGTTGTGATTGTTGTGGCTGATGTGAGTGCAACGCTGGGATCATCAGCAACGGTTGTGGTTGATGTGGTCGCGGATACACTGCTGCCACTGGCACTGCCAGTGCTGGCCAAGCTGCTGAAACCGCTGAGGAGGCTGTCACCGCTGCGCACCTTCTGCACATCGCTGAGGGGGAACCGCTGGCGCTCGGCGGTGCTGCTGACAATCTGGTCAACCTCCTCGGCCTTGGATGGCGAGTAGGAGTACTTGGCTGTCACGGAAGACATCACTTCGGCGCCGCGCGCCTGCACATGCTCCTCCAGGGCCTTCTGGAAGTCCTTGTCGGCCTCATCCAGGAACTTGTGGCCAGCCCAGGTCTGGCTGGTGCTCTCAACGCTCTCTGACGACTGGCTAGCTGGCGGCGATTCCGCGTATGTCACCATCATGGCACCGCGTATGGGTATGGGCTCGGTGGTGTGCTTCGTCTCGAAGCTATCCGGGAGAGCGCCATAGAAGGAGGTGGCCATGGGATCCGTTGTACGGGTTGGCAGTATGGCACGGGCTGTCGAGTGCTCCTCGCTGCCATACTGTGGCGGTATATCATCCTGGCTGTCGTCCGCATCCAGATCGGAGCGCTTGCTAACTCCCGAGCTGGAACGTTGCAGGTCGTAGCTGGTGCTACGTGGCGAACCAGGCAGATCATCATCGCTCATGCCACCGGCTAGACGTTCGTCGTCGCTGCCTGGTGTGCTGGAACGGTAGACGCCGCGCAGCATGGCCACTTCCTTGGGCA
Source organism: Drosophila quadrilineata (assembly GCA_018150725.1). Classification (NCBI taxonomy): domain Eukaryota; kingdom Metazoa; phylum Arthropoda; class Insecta; order Diptera; family Drosophilidae; genus Drosophila; species Drosophila quadrilineata. The sequence goes on from JAECWN010000432.1 coordinate 5,604,124, forward strand.
GCATCTGGTCACGCTCGCGATCGCTCTTCTCGCTCTCGCTGGTTGTGCGGGTGGTGGTGACGACGACCTTCTCGCTGTCCGGCTCCGAGCTGTCGGTTGTTGTCACGGTCTTTTGCTCGGTGACAATCTCTTTGCCATCGGCGGATATGACCTTCGTCACTGTGGTTATAGTTGTGGTTATGATCTTTTCGGTGCTGCCACTTAGGGCTGTGGTGCTTTCGATGCCACGCAGCTCATGGAGCTCGGGCAGCATCTCGGCTGAGTCAGCGGCGGCCTCATCGGCATGGGGTAGATCCGTCATACCCAGAGACTTCAGTTCGTCCTTGCTCACACGCGGAAAGGGTGATGTTGGCTTGGGCGATGACTCTGGTGTCTCGGTATGCGATTCACGCCCTAACGGTGTTGGTATGGATTGACTTTCAGAGGTTAAAGCACCAGGACTTGACTTACCACTAATGTCTTTGGGCGACAGCGGGCCCGATGTGGAGGCGATGCTTGCTGCGCTTGACTCGCTCTTCACGCACCCAGCCGAGCCACCGGTGGCACCTCCAGTGGCACTCGTTGTGCCCACCGACTTCACGCTGGGACTGACCGGGGCTGTTGGTGGTGTCCGGCGATCTGTGGCATCCGCTGCGTGTTCAGTTTGTTCTGTCTGTGTCAGTGTAATGGACTCCACCTTTGTCTTGGAGTCTGTGGAGCTGGACTTGATTGTGGTGGTGCTACTCTGTTCGCTGGACTCCAGCAGTGTGGTTGTCTTGGATGTTGTGGTTGTGGCTGTGGCTGTGGATGTACCTGTAGCTGTGGCTGTGGTTGTGGATGATGAACTGGCAGCAGCTGGTTTTGTGTCGGTGTCGGGCTCTTCGCTACTTTCATGGACGTCGTCCTCTTCGCGAAGGGCGGCAATGGGTTCCACCTCCTCGGTGGATGGCTTATAGATGCTGGTCATCATTATGGTGGCGATGGACTTGGAACGGCCCTCTTTCAGACTGGCACGACCATCATCATCGCTGTCATCCTCTTCGGGATCGCTGTGGGTCTGACGACCCTCACTGGTGTGGCTCAGCACGGATTCTCGTCGGGATTCGTCTGTGCCCACGAACAAAGCTCGTTGTGAGGAGCTGACGCTCTTTAGGCACTCCTCGGCGGTTTTGGTTGCCTCCGCGCTGAATGTCTCCTTGGCCGAAATGATCTTTTCAGTGGCTAGGAATTCGGCTACAGTTTCTTTCAGGCTATCCTTGACGGACTCCTGGGTAGTGCTGCTTGTGCTGGTAGTTGAGGTTGTTTCCCTGCTGGTACTTTGACCAGGGAGCGGCTTCTGGGAGCTTGTGGTCAGAATCTCGCTGACAATGGACTCGGAGGAGCACTCTTCGGATTGAATGTGCAGCTCCTCGGTCTGTGATGTCGTCACCTTTTCGACGATCTTTGTAACGCTTTCGGTCTCCTCCTTGAGACTGGTACCTACCGACTTGGAGGCTTCCTTCTCAGCCAACAGACTAGATAGAGATTCGCGTCTGGAGCTGTCCTCAACTTTCATGCTGCTGCTGAGAGATTCGCTAATGGACTCCTCTTTGAGATGCGATTGACTTGTAATGGACTTAGAAATTGTTGTGGATTCGGTTGATTTTTCCTCCTTCTTGCTCTCCGTTGTGGAGACCAATACGGAGCCATGTTGTGAATCGGAGGCATCCTCATCTTTCATGCTTATCTGGCTAGCACCTGATGCTGGTCGAGAGGATTCAGCTTCCTTTGAGGCGGGCTTACTGTCAGCGGAGTCTGGGCGCAGTGATTCCTTCTCACTCACCTGACTGATGACGGATTCGGGACGTGACACGTCCTTGACAGAGGTTTCCACTTTTAAGCTTTCAGTTGTGGACAGCATAGATTCTCGCCTGGACTCTGCCTCTGCTTTGCTCGCGTCCTTCTCGCTTACATGGCTGGCAATTGATTCATGCCTTGAGATGTCCTTCGGTGGTGTGGGTGATTTCTCATCCTTGCTATCAGTTTCGTCCTTGACGCTAGCGGCAGATAACGGTCGCGATGGCTCCTTTGAACCCTTGACGGATTGTTCTAGCTTCTCCTCATCTGGGTGATCTGCTGCGGACTCGGGACGAGATGGCAATGAATCAATGGTGCCGGGATGACTGGCAGACGACTCTGGGCGGGACACATCTTTGGTTATCTGCTCAATGGCTGCTTTGGCGGCTCCTTCACGAAGTTGCGCCTTCTCGGACTGTTCAATTTTGTCCTTTTCCTCGATGGAGACTGGTCCAGACTTTTGGTCCGGCGACGACTTCTCGGACTCGATTTCCACCTTCATCATTTTGATTTCCAATAGTTTCTCATCCAGTGTCAAATCCTTCGAGGGCGTGACCTTACCAGAGAGTGACTCAGGTGTACCTGTTGGAGTCTGGGCCTCAACGATCTTCTTGGTGGACACAATAGATTCAGTTTCGACTGTGGTCTTTAGTTTCTCCTCCAGCTCCTTCTCATCAAAGTCAGGGATAATATCGGTGATGTCCTTGTCGGATTTGAGAACCTTAGCCACGTCGGCGACAATCTTGGCTACTTCCTCCTCACGTGGAGATAGTGGACGTTGTGGCTGCTCCATGCCAATAGCGCCCTTCTCGGTTGGTGGCGAGAATCTGTGCTCCTCGTCCTCCTCCTTAATGTCATGAAGGATACCCTCTTCACGATCACAGATCGTGACCGTAAACTCCGGTGAGTCCACAGTAGTAATATGTGTCTCACGCAGCTCGGAGAAGCCAGCCAGATCAAGACTGCCCTTGGCACCGCCATCGTCGGCCTCAGCCTCAACAACCTTATCAACTGTGGATGATTGTTGCGAAACTGTCTCTGATTTCATCTCCTCCGACTTAATCTCAACTTTGTCGGCCACTGAAGTGATTACTTTGGTCAAATCACTGAGAGTAGCATCCATTTTGTATTCCAATTCTGTCAGTTGTTTTGAGCCATGTTTGCTCAATTCCTCTAACGATTTCTCAGCGGTCTCCTTCGTGCTATCCATCTTCTGAGTGACCGTCTCGACAACAGTTTCAGTTTTCTTCGCAAGGGACTGCAGTTTATCCTCGCAAATAGAGCTGATTGCATCTGATTTCATAGAGATCTTCTCAACCAAGTTATCGGATAGGTCAATCAATCCACTGCTAATATCTGAGCTTTTTTCTGGCATGATATGTTCCTCCATTACTTCAAAGGGAGCAGCCTCATCGACAGGGCTGGAAGCGGTCGCTGAGGCTCCAACTTCACTTCGTTCCGCTGGTTTCTTGTGCTCAATTGATCCAGCCGCTGGATGTGTGTAGTCGCCATCGGCAACATCAATGGGGCTGGAAAGCGTTGGGAAGTTGCCTTTGGACTCTGCTGAAGTCAGATCCAAAAGCAATCCCTCAGCGAGATCTCTTGGCGCCTCATCAATTGGCGATGAAACAGTTTCGGCAACTGAGGCTGGTCGTGATGGTTCCTTTGACTTAATGCTCTCCGCAACCGATGCTGGACGAGAGGCTTCCTTAGAGGCACTTTCGGACTTAGCATCCTTAAAGCTGTCAGGCTCACCAGAATCCTTTGTAGCTTCCTTAAGCATCTCTAATGATATTACAGTTTCCATATTTGTACTCTCCGCCCCAGTGCTCTCTGTAACAGATCCTGGCCTGGATGCTTCTTTCGAGCCTGCTGCAGACTTATCATCCTTCACACTCTCTGGCTTGACACTTTCCGTGGCAGATTCTGGACGGGAAGGTTCTTTGGAGATTTCGCTCTTCACACTTTCAGGTTTCTCAGAATCAGCTGTTGCAATCTCTGCAACTGAACCTGGTCGAGATGGTTCTTTGGAGATTGCTGGGGACTTCTCATCTTTCACGCTCTCTGGCTTAAGACTTTCCGCATCAGATTCTCGACGGGAAGGATCTTTGGACACTTCATCTTTAACACTTTCAGGTTTCTCGGACTCAGCCTTAATGCTTTCCGCAACTGATCCTGGCCTGGACGGCTCCTTGGAGGCTGCTGCAGACTTATCATCCTTCACACTCTCTGGCTTAAGACTTTCCGCAACAGATTCTCGACGGGAAGGTTCTTTAGAGGCTTCATCTTTAACACTTTCAGGTTTCTCGGATTCAGCCTTAATGCTTTCCGCAACTGATCCTGGCCGGGACGGCTCCTTGGAGGCTGCTGCAGACTTATCATCCTTCACACTCTCTGGCTTAAGACTTTCCGCAACAGATTCTCGACGGGAAGGTTCTTTAGAGGCTTCATCTTTAACACTTTCAGGTTTCTCGGATTCAGCCTTAATGCTTTCCGCAACTGATCCTGGCCTGGATGGTTCCTTGGACGCTGCTGCGGACTTATCATCCTTTACACTGTCTGGCTTGACACTTTCCACCAGAGAATCTCGTCGGGAAGGTTCTTTGGAGGCTTCATCTTTAACACTTTCAGGTTTCTCGGACTCAGCCTTAATGCTTTCCGCAACTGATCCTGGCCTGGACGGCTCCTTGGAGGCTGCTGCAGACTTATCATCCTTCACACTGTCTGGCTTGACACTTTCCACCAGAGAATCTCGTCGGGAAGGTTCTTTAGAGGCTTCATCTTTAACACTTTCAGGTTTCTCGGATTCAGCCTTAATGCTTTCCGCAACTGATCCTGGCCTGGATGGTTCCTTTGACGCTGCTGCAGACTTATCATCCTTCACACTCTCTGGCTTAAGACTTTCCGCCAGAGATTCTCGACGGGAAGGTTCTTTAGAGACTTCATCTTTAACACTTTCTGGTTTCTCGGATTCAGCCTTAATGCTTTCCGCAACTGATCCTGGCCTGGATGGTTCCTTTGACGCTGCTGCAGACTTATCATCCTTCACACTCTCTGGCTTAAGACTTTCCGCCAGAGATTCTCGACGGGAAGGTTCTTTAGAGACTTCATCTTTAACACTTTCAGGTTTCTCGGACTCAGCCTTAATGCTTTCCGCAACTGATCCTGGCCTGGACGGCTCCTTGGAGGCAGCTGCAGACTTATCATCCTTCACACTCTCTGGCTTAAGACTTTCCGCCAGAGATTCTCGTCGGGAAGGATCTTTGGAGACTTCATCTTTAACACTTTCAGGTTTCTCGGATTCAGCCTTAATACTTTCCGCAACTGATCCTGGCCGGGATGGCTCCTTGGAGGCAGCTGCAGACTTATCATCTTTCACACTCTCTGGCTTAACACTTTCTGCAACAGATTCTGGTTGGGAAGGTTCTTTGGACAGTTGATCCTTCACACTCTCAGGTTTGTCAGGGTCTGCTGTAGCGTTCTCTGCAACTGATCCTGGTCTTAATGCTTCTTTCGACACTGCGGGTGACTTCTCATCCTTAACACTCTCTGGCTTGGTACTTTCAGCAGAAGATACGTGGTCTTTAACAATTTCATCTTTTACACTTTCGGTAACAGATGGTGATCGCGATAATTTCTGATCATTCTCTGCTGCATCGTTGACAGACTCCGGACGGGAATGTTCACCAATATAAATAGGACTGCTTGGCGCTTCATCTACAGGACTGGACGCTGTTCCAGATGTAGTTACTGCAGAGCGCTCGGCTGGTTTTTTAGGTGGACTGGACTCCGTCTTAGACGTAGCAGTTGTTTTAACAAAGTCGCCTTCAGCAACCTCAATGGGACTTGATAAAGTCGGGAAGCTTCCCTTTGATTCCAAATCTAATGCAAATGATTCTTTCTTGATATGCTCAAGCGATGTGAAGTCTCTGGGTGCTTCATCAATCGGAGAAGAGGCAGTTTCTGCAACAGATTCTGGTCTTGATACATCTTTGGAAGCCAAGGGAGACTTATCATCTTTAACACTATTCGCCTTGGCCTCTGCTACAGAGGTAGATAAAGAGATTCCCTTGGAATCCATCAGAGCCACCGCCTGTGGCTTAACATCCTTTTGTTCTTCCAAGAATTCTGATTTGGTACTCGCAATATGAATATCTCCAATCGATTCCCGTCGACTTGAGTCCTTAGACTTCTCCATTTCTTGATCAAAACTGGCTACAATATCTGTTGCTTCATCTATGGGGCTTGATACTGTTCCTGAAGTGCTAACTTTAGAGAACTCAGCTGGTTTCGCGGGAGGTACTGATTCTGAAGGTGCCACAGATTCAGCAAATGCAAAATCACCCTCCGCAACATCGACGGGACTCGACAATGTTGGGAAATCTCCCGCCTTATCGTCGATGGTAATTTGAAGGTTAACGTCAGAATCTGCAAAATCACTGGGAGCTTTGTCAATTGGGGATGATGCGGTTTCGGTTATTTTCTCAAGGGAATCATCCTTGGTTACAAGGGTGACGGACTCTGGTCGAGATGTTGGCTCGGACTTTCTATCCGAAACTGCATCGCGATAGCAATCCGTCTTTGGCTTGTCCTCAGTCAATGATTCTTTCGATTTTTCAGATTTTATACTCTCTACCTTTTCAGTTATTTTTTCGATTTCAGATTTGACAGTTTCATCTTTTAAGCTATCCGTTACTGATTCTGGTCGTGATGTTTCCTTCGAATCTTTAATACTGCCTCCTTCTTCCGCCGAGGCAGGACGCGACACTTCTTTATCCTCCAGCTCAACGGATTCTTTTCGAGAGCATTCTTTTCCGTAATCCAAATCACCCTTAAAGCTTTCAGCTACAGACTCAGGCCGAGACGTTTCCTTTGAAGCTGGCACTGACTTTTCATCTTTGATACTATCCGCCTTAACACTTTCGGCTACAGATTGTCGTCGAGAAGTTTCTTTGGAGACTTCATCTTTAACACTTTCAGGTTTCTCGGACTCAGCCTTAATGCATTCCGCAACTGATCCTGGCCTGGACGGCTCCTTGGAGGCTGCTGCAGACTTATCATCTTTCACACTCTCTGGCTTGACACTTTCCGCCAGAGATTCTCGTCGGGAAGGTTCTTTGGAGACTTCATCTTTAACACTTTCAGGTTTCTCGGACTCAGCCTTAATGCATTCCGCAACTGATCCTGGCCTGGACGGCTCCTTGGAGGCTGCTGCAGACTTATCATCTTTCACACTCTCTGGCTTGACACTTTCCGCCAGAGATTCCCGTCGGGAAGGTTCTTTAGAGACTTCATCTTTAACACTTTCAGGTTTCTCGGACTCAGCCTTAATGCTTTCCGCAACTGATCCTGGCCTGGACTGCTCCTTTGAGGCTGCTGCAGACTTATCATCTTTCACACTCTCTGGCTTGACACTTTCCGCCAGAGATTCTCGTCGGGAAGGTTCTTTAGAGACTTCATCTTTAACACTTTCAGGTTTCTCGGACTCAGCCTTAATACTTTCCGCAACTGATCCCGGCCTGGATGGTTCCTTTGACGCTGCTGCAGACTTATCATCCTTCACACTCTCTGGCTTAAGACTTTCCGCAACAGATTCTCGTCGGGAAGGTTCTTTAGAGACTTCATCTTTAACACTTTCAGGTTTCTCGAACTCAGCCTTAATGCTTTCCGCAACTGATCCTGGTCTTGATGGCTCCTTAGAGGCTGCTGTAGACTTATCATCTTTTACACTCTCTGGCTTGACACTTTCCGCCAGAGATTCTCGTCGGGAAGGTTCTTTGGAGACTTCATCTTTAACACTTTCAGGTTTCTCGGACTCAGCCTTAATGCTTTCCGCAACTGATCCTGGCCTGGACGGCTCCTTGGAGGGTGCTGCAGACTTATCATCCTTCACACTCTCTGGCTTAAGACTTTCCGCCAGAGATTCTCGACGGGAAGGTTCTTTGGAGACTTCATCTTTAACACTTTCAGGTTTCTCGGACTCAGCCTTAATGCTTTCCGCAACTGATCCTGGCCTGGACGGCTCCTTGGAGGCTGCTGCAGACTTATCATCTTTCACACTCTCTGGCTTGACACTTTCCGCCAGAGATTCTCGTCGGGAAGGTTCTTTGAAGACTTCATCTTTAACACTTTCAGGTTTCTCGGATTCAGCCTTAATGCTTTCCGCAACTGATCCTGGCCTGGACGGCTCCTTGGAGGCTGCTGCAGACTTATCATCTTTCACACTCTCTGGCTTGACACTTTCCGCAACAGATTCTCGTCGGGAAGGTTCTTTGGAGACTTCATCTTTAACACTTTCAGGTTTCTCGGACTCAGCCTTAATGCATTCCGCAACTGATCCTGGCCTGGACGGTTCCTTGGAGGCTGCTGCAGACTTATCATCTTTCGCACTCTCTGGCTTGACACTTTCCGCCAGAGATTCTCGTCGGGAAGGTTCTTTGGAGACTTCATCTTTAACACTTTCAGGTTTCTCGGACTCAGCCTTAATGCATTCCGCAACTGATCCTGGCCTGGACGGCTCCTTGGAGGCTGCTGCAGACTTATCATCTTTCACACTCTCTGGCTTGACACTTTCCGCCAGAGATTCCCGTCGGGAAGGTTCTTTAGAGACTTCATCTTTAACACTTTCAGGTTTCTCGGACTCAGCCTTAATGCTTTCCGCAACTGATCCTGGCCTGGACTGCTCCTTTGAGGCTGCTGCAGACTTATCATCTTTCACACTCTCTGGCTTGACACTTTCCGCCAGAGATTCTCGTCGGGAAGGTTCTTTAGAGACTTCATCTTTAACACTTTCAGGTTTCTCGGACTCAGCCTTAATACTTTCCGCAACTGATCCCGGCCTGGATGGTTCCTTTGACGCTGCTGCAGACTTATCATCCTTCACACTCTCTGGCTTAAGACTTTCCGCAACAGATTCTCGTCGGGAAGGTTCTTTAGAGACTTCATCTTTAACACTTTCAGGTTTCTCGAACTCAGCCTTAATGCTTTCCGCAACTGATCCTGGTCTTGATGGCTCCTTAGAGGCTGCTGTAGACTTATCATCTTTTACACTCTCTGGCTTGACACTTTCCGCCAGAGATTCTCGTCGGGAAGGTTCTTTGGAGACTTCATCTTTAACACTTTCAGGTTTCTCGGACTCAGCCTTAATGCTTTCCGCAACTGATCCTGGCCTGGACGGCTCCTTGGAGGGTGCTGCAGACTTATCATCCTTCACACTCTCTGGCTTAAGACTTTCCGCCAGAGATTCTCGACGGGAAGGTTCTTTGGAGACTTCATCTTTAACACTTTCAGGTTTCTCGGACTCAGCCTTAATGCTTTCCGCAACTGATCCTGGCCTGGACGGCTCCTTGGAGGCTGCTGCAGACTTATCATCTTTCACACTCTCTGGCTTGACACTTTCCGCCAGAGATTCTCGTCGGGAAGGTTCTTTAGAGACTTCATCTTTAACACTTTCAGGTTTCTCGGACTCAGCCTTAATACTTTCCGCAACTGATCCCGGCCTGGATGGTTCCTTTGACGCTGCTGCAGACTTATCATCCTTCACACTCTCTGGCTTAAGACTTTCCGCAACAGATTCTCGTCGGGAAGGTTCTTTAGAGACTTCATCTTTAACACTTTCAGGTTTCTCGGACTCAGCCTTAAAGCTGTCCGCAACTGATCCTGGTCGGGATGACTCTTTGGAGGCTGCTGCAGACTTATCATCTTTCACACTCTCTGGCTTAAGACTTTCCGTATCAGATTCTCGACGGGAAGGTTCTTTGGTGACTTCATCTTTAACACTTTCAGGTTTCTCGGACTCAGCCTTAATGCTTTCCGCAACTGATCCTGGCCTGGACGGCTCCTTGGAGGCTGCTGCAGACTTATCATCCTTCACACTCTCTGGCTTGACACTTTCCGCCAGAGATTCTCGTCGGGAAGGTTCTTTGGAGGCTTCATCTTTAACACTTTCAGGTTTCTCGGACTCAGCCTTAATGCTTTCCGCAACTGATCCCGGCCTGGATGGTTCCTTGGAGGATGCTGCAGACTTATCATCCTTCACACTCTCTGGCTTAAAGCTTTCCGCCAGAGATTCTCGACGGGAAGGTTCTTTGGAGACTTCATCTTTAACACTTTCAGGTTTCTCGGAAGGTGTTGGAGACTTATCATCCTTCAGATTCTCAGGGTTAATACTTTCCACCAGAGATTCTCGACGGGACGGTTCTTTGGAGACTTCATCTTTAACACTTTCAGGTTTCTCTGACTCAGCCTTAATGTTTTCCGCAACTGATCCCGGCCTGGATGGTTCTTTAGAGGCTGCTGCAGACATATCATCCTTCACACTCTCTGGTTTTACGCTTTCCGCAACAGATTCTCGACGGGACGGTTCTTTGGAGACTTCATCTTTAACACTTTCAGGTTTCTCTGACTCAGCCTTAATGCTTTCCGCAACTGATCCCGGCCTTGATGGTTCTTTAGAGGCTGCTGCAGACATATCATCCTTCACACTCTCTGGTTTTACGCTTTCCGCAACAGATTCTCGACGGGACGGCTCTTTGGAGAGTTCGTCCTTAACACTTTCAGGCTTCTCGGACTCAGCCTTAATGCTTTCCGCAACTGATCCCGGCCTTGATGGTTCTTTAGAGGCTGCTGCAGACCTATCATCCTTCACACTCTCTGGCTTAACACTTTCCGCCAGAGATGCTCGTCGAGATGGTTCTTTGGAGAGTTCGTCCTTAACACTTTCAGGTTTCTCGGATTCAGCTTTTATGCTTTCCGCAATTGATCCTGGCCTTGATGGTTCTTTAGAGGCTGCTGCAGACTTATCTTCCTTCACACTGTCTGGCTTAACACTTTCCGCAACAGATTCTCGACGGGAAGGTTCTTTGGAGAGTTCGTCCTTAACACTTTCTGGTTTCTCGGATTCAGCTTTTATGCTTTCCGCAGCTGATCCTGGCCTTGATGGTTCTTTAGAGGCTGCTGCAGACCTATCATCCTTCACACTCTCTGGCTTAACACTTTCCGCCAGAGATGCTCGTCGAGATGGTTCTTTGGAGAGTTCGTCCTTAACACTTTCAGGCTTCTCGGATTCACCCTTAATGCTTTCCGCAATTGATCGTGGCCTTGATGGTTCTTTAGAGGCTGCTGCAGACTTATCTTCCTTCACACTGTCTGGCTTAACACTTTCCGCAACAGATTCTCGACGGGAAGGTTCTTTGGAGAGTTCGTCCTTAACACTTTCTGGTTTCTCGGATTCAGCTTTTATGCTTTCCGCAGCTGATCCTGGCCTTGATGGTTCTTTAGAGGCTGCTGCAGACCTATCTTCCTTCACACTCTCTGGCTTAACACTTTTCGCAACAGATTCTCGACGGGAAGGTTCTTTGGAGAGTTCGTCCTTAACACTTTCAGGTTTCTCGGATTCAGCTTTTATGCTTTCCGCAGCTGATCCTGGCCTTGATGGTTCTTTAGAGGCTGCTGCAGACATATCATCCTTCACACTCTCTGGTTTTACGCTTTCCGCAACAGATTCTCGACGGGAAGGTTCTTTGGAGAGTTCATCCTTAACAGTTTCAGGCTTCTCGGACTCAGCCTTAATGCTTTCCGCAACTGATCCCGGCCTTGATGGTTCTTTAGAGCCTGCTGCAGACTTATCATCCTTCACACTCTCTGGCTTAACACTTTCCGCAACAGATTCTCGACGGGAAGGTTCTTTGGAGAGTTCGTCCTTAACACTTTCAGGTTTCTCGGCTTCAGCTTTTATGCTTTCCGCAGCTGATCCTGGCCTTGATGGTTCTTTAGAGGCTGCTGCAGACTTATCATCCATCACACTCTCTGGCTTAACACTTTCCGCAACAGATTCTCGTCGGGAAGGTTCTTTGGAGAGTTCGTCCTTATCAATTTCAGGTTTTTCGGATTCACCCTTTATGCTTTCCGCAACTGATCCTGTCCTAGAATGTTCCTTGGAGGGTGCTGGAGATTTCTCATCCTTCGGACTCGTTGCCTTGACACTTTCCGCAACAGATTCTCTTCGGGAAGTTTCTTTGGAGAGTCCATCCTTAACACTTTCTGGTTTCTCGTCTTCCGCTTTTAAGCTTTCAGCCACAGATTCGGGACGTGAGGCTTCTTTGGAAAGTGGGTGAGATTTGTCGTCTTTTGTACTATAAGGTTTAAGACTCTCTGTATGAGACGCAGGCCTGTATGATTCCATGACAGTCTCGTCTTTAACAGTATCGGGTTTCTCAGATTCATCTTTTATACTTTCAGCAACAGATTCTGGCCTGGACACTTCCTTAGAAGGTGGATGGGATCTATCATCCTTTAAGCTTTCCGGTTTGGAACTGTCTGCTATTGAGTCTCTCCTGGAGGGCTCTACTGATGATTTATCCTCTTTACTTTCAGGCTTGTGTGTAACTGTGTCTGGCTGTGAAATGGCTTTCGAGGCAGGTTGAGATTGATCATCGTGAGGTTTTGTACTTGTCGGTTGAATTTCGGTCTCTGCTTCGGCTGGTGAAGAGGATTTTATACTATCTGGCTTTGTGCTTACGGCGTCTGCAACAGATTCGCGACGGGACGGAATCTCATCTATTTTGTCGGATTGTATTTCTATTTTCTTTGTTATTGTCTCCAACTTTTCAGTTTCTGTGGTCTGAACTTGTGTCTGCTGTTGCGTAATCTGCATTTCGACCTCAATTGCTTCTTCAATCGTTGCTGGGCTTTCCAGAGACACTGTATCCTCGCGATCCTTGACCTTGGTAGGCGCAACAGTGGGTTGAACTAAATGTGCTGGTAGTTCGTCTTCGGAAGTAATATCGCTCGCTTCTTTCTCTTCGGGAGTGCTGATCGATTTCTTCTCTATTTTCTCCACTGGCTCATCCTTTATCAGCTTGTCGCCGTCGCGAAGAGCCTTTTCAGTAATAATAACCTCTTTCTGTTCCGGTGCCTCTGGTGTCTTTACCGCAACAATTGCAGTCTGTGGTGTGATGTCTGCTATGGCAGTGACCTCTTTAGATGATTGTTGCTCATGTTTAGGTTTAAGTTCAAGTTCAGGTTCAGGTTCAGGTTGCTGATCTGCATCGGGTAAGGTTTCACTTTCTTTAACCTCCTTCTCATCTTCCGTTTCCTTCTCCTCCTTGGCCGTCTCCTCCTTGTGGGAAATGCTCTTGGCACCCGCATCGTGTGTGTCCTTCTCATATAATCCCAAGTCCGCCTCTTCATGAACGGGTAAGTCAGCTACTTCATCTGGCGTCTTGATGACATCACGCAATAGATTCTGCTGTGCTTCGAATGTCATTTTCTTGGGTAAAACCCGCTCTCCAGAGTCGAGTCCAGCGGCAAGTGGCTCAGCACTAACTTCAATCTTGGTCAGAGTTGGGGGAACGGCAACTGCTACTGCTGCTGTCACTGGCATGGCAACTGATGCCGCAATAATGGCTTCCACTTCTTTCGTTTCCTCCTTTACGTACTTCTCCTCGATGACCAAATCCTCCTTGATTTTATCCAGTGGGATGCGCTCATCTTCGGGTAGTGTGGGAGCTGTGGTGGCACCCGATTCAATGGTGGCTGAGAATTTCTCCTCTGGAAGACTTTCTTGCAGGTTGACGGGCAACGGTTCCGGTTGCTCGATTGGCTCATCTTTGGTATCGGATGTCTTCTTTGCACTGCTGAGTTTCTCCTCAGGAGTGGGTGATGACAGCTCCTCGTCGGCAGTTTTAGCTTGGGTCGCTTGATCGTCAGCCCGGGACTTGACAATATCCTTGGCAGTGGCAATGATGTCGTGGACTTCCGCTTTAATTTCGGTCTTTTCGGGAGTAGCGAGCTGCTCATGCGACTCATGTCTGGCTGCTTCGCTACTTTCCAAGCGTGCCTTTCGCTCCTCTGCCTCAGCCTTGGCGATTGCCGCCTCAATCTCTTCCTCTGCGCTCTTCTTGCGCTTCTTCTCCGATTCCTGTGAGTCTCGCTGATGCTTTTGGATTTCCTCCTCTTTGGTTATGCTGCTCTCCTGCTCCTGCTCGATGATGGAGTCTTCTGTGTACTGCTCTACCTCCTCCTTCTCAATAATCAGGTACTCCTCCTCTTCCTCGGCCTCGGTAGTGCTGTCCTGCTTTGCCATCTCACGCAGCTCCGCCTTGATGAGATGTTGCCGCTTCATCTCATCCCGACTGAACACAGCCTCAATCTCGCGCACCACCTCCTGCTCCTCCTTAAGATCGTCAAGCTCACGTTGCTTCTCTGCATCCAGCTCCTGGGACGCGCACAATTCCAGCATCTTCTTGGCTGCGGTCGCATCATCAGCCGAAGGTGTTGAAACCAAGCTGGAGTCTGTGGTGCCACCCTTATCCAAGCGCGATTTCTTGAGGTCCGTCTTCGGCTTGGCCGACTTAATGGGACTGCCTGGGGCTGGAGCTCGCTTCGATGGCGATACACCACGCGGCCTCCTGGAGATGGGCTTCCGCTGAGCGGCGGCCTGTGTCGTTGCTTGGGTTGTCGTCTTGGTCTCCGCTTGTTGCGGCTTCTTCTCCATGGTGCTAACAGTGCGTCTAGTGCTGCTGGTGCTCTGACGCGCCGCCGTTGCCTGTTGCTTCGACTCGAGCACCTTGCGGTTGTTGGCCTCCTTGGCGCTCTTGGCAGGAGTACCGCTTGGGCTCGACTTAGTTGTGCGGGTCATCACTTTGGGCTTCACATCGCGTGTGGCTGGAGTGCGGGTTGCAGCCGGCGTTGCTGTTGGTGAGCTCTTCTTCTCGTCCCGCTTGACCAGCTTACGGTCCATGGACTTGGGCGGTTTGGTGTCGATCCTGGAGCGCACCACGGGCTTGACCTCAGCGCGTGGCTTTTCGGCCTTACCCTTGGCGGTCTTCGGAGTCTTGCTGCTTGCTTCCGTGGCTGGGGCATCAATAGCGTCTTTAGCCGGAGCACCAGCTGACTGAGGCTTCTCAATCACTACCTCCACCTTTTTTTCCTCCTCAGCCTCCTTGTTATCCTCTTGCTCAACTGGTTCTGCAGAGGTTGCGGTCGGCTCTGGTGCACCCTCATCACCGGTGTCGACTGCAGGTTCAACCTCTGCCTCGGGCTCATCCGTATCAATGGAGTCTGCTTTGGTATGCCCTAAGGAGGCAGGCTGCTCCATCTGTTCGACAGCTGGTTCCGAAGTGGTGTCTGCAACAGCTGCTACTGCAGCCGCTGCTGCAGCTGCTGCTGCTGCCGCCGCTGCTGCCTCCTTTGCCTCTTTAGCTTTGTTGTCCTGCTGGACAGCTACCGCAGCCACAGCAGCTGGACCAAACTTGCTGGACTTGTAGCTGGCGCTTGGTGGAGTCGCTTCAATGGCCGACTTCAGTGTCTTCCTTGTGCTGGTCACAGTTTGTATGGCTGGCGCAATAGACTTGGCTGTGCAGGTCGAGTGCTTCATGAACTCCAGATGCTTTAGCTTCTCCAGACCTTCCTGGATCTTGAAATCGGGCGTACTGCCTGGGAACAGGATACGTGTTATGGTGTCATCCGGATTGGCGGGCTGCCAGACAAGCAGAGCGCAGATGGACACCAGATTCTGCAGCGGAAAGTTGAAGTCCTTAGTGTCGCGAGCGGCAAACAGGCGCTGATCGCCCGCATTCCATTTCTGCAGAAAGTCTTTGACTTCCTTGGAATCACGAGATGGACTTATCACATACATATCCAGGGTGCCATGTCCGACCTTGTGGTAAAGATTGATTGGCTCCTGATTGCGGTAGCAGCACTGCGGCTTCAGGTCCAACGATTTGAGATCATTGACTAAACCATGACCACGCTCAAACAGATCGATCAGCAAGGGATTCCGATCCTTGTCGCCATCAGGACTGGGCAGACCGCCCTTGCGGTCAGGTACATTGCCGAAGAAGTGCCCGATCTGTGGATAGACATGCGAATCGCGCTTACGCGCAACAACCGCACCCAATCCCTGCACATTGCTATTGTTGAGACGCGTCATTAGCACCGCATCCAGACGGTCCAAGTGCCGGGCAAAGTCCCAGAAGCAGGCCTTGCGATTAAAGCCACCATCAACTGCAAGAGAACGAATATTCAGTACTGAACCGCTGCAACAACATCCTGATGAAACAGGAATCTGAATCTTACCCAACATGTTGAAGCCATTGATGCCAAAGAGCGCAGCATCGCCCTGACCGCCAGGAAAAACGTAGAGCGTGGGATGCGTGAAGCGAATGTTGCCGACCACATCGGATGTTTCCAGCAATTCACGCAGTGAGGTCGGCACCAACATGGGCGCCAAATAATCTGCAAGCAAAGCAAAACAAATCCGCAAATCAATCAAACCGAATCCATAGACAAATAGACATGTTGGGTATGTTTATTGGGGGATTGGAGTATTGAGGGAGCATGGGAGGGACGGATGGACTCACCTATAAAAGCATTGATGCACTCGCTGCTGGTATCCAGCACATCTACCGGATTAATGCGTATTTTGCATTGACGTGCAAATACCTTATCCGGCAGGGTATGCCATAGGCCCGCATCGGCGCAGTGTATATTCATGGTGATGGTATCCGCGTAGGCGCGAATAACCCTTTGTACGTCGTGCTCTTGAAATGCCTCTGCAAAGTCGGCCACCGAGAAGGTGCCATCCTGCAATCGTAAAACCATAAAACCATAACTATGTGAACCACTCGCCAACCTTATATGAGAATATTATGGCGCACCTGTAGTATCCAAGAACCGTTGCCGGTAAAGGTATAGCCAGCGTGGATGATGTGACGATGCCTCGTAAAACTGCTGAGTAAATTGCGCATACATTGTATGAGCGTATTGTACTGCGGATGTATGAGCACTTCCGTCACCAGATTTTCGCTGGCATACTGTATAAGTCTCTCGCCTGCAATAAGAACAAAATGAAAATATAATCATTTATTAGTATATAAAGATATTCAAGCACATATGTAAATCACTAATAACATAATGGAAGTAAATTCGCTGTTTTCTGCTGATCCTAAGGTTTGTGTATTGGCTTACACTCTGACTTAGTCTATTCACTTAACGTCGAACACTATTCGCCGCTTTCTTTACTACGTTCTTCAGCTTAGCTGAATTCGCTGCAACATTGCGAATTGACTAACATGATTTACTCTAGACACAAACACTCACTTATACAGTAATGACATGATAATTGCAGTTTTTTGCTTTTAAAAGTTGTAACATAGTTTAATATTAATTAAATTGAAGCAGAATTTTCGCATTAGATGTTAGTTCACTGTAAATGAATGTGTTTACCGTTGCCATGTGCTAGTAGTTCACTTTTACTTTGAACAAGACAAGCATCACGTTCAAGTAAATACTCTTATACTCGCTTAACAGTGTGTATGTGTGTTTGTGTGTGTCCTAGTAATTATATGGGTATGTGTGTGTTGAAGAAGCTCGTTTGGTGCTTAGACCTCTTCACAACCCTTTGCCGTGCATAAACTATACTTTTTAGTATATCTAGAGTACATTCTCATTCATTGCAAACCACGCAGAAATTTTATTATGTGCGGTAAGCCTGATTTAAGCAACCGGTTTGGGTTCAGTCCGTCGGTACGTCGGTCTGTAGGTCCGTCGTCGCGGATGGACTCCCCGTGGTTAGGTTGGGTAGGGTTCGCTGGGGTTAAGCCTGACTATTTGGTGCTTGGTAGGTCTGTGGGTCGGTCAACCACCGTGGCACACACTAATGAATAGCTAAAGCGTCGAGTGGCAAGCGCACAAGGGGCTTGGATTACCAAAGCTCTTGAGTTGCGTCTACAGAGAGCGAGGGAGAATCCAAGCATTAAGCACGCACACCAAATCAAGTGGCTTTAAATTGTCAGGCAGTGGGCGAGTTAACTTGGCTTCATTGTCTTGGCTGCCATCCTTCTAGCCTTCGCTACACACATTGTACTCCACATGAATATCATTTCATAAATCTTTAATTTTTATGGTTTAATTAAGTCTGCTGTCAGGGATTCAGAGGAGAAACTGAAACTGAAACTGAAGCAGAAGCACATTTGGTCAGTTTCATCCAGAGCTGCCACTGCATACGTTTGTTTGGCGACCTTGCTGATGACCTTGTCGTGTCATTTCGCTGTGAACCATCATAATCTTCATCATCGTCATCCTCATCGTCATCGCCCTTAACTAAATGCTTTTACGAGTATAGGCAGTCGCTGTTTGAATAATTTACGCATTTTCTGCACTAAATAGTAGTTGACAAAGCCCAAAAAAGAAAACCGAGCGCACATGCCATGCCCCATACCACAAGCATACCCCCTCGCCGCACACATATACTATGTGCTGCACACGCATTACGTATACGCCGCTTTATCCCAGGCGAATCAACGAGCAACGGCGCAACGAGTGCGGCCAAGTGTGGCAATGCGTATGGCTTCACTTCTCGCTTGAGGCACGTTCGTAGGCTCATGTGTGTGTGTGTGTGTGTGTGTGTGTGTGTGTGTGTGTGTGTGTGTGTGTGTGTGTGTGTGTGTGTGTGTGTGTGTGTGTGTGGCAATGTCCAGCTGTCGAAATGTACGGGAATGGGATGTGATGGGTCTACATACTACGTGCGTACATTGCGTAGCCCTTGTGCTTTTTATAAATGATAATCTTACCAGCGACCTGCGTGTCGCTTATATTTATCAAGTTGCGAGTGTGTGCAGTGACATATATATATAAATATATATATATATATATACATATATATACATATATATATTGTGGTTTTGAACATATGCGTCGACCCAGGCGTATACGCAATATACGAATTGAGGTTGTCAGCTCAACTCGCGACAACAGCAACAGGCGCGAACTTCATATATTTCACCTAACATCAACCGTGTGTGTATAAAAGAGAGAGAGGGAGAGATAGAAAGAGAGAGATATAGAGATAGAGAGCGAGAGAGAGAGAGAAAGTGGTTGTGGCATTAGCAACTCATTAACCCTATGTATGGCGGTGCACCACATAACCCCATCAGCTAAAGGCGATGAGCTAACACATTTGCTGACAATCGAAATGGTACTCAAGAGGTCTCTCTCTCCCTCTCTCCCACTTTCTCCATCTCTCTCTCTCTGTCTTTGTCAGCTACTGTTTTGGGAACGAGCCTGGAATGGGGTTGGGGACTGGGAAACTGCACGGTGACAATACATGATTGTTTTGTTCAGCTTGGCTTAGCCAGCATTATCCTTGAAAGCACTCTCAATTTGATATGTCCGACTGCAAATAGCACTTAACGAAAAGTTGTTCTTCTACTCGCAAAAAAAGAAAATAAAGTAAAAACAATAAAATAAGCCTCAAAGTCTGCACAAAAGAGATACAAACCAATAGGCTGACTGCGGCCAACTTAAAGAGTGTCTGCAACTTTTCGAAAGCCGCACACAATGCAAAGTTGCAGCCAAAAAAAAAAGTACATAAAAATGTGTCCAAAATGGCGACATGAATATCCGAGTCGCCAAGTAGTGGAGAGGGGTGTGGAAGCGGTGGTGCTCAGGGAGTGAAAAGGCTTTGGCTAAGTGGCGGACGGTTGGGCAGGCGTTGGTTGATGGGGCTCAGCTTTGTGTCAAGTGCAGTTTTTCGCATTGCGACCGACACGTCGCCCCGTCGTCCCCTCAAGAGTTGAGTTGCCAGTGCCGAGCGCACAAAATGGCGACAGCACCTAGTGCAGATTAACCGTTAATAACTGTACTTTAATGCAAGTGCAGCTAACTATGCCTTATTCTCTTCCTTATTCTTATTTTTATTTTTCTTATAATTATTTTTATTTTTATTTTGGTTTTTTGTGTGAAACAAAACAAATTTGCATAACAACTGGCGGAAACTTTTTGTGTTTTATGATTCCATTTTTGTTGGGTTTATTTTTTCTCTTCTTTTTACGCCCTCAGCTCTCTATTTTTTGTTGTTGCTTTGTTGGTGTTTTTGTTCTCCTGCCATTTCTCCAGCTGGTGCCTTTTTTTTTTCTCATTTCTTCACTTTTTATTTTATGGCGGACTGCAAAGTAATTACAGTTGGCGCCGGTCAACACCCCTATCTCTCCCCTCCGCCCTACACCGCCCTCCACCGCCCTTTGGTTTCGCTCCGCCCGCAAGCAAAGGACGAGCAACAAAGTTTGCTGTCAAGCCACGGCGTGCAAAAGGGGGCACGTGTAAAAAAAAGTTCGCAATGGGCACTTTTTAGAGGTCCGACGGCACCTCCCATTAGGCTCCGCATTGAATTAAAGCGCTTAAAGTGCCGTAGTCAGCAAGGATCTAAGCAAAGTTAAGCCTGCTTTGAAAAATCAGCACTTTCCGTGCCAAATGAGTTTTCGATTTAAGCGTATTCATTTTGAAAGTGTATAAAATATACATAAAATGGTGGCAGTTTTGAACTTTTACATTGTCTGTTATTAATTTTTTTTAAATTTAAAATAATCATTTTAATTTGAAAATTATTAGCAAATAATTAAGTTATTCATAAAACTGAAAATCAGCTAAGATAGAAAAATTCATATTTTTTAAATCAGAAAATGTTTAAAATAACAATTGTCAATTTTCTAAAATTTTTTTAATTTATTTCATTATTATAATTGATTTATGCATTTATTCTGTAAAAATAAAAGGCGACAAATTGCTTAAATAAATGAAAAATTGAATATTTAAGTTTAATTAATAATTACATAATGGTTAACAAACTATATGTAATTTTGAAAACTGTTTATTTTAATTCTTAATTATTACTTATTTATGTATACATTTATTCAAGTAAATTAAAAGCTGAAAAATTGTTCAAATAAATAAAAAATTTAATTTTATAAGTAAAAAAATGTTATTTATAATATATTTTTTTTTTTTTTTGTAATTGTTATTTTTTGAATTATGCATTTATTAAAGTCAATCTAAAGCAGATAGATGAATGATTTAAATAAATTTGTGAAATTCAACTAATACGATAATGTTTAAAATAACTTATTTTAATTTTTGATTTAAGATATTTTCTTAATTATTGTGTATTTATTTATTGAAGTAAATTAAAAGCAGAGATATGTCTTAAAAATACAATTTAAAATATTTAAAAAAAATATGTATAAATTATTGGCTCAATTTGGAAAATGAAGTTCCCTGTTGAACTGAAATCTCTGCACTAATTGGGAATCCGGCTAAAAAGGCAGTTGACGGGTTCAGAGTCGCCTCGCTGCACAATTATGCGGTCAACTTGTTAACAAAACAGCGTTATGAATGGATATGAATTTGAATAACGAGTATATGTATGTATGTATATTCATGGCGAATACATTCATTCATTCATTCGCACTGATGCATGCGATGTGAGGTGCTAACGGGGGATGGCAGAAATCGCAGAAATCTCAGCTCGATATTTTAATTAGGCATTGCGGAAAATGGAAAAATTAAATTTAATTCGACACGTGGCGAGGCATTCAAAATACAAAAACAAAGACAAATAATCGTACTCGGCATTCGGTATTCATATTCGTATTTATCAATGTCATGCGGCACACATCATTAATCACAAGTGGACTATGAGTACATCAGACAAGCCAAAAGCGGACAATGGACAAGCTGTGGTTGTGGCTTCCGTTGCATAAATTTTGATGCTTAACCAATAATAATGATGGCATAGCCGAGGGGGGGGCTGAGCTGTGTCTCTGTTAAACAAACCCAATAACATGTAAAGCATCAGCAGAGAAAAATAAAAAAATACTTTGGCAAGTTTCCCAGTTGCCAGTCATGCAACACACTTCTCTCCTCTTTGTCGGTTGTGGCAGACAGGCAGCTCGTCAACGTCGTTCTCTTGCATAATTAAAAGCAAAGCGCGACCAACACAGATACACACACACATACAGAGATACACATGCATACATGCATATGGAGAAATGGAGAATCTCCCACGTCAGCTGTTCTGTTCTGTTCTGTTCTGGGCGGAAATGCTGCTGCGGTTTGCTGCTTCTGTCAGCCTCATGTCAAGCTGGGCATTGATAAGCACCGCTGATATGAATTGACGTCTGTCAGCATGTTTGTCACGCCCATACCATACCTATCTCGCTCACGCTCTCCATCTCTCTCTCTCTCTCTCTCTCTCTTTTTCTCTCACTCAGTGTGTTTGTCTCTGTCGCAGCATCTCCTAGAGTGTCTCCTGTGTGTGTTTGCTGCTTCGTTGGCTTTTCACTTTTCACTGCACTTTTTTATAGTTTTTCTCCCCAACATTTTGTATATTTATTTGCTTATTTACTCTCTCTCTCTCTCTCTCTGTTTCTCTCTCTCTTTCCTTTTATATCCTTCTCTCGCTTTTTCTCATTCTATTGCTTTATCTGTGTCTCTGGCAAGGAACTAGCTTCGCTTCATACGTGTATGCATGCAAATATTGTCTGTTTTTCTGTCTCTCTCTCACTCTCTCTCTCTATCTCTCTCTATCTTTCTGTTGTTAAGCCTGTCTTTCTGTCTACATGCCATTTGTCGGCTTGTCTGCTATTTGCCCAACTTTCTGCTGTCTGCCTGGAAGTTGGTGTGGCCATCTTATTATGCAGCTGCTTTCCTTCCACCTTCATTCCAAACTATCAAGCTGCCATTCTTCTTTTATTTCGCTCTCCTTCCATCTTTCTTTGTATCTTTCTCTCTCTCTCTCTCTCTGTTGCTATCGCCATTCTCTTTGCAGACATCTTCTGTGCTTGAATTATGCATGAGCTGCACACTCATTGTCAATATGGCCTTGTTCCTAGTGCCATGTGTGGTGGGGGTTCTCACCCTGGTTCTCAATCTATCAATTTTGCATAGGTTCTATCTCAAGAATTTGTATGGCTTTAAAGGTTATGTATGTATGTGTATGTGTGCATATTAATGCTATGTGCTTAAGAGAGCTTTACAATCGGAATGTGTGCAAAGCTCGGCATGAATCCGTTAGTTGAGTTGGCGCATTATCATCTCAATTCAGTATAACAGTTGGTTAAGTGGGAAAATTGATTTTATGATTTTCAGTTGGCGATAATAATGAGCTTAGCTAATCCAGCAAAGGCAATGCAATTACCGTACATCAGCCGTATAACAGTTGTATAACAGTCATATAACAGTTGTATAACAGTCGTATACCAGTTGTGTAAGCCATATCTGAGCAGCAAATACATCTACAGATTATTTTTACGACATTCCACATCAGTATAACACTGATAATGTCAAGTATAACAGTTCTTAAGTAGTATTATACTTTTGTATTATAGTTGAGAGTAACAAATAAGCTCAACATATCTTTAAGAAACTAGAGTCCAGTATAACAGCTGAGCATAGGCTCGTATAACAGCGATCACATGGTATATGTATAACAGTTAAACACTTCCTGTCAAAACTGTAATTTTAACAAAAAATGTTAATTTTACCCACCACGGCATCTATTTGAGCGTGGCGCTCTACTGATGCCTCAGCTGATGCTTTATGGCAGGCACTGTAGAGTGAAGGGTTATCCTTTTGTGTCGGTCGCACTTTGGAAAGTTTGCAATGCGAACTTTGGCAAGTCCCTGAACGAAACTTAAGTAAACTGCATCAAATTCAATTTTGTAGCTATGAAACAGCCAAGGAGCAACCAACGGACATAACTTGGTCCTCGTCGGTTGTCGGTTGCCGGTTCTCGTTGATGATAATGAAGGACTTGAGTATAAACCATAAAATATAAATTATGCGCTTGTTAACAAATGTTTATAATTGCTGGAAAGTTGCCGTCCTCTAAAAAAGCGTGGATATATTGGGAACATAATGAACGCCATTTGAGTCAAGTTCATGTTGAAAGGACGTCAAAGAGGACGTCAACTGACATTGACAGGGACTGGCAAAGCTCAATCTGAGGCAACTGTCAATCGCTCAGCTCAGTTGACAGCTCTCAGTTTCAAGCTTCAAGCTCCAGCAATGCAGGCAGGACGGCACCTCCAGCTGCAACTGCAGCAGCAACAGCAGGAGGATGCTGTGGGGAGAGGGTCCTGGCCAGTGTGCAGGACAATGGGCAAGGCATTGTCAGTGGAGGTGCTGACTTTTATCGACTTAGCAATGGCTTGGCTGGCGCTTTAACCTTTGTCAAATTAGAATGCCAAGTCGAGTCGAGTCCTTTCACACACACACACACACACAATGAATTTACCGAGGCGTGCGCATCACAGCATCTCCGCACAACTTTATATTTCACAATTTTCCAAACAATTTTCAATAGTCATATCAAGTGGCGCAGCTAGCGCCGCATCTCTTTGGCCATGTCCTTCGATGCCTATGGTGGTGGTGGTGGTGTTGGTGGACTGCAGCATCATTATTATTGAGCCACGAGGCGCCAACCACTTGAGAATTTTGTTTGAGTAGTTTGGCAAGCAATGTAAACAAAATTCGAATGCGGCGAACATAGAATTGTGTGCGGCAAGCGGCATGTGGCATGCAATTCATTCGGCAAGTCCACTCCCTGGACAATGGCAACACACAAAGAGAGAAGCTCAAGCAGCAGGAGCTGCAGCTCAGGTGTTATGCGCTGGCGTCAAGGACGACGCCTCCAGCTGAACACCGTGCATATCATTTAGTGAGTGTGCGCTGCAAAGTATGCTATACTTTTTTGCATTTCCTTTTTGGACGTTAAGTGATGCTGATGATGATGATGATGATGCAGATACAGATGCTGCTCTTCGCACTCGGTTCACTCTATGCCAGCATTATTGAATGCATTCCTCTTTAAAGAGCAGATTAATTGTATAAATGATATAGATGTTTAGTTGTACAGATTCTTCACTCATGAAATTAAATTTAAAAAAAAGCAAATAATATACGCTGACTTGTAGTTTCGTTTATTGCATTATTAACTTGTTTGGCATTTCTTTTGTGTCGAGTGCAATACTCGTTTATTGTCTACAATCGGATTGCAATCATGCCCAACAACAACAACAACAAAAAAAGAAGAGAACAAAAAACAAAAAGAAGAATGAAAACATGGAAAACGGGAAGAAAATGTTGGCTCGATGCAGTGCAGCCACTTGAATGCATTTCAAAAACGTTTCTCACTAATCCGCATAGACAACAACGACAACAACAAGAATGCGCACAACACTTGGCTGGCTTTTCTATACCCTTTACGGAACAACGCGCAATGGAGTTTGATAGGCTATAACATGAATTTTCAAAATGTACTCGACATTCGAAAAGCAACTACTTGTCTATTTACAGGGTATTTGGTGAGTGCATGCTGCCAGCTAATTGAAAGAAAAACCCTTTGCGGTCGTCATTGCAGCGACAGAGACTGCCACTGCAACTGCAACTGCAACTGCCAGTGCAATTGCAACTGCAACTGCTGAGTGCGGCAAACTGAGAATGAAAATGAAAATGCATCGCACTACGATTCGGATTTATTACACAAAAGGCAACAGCAAAGAGCACACAATGGACGAGTGTGAGCATTATTAGAATAGAGTGTAGAGTGTGGAGGGGGATTGGGGATTGAGCGCTGAACTTGCCGCTTTGTGTTGCAAGTCGATTGTGAATCCCATCGAAAGACAATTGCCATAATTTGTGGGAATAACTTTGCAATTTTCTCTGCTGCGCTAATTGAATGCTTAATATTTCCAAAAAAAAATATCGTAAAATTTATTTTGAGCAAATTATTGGGTTGACATAGTTGAACTTCTGTGGAACTTTGTGGGCCAAAATAAAGAGACACAAAAAAGTAAAACAAAACAATTAAATAAATTGACACAAGTTGGTATATTGGGCAGGTTTGTCATGAATTTTTAGTTGGAATTCATTTCACTTTCACTTTCTGCTTAATGAGGCAACAGTTTCATTTTGACTTTTATTTTGGCAGCAAAGTATCTCCAATTAGCTAAGGGTCGTCGGTTGCCATTGCCATTTTTATTTTGTATTTCAGTTTCTGTTTCGGTTTCTCTTTCTGTTTCAGTTCCATTTCAAGTTCCATTTTGACATTTGACTTACCGTGACGCGCCTCCTCGCCCTCGGGTGCATGCTGTGTAATTGTATTGAGCTCCTCCTCCAAGTCGACATGACAATCGGATACGTCCCAGGAGAGGAAACCTGAAAGTGACATAAGCATAAGAGATACCAGTGTGAGATAAGAGCACAGGATAAGCGACGTACAATAGCTACAAGAATACGCAATTAAATCTAACTGAAATCGATTTTAAAGAGAATGTCTTCAGATTATCCTAAAGTGAAGAGTAATCCGATTAAAGCTCTATTGTGTAGAGAGTTGAGCTTTTAAGCTCATGCTAGAGAAATGTGGTTAGATTATCTTAAAGAGAATTGTATCTTTAAAGTTTTTGTAAAGAAAATAAATTCAGACTAAAGTAAAGCAACGATTAATGTGATTTAAGTTCGATTATGTAGAGAGTTGAGCTTTTAAGCTCATGCTAGAGAAATGTGGTTAGATTATCTTAAAGAGAATTGTATTGTAAATAGGCGATCTTTTGTTAACGAAATCTCTTCAGATTAAATCATAAAAAAGATTAATCAGATTAAAGCTCTTTGATGTACAGAGTTTAGTTAAAAGTTAATTGAAAAAACATATGCTAGCATTAAATCTCTACTGTAAACAGATTGTTATACTGTAGAAAACATTTTTAGAAAATCAGATTAAAGCTCTTTGGTGGAGCTTTAAAGCTCACAACATTTGAACTTCAATTGGCCGTGAAATATAATTCTCATTCGGCAGCAGACAATGATTAAGTTCTAAGTTAGCTTTAGCCACTGACTAATTAGAGTAACGAAATCCACAGTGATTAGTCGCATTTCTCTCGTGGAGCGCACAATTCATTCTAATTAAGTTGGCCGTAATTAATTTGATTACAATATTAATTGCCAGACGCGCAATTGTCGTCGAATATTAATTGCGAGTACTACACGTACCTGGAGGCATGCATTCATTATCATGGCACAATGCATAGGAATACGATACAATAACGAGTATCATATCAAGTAACTCCACACTCATTTATCAAAACTTGTCGCAATTTTGTAAACATTTGCGTTGAATGCGTCTATACTACATACATATAATTTTTATTTATATTTATAATTACAAACAATTTGATAAATGGCCAACTTGAGCACAACTCGCGTTATTCGCTAAACGTATTACGTATACGTATTACAAATTACGCATACGCCCTGTATGCCACTGTATGTGTGTGTGTGTGTTTTGTGCTATTTTCTGATATTTATTTATACACTGTGGCCACAATGGCATTGTTTTCCCTTTTAGTATTATGTCATTTAGTAAACAAATTAACTCTCGCTTCAAGTGCTCTCCACTGGCATAAGTATGTGCAAATACAACTTGCAACATGCCTCAGCACTCTATCATAAGTATACGTACGTTGAAATTTGTCAACTTCTGTAATGGAACTTTGAGTTGAATTTTCCGCCCCTGATCTCTCCCATACACATATGTTACACGGAGATATAAATGAGTTCATTTCCACTCAAATTTAATGAGCATCGACGCCATCGCTTTGCATTACTTAACATCTTATAATGATGCCGTAACGAGCGCTTAACTTTCATTTTATATTAAGTATGCCCAGATTGCTGTCAAACATTCGCCATGTTTGCCATGTTTGCCATGTTTTCCAAAAAGTGTCGCAGTGCAGACTTCGGATTTATCACTTAGGGTATTGTGTGCGTCGTGCATACCTCATGGCAATGTTTAATTTCACTTAGTCGAATTATCAGTTTTCAGCAAAACTCAAAACTCTGCGGGCTGTCAAAAGGGCAAAGGTGCCTGGGATCTGTGTGCCGTGTTCAAGCGTTGAAAGGTAATACAATTTACCATATGCTATCTCACTCTATCTGTCTCTCTCTCTCTCTCTCTCTCTCTCACTCTCACTCTCTCTTTCTTGCTTTGTGTGGCATTGTCTTGTTGGCCTTCTCTCATTTGCTGCAGACTGTTGAGCAATTTGCACAAATGGCTGGCAACAGCAACAAAAGGCCATGCTACATAAATAAAATAATAACAAAATAAACAAAAACAAAAAAAGAAAAATTGAAACCAGTAAAAATGCGCAGAGAACAACAAATAATCGCAACAACAGCAACAGCAGAACCAGGAGTGGGGGGGGCAGTGGCAGGCACAGCGTGTGGCATAAAAATGTAAAATCTTAACACTTTTCAAGCCCAAAACACACACACTCAACTAAATGTGTATGTGTGTGTGTGTGTGTGTGTGTGTGTATAGTGTATTGTGAGGTGGATCAGAATATTGTGCGGGCAAAACAAACATAAAATAAAATAACAAAAAAATATATACATATATATATATATATATATATGGCAAAAGGCAGCGCAGCAATAAGGATAACGGCGGAAAAGGAAGTGGATGGTGGTGGCGAAAAGGGAATGGACGCCAAGAGGCGTCGAGGTGGAGGGGGCGTGGGAAAGGCACAGCAGCGGCGAAAGCGCCTACAGCGATTGCACAAAAATAATGAGGATACGCGCAGGATATGCGCTCCCACACACACACAAGCACACACTCACACATACACACATAGATAGGTAGGTATGTATGTGTGTGTGAATGTGTATGTTGGACGCTCTCTTGAGCAATCATCGAGCGAATGAAGCCACTCAGACGCTGCAGAGAACATGGCCAACTCGCAGTCTCTTCGTCTCTCACTCTCTCTCTCTCTCTTTCTCTCTCTTTCTCTCTCTAAGGGGTACCTGTGACTGCGGCAGGTGCCGTCACCTCCACACACACACACACACACACACACACATATAAGTAAGTGTGTGAATGGGTGTGTGTGTGTGTGTGTGCTCACGTATTCATTTAGTATTTATGCGTTGATATCTGCGAGTCAGACTTCAATTTTTCATGCGCGCTTCGCTGTATGGGTGAAGATGCCACTCATTTATTTATATAATTTCTTTCCCCTCTCTCTCTCTCTCTCTGTTTCTCTCTCTCTCTCTCTCTCTCTATGTCTCTAACTGTCTTTGTCACCCTCCTACTGATGTCGTCCCTCGATTGTCAAGTGTTTAATTTGTAAACTTAGTTTTCATTACACAACTTTGACTTTTAAAACTGAACAACAGTCGAGTATTCAACTTGAATTCATTTTCAATGCAATTTTTTCTTAATACATATTATTACTCTCGATCAATGAAGAACATTTTTTGAGTGACTGTCAAAAATTCATGAGGCCAAATTAAGTTACCTATAGTACTTTAACTTATGCAAAAAGGAAGATTTTGAATTCGAATAAAAATAATAAAAAAATCATAATATAAAAGTTATATAATAAATATATGAATAACGAACGAAGCCCATAAATTAAATAATTTTAAAAAGAAGTCTTATTTACTAATTAATTAAAGGAAATTATTTTTTTTACCTTTTTTGCCAATTTTTAATGTAGGATTTTCAACATATTGGCAATGCTTTCAATTAAAATTAAAACTAATTTTATATATGCTTATTTGAAAAATAATCCTCAATAACAACAAGAAGTCAAATAAAAGAAAGTGAAATTAAATGAAATTATAAAAATAAAATTAACAATATTTAATTTAGATTTTTAGCGAATATCAATTGAATGCTTATAAATTTCTTTGCTTTCAATTAAAATTAAAACTAAATTTATTTATGCTTATTTGAAAAATAATCCTCAATAATAACAATAAGACAAATACAATAAACAAATAAACAAATTTTTATTTAATTAATTGATTAAAATTAAATTTAAATAATAAAAAGTCAAATATAGTACAATGTTATAAATATGTTATAAAATTGTTAAGCAAAATTCTAATAAATGCTTAATAACTTTTTGACAATGCTTTTATATTAATTAAAATTAAGCTGAGATTTCACACACACTCACACACACACACACACACACACAGAGTTCGTGTTTGCAAAGAACTCTTCATTATTACAAATTAAAATTGTGGTTGTTGTTAATTTTGAAATTATTAGATTACATGGGAATGTTGCCAGGCTGCGAGCATCGCAAATCCATTTTGATTGAGTGGTCTCTGCCTGTTGGCACAATTCGTGTTAATCACCGCCACAGAGAGAGAGAGAGAGAGAGAGAGAGAAAGAGAGAGAAAAAGACAGAGATATACCCCTCCAATCCACTTGTCGTATATATTTCGAGTGGCGCGACATGAAGTGTTTTTGCCTGAGGCAGCTTCCAGGTGACTTCCGTTTGCCAGCTGACGGGTTGTCAACTGTTGCTACCAGCCATGGGCCATAGACAAAGCAGCCACGCCCTCCCCCAACCACCATACCTTCCTGTTGCATGCCACACACACATACACACACACACACTATTGACAGCCTACACTGATTGAGTTGCTGTCATAGTTGTCGTTGCTGTTATCATTCGCATTGTTGTCTTGTCACTTGATTGTTCTTCTCTCTATGTTGTGAGCATGAGATACTGAAAGAGAGAAACAGCGAGCAAGAGAGAGTGAGAGAGACAGAGAGAGACAGAGAGAGGGGGGCCCCCAGAGGGTATACTAAAAACTGAGCTACTTGTTTGCACAAATAGTTGCATAATTTTGTGCACTCGCGCTAAAAGCCACTCAACGTTGAACGGATGCTGAGCTTCGGCCATGTTTGCCTATTTGGCGAAGGGGCAAAATGGGGGGTGTAGAGGGGGTGTAGGAGCGTAGGGCGTGGCGTGTTGATTTTGATGTTGCTAAAAAGCCTCTCGTCGTTTGTTGGCTGCTCTTGAAGCAGTGCGCGTTGAACAAGTTTGCACAGGCAAATGAATGTGCCCCATGCCCCTGCCACAAGTAGCATGCAGCATTTGGTTGCAGCTGCTGGCTGCGACCGCATCTTCTATCTTTTAGTTGCCCAATGTTTTGCAATGCATAAATAAATACATTTAAAAGAAATTAAACACTCCACTGTCCCTAATTGCATCTGTCTCTCAGTGGAAGATACTAAAGTATCTACCAGATACCTAGCCAACTAGTTGAGCATCTATTTTGGTTGTGTCGAGTGCTAGACTTCAGCCAAAAACTAACCAAACGAGACGACTGGTAGTCCTGGAAAGCAGGAAATGGAAATGGATACCCACAGAATTTCGAAATAAATGCCATATATAAGATACGCTTAGATATTTTTGTACTTTTATTTGATTTAGCACTTAATTTATGCAGGTCTCTCTCACTCGCACACATACTCCCTCTCTTTCCTACTCGTTGTGTCCATTAATGCGCTTGAATTCCACGAAAATATCTAAAAATGTAGCACAGCTCTTGGCAAATTAATCAAGTTTTTGTCAACGTTGAAATCTATTTGATGGGAAATTGAGTTGAGCTAAGAATAATAAACAGCAAGACAGATTTCAAGAACTTAAGCAGCCACTATGTAACGGATTTTCATGAAAAGCAACAAAGTAAA
Organism: Drosophila quadrilineata; assembly: GCA_018150725.1. Taxonomy (NCBI): domain Eukaryota; kingdom Metazoa; phylum Arthropoda; class Insecta; order Diptera; family Drosophilidae; genus Drosophila; species Drosophila quadrilineata. The sequence continues at coordinate 5,635,265 of JAECWN010000432.1, forward strand.
TACAAACATACTAAGGTCCTGAAGTCCAATCTAATTTGCAATGTGCCCTAACTTTGTCAAAATTAATAAAAGCTTAATATAATATGGATTTTCTGTAACCCTTTGAATTCTACATTCAATTTTATTTTGCCAATTGCATTTTAAAATTTCACGAATATTTCTACTAATTCTCCATTTTAACACTTTGAAATTAAGCTTTCAGACATGAAAATTTTGACACACAACTTTTCACGAGACTTGATGAAGAAAATTCTAAATCAGTAACATTTCAAATTGCTAAAACTTGGCCAAAAATCATCCGAATTTTTTGGAATAAGACATTTTGGAAATGGTTTAATATCAGATCAATTCTGCATCAAAAGTTTTGTAAAAATCAACGTTTTAAATTTTTGGGCTTTTAGCTCATTTTTGCAAACTATCCCCTTGAAAGAGTCATAAAAATCGAAAAATTATTCGATCCCTATTTTTTTACTCCAATCGATTCAATTATTCATAACTAGCATTTCGCTTTTTATTTTAGGTGTTTCTGATGGGTATTTTCCGAGATATCGCCAAAAATGTGCCAGAAAGTTACACAAAATCACAATTTTCCCAAAATCGAGGTTCGTTAAACTTTGAACACCAATAAGTTGACCAAAAATGATCCGATTTTCATGAAATTTGGCATTTTGGAAATGGTTTTGATATCAGATCAATTCTGCATCAAAAGTTTTGTTAAAATCGTATTTTTTAAATTTTCGCCTTTTTTTGTCCACTTTTGCGTACTACCTTGACAAAGTCATCAAAAATCAAAAAATTTTCGATCCCAATTTTTTGACTCCAATCGATTCTAGGACTCATAACTAGCATTTTGCATTTTATTTGAGGGGTTTCTGATGAGTATTTTCCGAGATATTGCCAAAAATCTGCTAAAATTACGGGAATATTCTGAGATTTCTAGTTTTCTCTATGTAATAAATTTATCGAAGATATCTAGAAATAATTTTGTGTAAAGAGATGGAAGGTATTCAAGTTTTTTTGTGAAGAATAAATGATTTCCAATCCACAGAACTTTTGGACATTGCTGACAACTAAAGCAACTGACAAGTTAAAGCAGTAGAGTGTGTGATTGTGGGTGACTGTATGCGAGTATATGTATGTGGATGTGTATGTATGTGGAGGGTTGTGATGGGGGTGGTGTTGGATTGCTGTGTATGTTCAAGTGAGTCCATTGTGGTTTACTGATTTGCACTCACTGTGTAACTAAGACCAACTCGGTGGACGTAAATATTCAAGTGGATCAGGATCAGGCCGAGATTAAAGTCGGAAAAGGACAGAACGTGAAAGTGAGAAAGTGAGAAAGAGAAACAGACAAAGGGGGAAGCATGTGGGTAGGGGAAGGAAAAATGAAAATGTAAATGAAAATGAAAACAATGGCGCGGCTGATTGGACGCTGCTGATAAACAGCCTGATGACGATAAGGACGGATGGACGAGCTGATTATGCCCGTCTCAGTCTCAGTCGCAGTCTCAGTCGCAGTGTCCCAGACTGAGGCTGACACTGTAGCCGAGACAGAGACCCAGAGATGGGATGGAGGGCGACTTGTGACTTGGTTTGTTGTGGTGCTGCGGACATGGCAATTAAAAGTTGTGGCCCAAGGCCAACAAACAACCGACTTAAAAGCCAATAACAAAGCACTAAGAGAGTGTATCAGAAAGAAAGGGAGAGAAAGAGAGAGAGAGAGAGAGAGAGAGAGAGAGAGAGAGAGAGAGAGAGAGAATGAGAAAGGGAGAGAGAGAGACAGTTCATAGCGATATATAATTGGCGATAAGAAATGTAATTAATTGGCACAAGCTTGATTTATGATCCAAAAAAAGAAAACAACAGCAAAAATATATTTGCAAAACTTGGGCATATTATGATGCTGAAGGACATGCCAAGTTTCCCTTTGACATCATTATAATATCCATTGTGTATGAATTGTGTATTGCAAGACAAGCTCTTTTCAGCTGAGAAATGAGATTTGTTTGCAGTTTAAACGACGCTCTCAGAGCATCTCTTGAGAGTTGAATATTGAGTTGAAAATGCCAATAGTTGAGAATTTGATTTCTAGTATTTGAAATGTTGTTCAAGTTGCGCCCTCTGGCGTCAACTTGTGCAACTCCGATGTTTCGATGTGGCTAATGATGGCGATAGGGGGCGGTGGAGGGGTGTGGAGTGGTGTGGTGTGGTGTTTAGGTGCTGCAATCGACACCTATTCACAAGTTTTGATGGCGACATAATACACAAATTGCGTCAGCCTGTGGGGCATGCGTCATTCCCATATTTGTTGAGTCATTGCGACTTATTAATGGATGTTGGTGTGTGGGAGTGTGTGTGTGTGTGTGTGTGTGTGTGTGTGTGTGTGTGTGTGTGTGTGTGTGTGTGTGTGTGTGTGTGTGTGTGTGTGTGTGTGTGTGTGTGTGTGTGTGTGTGTGTGTGTGTGTGTGTGTGTGTGTGTGTGCCGCAGGACAACATGACGTATGCGCCATATTGGCAAAGAAGTGATGTTCATTCCCCAAATATTGCTAATCAATGTTAATGGCTTCAAAAACCAAAGGCAAACACTCGCCGATTATTCTCCAGCAACATCCTTTCACTCCTGGCCGCCAAGCTTAGGACCCCCAGAGAAGTCAAGGATAACCCACCCCCCCCATCTCCTCCACTGTAATATGAGATATGCGAACCCACAACAAATGCCAAATGAACACATTTTTTAGCCTTAGACAGTCCGTGGTCGAGTCGAGTTGAGTAGAGTTGAGTTGAGTTTGAGCCTGAAATACGACGTCGATAAAGTGTGAGAGCGAGAAGAGCTGAGAAACGGAAGAGATAGAGAGAATATATAAAATAATAATAAACAAGAGGTTGACTGCAGGTAGTGTTGGGATGTTCGGGGCGGGAGGGGGGTATGGAGGTTTGTGGAGGACATTGCCACAAAAAAATATAAAATATGCAGCAGCTGACAAAAGCAAATGAAAACTGTGTGGTCCAGCTATACACACACACACATACACACCCACACACACACACTTGTACACAATTGCGGCAATTGAAGGTTGGCCAAATTTTTGGCCAAGAGTCTGGGCGTATAGGGGGGCGTGGTGTCATGCGTTGGGCACTAGTGCGAATTTCGCATTCATATAATTTATGCCAGTTTATCGATTTGCGTATAAAATGAGAAACTGCGAGTGTGCATACGTGAGTGTGTGTGAGTGTGTGTGTGTGTGAGTGTAAGTGTGTGTGGCCAGAAAACATTCATACAAAATTGCCAACATTTTATGAGATCGCATAAATTGTGCATAAATTTTATGTTGTTTATGCCCTGTGAGCAGCACTTGGTATCTATTAGTTGAGCTGCCCTTATTTGCCCTCCCGCTCTCACTCATTCACAGTCTATATTGCTCTCTCTCTCTCTCTCTCTTTCTCAGTCTCTCTTTTTCTGTTTTAGTCTCTCACATTACGCATACGCCACGTGGCACGGCACTAAACAAATGAAATGAATTGAAATATTGAGACTACAGTTTGCCGCAATTTACAATAATTTTTACATACATATGTATATTTCCATAAACATTACTTTTTAGTATTACATAGAAAATAAAGACAAATATTTTAAAAGTCAAAAAGTGTCTCCAGCAGCAATTTCATTGCACTTGAGTCGAGTTGAAAAATGAGAAGCAAATTGCTGCAAGGTATGAGGGCATAATAAATAATAATTGTTTATTTGTTTTTGTTACTTTTTGTTAACTTACAGCAACTGACAACTGACAGCAATAGAAATAGAAATAGAATTGGATAGAGATAGGTATAGAGCGAGTCTGTGTGTGAGAGAGAGAGGGAGAGAGTGACTTGTTTGTGCAACGGCATAACATAGTTAAGAGTGTATTATGATTGGCACTGTTCATTTGTGGCACACGTTGCTTCATTTTCACTCTCGAAGCCAATCTCGAAAAGTAAAAACTGCTGCATTAGTGACCCCCCAGGGTCACAATCGCAATCCGACTGGGACTACTATATATACTATATATGTATATGGTATATGGTATATGGTCTGAAATAGTTGAGAGTTGTTTCGCTTGGATTGTGCAGCGTGCTGCACATAAATCACAACACTTTGCTGTGCCAACGGACAGTTTTCTGATGGCTCCAAGTTGCCTGGGATTGCGATATGGGGCACGAATGGAGGGGGCATGAATGGAGTGGATGGTGAGTGGCGGGTATATGGAGTGTGTTCCGTTTTGCTATCTCAGTGGCATGTCACGTGTTCTCATGCAAACTATGTACATGCACCAACTTCAACTCTTCTGGCAAACTTGCCACCCCACGTGCCCCACAATGTGGACACTTTGTTTATATTCCTTCGATTTTGCTGCCAACGAAACAACAGCAAACGGGCAAAATATATTTCAGACATTTCTGACACAGACCTGCGCCTGCCACATATGCAACTCTACGAGTGTGTATGTCCGTGTGTGTGTATGTGTATATGTGCAACTCATGAAATAAAGCAAAGCTGTGGCACTGCAGTGACTGCCACACGAAACGAAACTAAAAATAAATTCAAACAGGGAGTTGCACTAACTGCAACTCGCACCACAGTGCACAGTGTCTCATATTCACTTTCTTATGAATTTCAACAGAGACAAAGACAGAGAGAGAGAGAGAGAGTGACAGAAAGAGAGAGAGAGAAAGAGAGAGAAATGCAGAGAATAGGAATAGAGATAGTCTCTGCAGCTGTAACTGAATATAAATTTAAATTTGAATATGAATTTGAATTTGAATCGAAATTTGCATAGTACTTTCAAGTTTAGATAGACTCAAAAGATTGTCAACGGCTGCTGACATGTGTTTGGCATTGGAATTTAAATTTGTATTTGTGGCACTTGCCACAACACACACAGCTCGCGTTGCATGCCCAACTAAAAGATACCCAGAGAAATTTCTAAAATTTGTGTTCATTTTAGACTGATTTTTATAAAACATAACTAATAATCTTTATCTCTGTCCCTTCTCTCTGACTCCTTTTCTCTCCTTCTCTCTCTATCTCTCTCTATCTCTCTCTATCTCTCTTCCCTCCCCCCCCTCTCTCAATATCTCTCTCTAACTATCTCTATGTCTCTGTTTAGCCATAAATTGTATGTAATATTTACTTTTCTTATTTTCCACAACTGCAATTTGCAACTGTGCAACGTGGCAAGTCGAACAATTGCAGCTGAGTAAGCTACTTGCCACAGCAGTTGCCAAAGCTCAACTAAAGCCAAATATCCCTTGAGTAATTTGCCCCAAAAACTTTCTAATTTATAAGCATATTGTGAAACGTTCCATTTCACAGAGTTTTGTTTTAAAGATTGTTTAGTTTCAAATAAATAATATTCTAAATTTAATATATTTTTTTAAAATAAAAAAAAAAATATCTTCAAAAATAATTAAATACATAGACACATAAATAAAAATAAATAAATTTTTGGCTGGTATATATAATTTAACGAAAATTTAAAATATATTTCTTTAAGTTTGTTCAAAAATAAATTAATCAATAAATATATTAACACAATAACATTGCGTAAATCATAAATAAATAAAAAATGTGTAATCAATAAACAACTGCATTATTTTTATTTTAGACGGGATCGTTCAATGCCATTTGAACATTAATCAACTAAATAAACAAATAAATTGAAAAAAAAAAATAATTAATTTAAAAATTTAGAATTTGAAACTAAGAAATTTTCAAAAATATTTATATAGAGAGATCTAGACGAATCTCTTGAGATGTTGTGGAGATTGTGGCTTCTATTTTGTTGCTGTGGCAAGTTGAAACCCCTAAAATGAACGCTTAATGAGTTGCACATTGTGTGGCAGCAACAACATTGGTCTGTCTTCTTCCCAACACTGTTATTCGATATATACGTAATGTATGTGTGTATGCGTAAATGCAACATAATTAATTAACAGCAACAGTAGCAGTAGCAGTAGCTATCTATGTGTGTGTGTGTGTGTGTGTTTGGGGGCATGTTGCAAGCTTAATTAAGAGTTTTGCTAATGATGATGCCCAGCCTGACAATAATCATCATCAAATGTCACACTCTGGAAATGTTCTCGGTATAATCGTATAATTAAATTTAATTTTGCTCATGTGTTGTGAGCTGTGTTTGTTGCTAATTGCTCTACACAGAAACAGAGAGAGAGAGAGAGAGAGCGAGAGAGCGACAGATAGAGAGAGAGAGAGAGAGACTGGGGTCTGATGACAGGCAACATTCGCCAAACTTTACAGAGTTTTGTTGCAAATTTTCAGCGCAATTTTCTCGAATTGCATTTGTTTTCCTTTTTTTTTTTTGTTTTTTTTGTATGGTTAATTGAAGAACAATTCCATCCACACACTTTCCCCTCTCTCTCTCTATCTCTCACTCGATATCTGTCTCGCTCTCTCACACTAGCTGTCAACTTTAACATACTTGACACCTGCACAAAGAAAGTGAAAAGTATTTGAGGTCTGACTGTTTTTAGGTGTACATAGGTCGCCCGCAGCTATATATGAATATATTTACTGAATAGTATCTAAAATATATGCGTGTTTATATATATACATATATGTATAAATACTAACTTTATAGTTGGGTATACTAGAGTGAATGTGCATAAATACTTGCCACATTTTTGAGACCCCCTGAACTCAAGTGTCAACCTAAACACCTCTTAAATTCTTCCCTTCTTTCTCATTCTCTCTCTATCTCTACCTTACCCGCTCCCTATCACTCTCTCTCTCTCTCTCTCTCTCTCTCTGTCTTTTCCTTAAGTATTTTCTCAAGCAATCAATTTGACAGTTGTTCCGAGACTAGCCCAAGTTTTGCCTCTACTCCTGCTCTGTTGTCCTGCCCTCTGATGATCCTGGCTTCGTTTTCGCACCCAGTTTCGTTTATCGGGAATCCCAATCGCAGTTTAACTATGCGACCTTTTGCTGCACAACAAATCAAACTGAATGCATGCCCCACATTTGATATTCGCTTTTAGGTTTCCTCTGTATACATATGTAACATATATGTATATGAGATATGCCAACTATGATAGCAGGCACTGTTGAGAGTCGAAGCTGAGGTCTCGGGTCTCATGTCTCAGGTCTAGGACTCGGTTGCGTTCTCGAGTGCAGCTCATGTGTTAGCTAACATTATAAATTTCAATTTCATGGCTCAGTGAAGTATGGGTTTCGGCATGGGGGGTATATGGGGTAAAGTAGCGGGGAATGGGGGTTAAACAGGTGCTGGTAAATGCGGCACGGTAAATGGCTGCTAAATGTCAAGGGTTCACGGTTGGTGGCCACCATACAACAAGCCCTTTTTGGAGGGCGGCAAGGAGACTACTAATCTGCCACGCCCACAATGAAAACGACGGAGAGAGAGAGAGGGGCGTTGATGCGGCAGCAGTGGCAATAAAAAGCAGTTACAGCTTGCATGGTTGCCTTTTGCGCCGATTTCAAGTTTCCATGAAATGAATTTATATTGAATGTCTGCCAACTGATTGAGAGTCTCATAAGAAGCAAGCTAGAAAGAGATAGACAGAGAGAGAGAGAGAGAGAGAGAGAGAGAGAGAGAGAGAGAGAGAGAGAGAGAGAGAGAGAGAGAGAGAGAGAGAGAGAGAGAGAGAGAGAGAGAGAGAGAGAGAGAGAGAGTGTGTGTCCTGTGAAAGAGATAGCTACCCACATACACACATACAGTTATATAGATAAATATCCCTACTAATACGGTACTTTTGCTGCCACTTGAGCATAGGCTACAAAAAAAAAGCTGAAAAAGGCTAAAAAGCCAAACGCCAAGTGATGATGAAGACTGTCGAGTGTCGGCGAACTCAGAATGCAATTTGTCAAAGATTTTTGCAATTTTCATGCAGGGCAACAAAATTGAATCTACACACACACCCACACACATAACCACACACACACACACACACACACACACACACACACACACACACACACACACACACACACACACACACACACACACACACAGGTAAATAGCTGTGGGAATCGTGCCCTGCATTTCATCATTCATTGGCTGACAGGAAATTGCAAAATTTGTCGCCTGCCGCTTGACGTGACATTTCTTCGTTGATGGGAAGAGGGAGGGGTGTGGTGGGTTGCAGTGTGGGGCAGCAACTGATTTCAATTTGCCAGCCACACACTCACACACATGTGGCAGTCAAAGGACAAACTACCAGTATATATGTACATATATGTATACGTAGCTTTTCCGCCAAAAACTTTAATTAGATATATGATATACATATATAGTATAAATGCCTCTTAATTGACAATTTCACTTATTAATGAACTGAAAGTCAACATAAGTTGAAATAAGAGATGATGATGAGATGATGAATAAGAAGAAGAAGAGGATGTGGAGGCAGCAGATTTAATCTGTGGCAACTGTAAAGCTATCAAATAAATGAAGAAAGTGTTGAATGCCAAAAAAAGTTTTTTTTTTTGGGTAAACAAAAGAGCAGCTTAGAGAGAGACAGAAAGAGTGAAAGAGAGAGAGAGGGTAAGAGAAAGAAAGACGCAAGTATAGTATAGATGCAGAGCAGGAGGGGTAGATGAGCATACCACCCCCCCCCCTCCATTACACCCCCTTATGGGCAAAACTTGTGCTAACAATTTTGCTGATTTTGTGGCATTTAATGGGATGCCCACAAAGTGTATAACAGGAAAGTGAATATGGTCACAGGGTAGGTGGAGAGGGTGGGGGGAATGAAATGGTCAGCAGTTGGTGCAGCTTTGCAACATTTAGTGGCATCAATGCTTGCAGCCTGCTTTTAGGCAGCACACAACATTTTCTCGGCCATGTGTCGCATTTGGCAAACGACCAAAAAATGGAAAATGAGCAAACCAAAAAGCCAAAAAGAAAAAAAGAAGAGATCGACAAAGATGATAGAGATAGATAGATGGAGAGATAGAGACAGCGATAACACTGGGTGATTATATAGCAAAGGCTTTTAATTTCGCAAATGCGCCTGCCACAGCAACTGCATGGATATGACGGTGGGGAGAGGGGAGAGAGAAGGGGAGCAGCATCTGCAGTGAATCAAGGTTTCCCATTTAGTTGCTCTAATCAAATCAAATGTGCCTTCTACTTGCTCTTACTCTGTCTTCCTCTCTCTTCCTCCCTATCTCTCTCTCTCTCTCTATACATATCTCTGTCTGGTTGTGCCTGTGTCGGGGGGGATGGTTGGGAAGAGATTTGATATCTGGTTAGAGCTGTGCACGGTTGGCAGGTGCCATAAAGGCGCACATAAAATAACGGGAATGTGTTGCAAATACATATCATATGTAATAAAAATTGCAATTCGAGTTGCGGCCAAATGGCAAAATGTATCTGTCAGATACACATTATGCAAAAGCAAATTTATGGCCATTGAATTGAGTTGAATTGAAATTGAAATTGATTTGCTGCCACACTAATCTTCTTCTTCTGTGGCAACAGCTGCCCTTCGCCTCAACGTGCCCCACATGCTCCATAGACAACTCAATGCAGTGTGGCAAGTTGGTGCTTCCCACTTACGAAACAAACAAATAAAAATTACAATTTTATACAAATTTGTTGAGATATTTAACAAATATTTATGTGGCTTAAACTAATATTGTTGGGCTATTTCTATACTCTTAAGTGGATATATAGAAATTAAAATAATATTTTAAGTAGATTATTATTTTGCTTTTTTATAGGATTAATTTTTAAAATAGTTGGAAATTATTTTTGCTAACATTAATAGAAAATAAATAGGTGGAAGTAACACTATTTATTAGAATTTTTTAGCTGAGATATGTATAAAAATACTACTTTATACAATTATCATTACATTTTAAAATATGGTATTTTTAGAAGTTTTGTAAATTTAAGTATCTCATAGATCTTTTTATTTTTTAGTTGAAATATGCATAGTCGACTAGTATTATTACCCAGAAATTTCAGCTTATGGTCCCCTAGAAACTTTTAAATACCATAACTTTATCAAAAATCATCCGATTATAAATTTTTCCACCAAAAAATCATGGTATCAAAATTTCTGATCGAACGGTATCCCATAGCTGTGCAGCATTTTTGACTGACGCTGAAAAGTATGCTGCGCTTTTTTTTGCTTTGTCGTGGCTGTGACAGGCGACAAAATCGCCATCCAACTTGCCACTAATATTTATGAGCACAACAACAAAGAGAAAGAGAGGAACGACAACATATCAACGACGTCAGTTGCCAATTAATTATGTTCATGTGTAGGCAACAACCCAAGTAAAAGCCACAGCAACACCACGATAAAAGTTTGCACAAAAAGTAAAGCCAGAAAAAACCAAAAAAAAAAAAAAGAAGCAATGGAGGAAAACAACAACAACAACAACCAATCGAAACAGCCATGTTGACTTAAATAATTGAAGTGTGACATGAATTATGAACGTCTCGTCGTTGTCGTTGTCGTCGTCGTCGTCGTCGTCGTCGTCGGCACGGAAATGGCAGCTTCAACATCTGGCGCCAATGTGCCCAACGTGCCGCCTTCAACTTGAAGAAGAACAAAAAAGAATAAAAAAAAATGATAAAAGGAGCCCAGAAAAAAATTGCATGGAAATTGTGGCCTGTGCAAGTCGCAGCTGCCATACACTAAAAACCAAAAACAAACAACAAAAAAAAATACGCAGAAAATGCTCAGCCAACTATTAAGAAATTTTTTGGAATCTCTTATCTAAGATTATCGATCAATTTCATGGCATTAATCTCACATTTATTTTTCAATCTCCATCCTCTTCACAAAGACAATCAACTCTGCAGAGCTGAGCGTATTCCAATTTAGGGTATATCACGAATCGTGTGCAACGAATTGCGCAAGATAAGAGACGATATTGAGCGAATGAGGGTGTGGGAAGAAGACTGTGATTGCAAATTGTTGAAAATTAATTTTAAATTGGCTGCACTCTGTCTCGCAACTGTAAATTGAGCAACTGATTAATATTTATTTGGCAATGCTCACACTTCTTCTCTGACTCGCTGTTTTTCTCTCTGCCAAAGTTACTTAAAGTTGCTTGAGCGCCCGTGGGTATGCTACAGTTTTGCGGGCCAAAGCTTAGGCAACACTATTGAGTTACATAAGTCGAGCTGATTGCGCTCCAATTGATCACATGAGATACACCATATATATATACATGGCATATATCTCTTCATTATTATACCCTGTGCTCCTTGAAGAAGTCTAAAAATAAAGGTCCTATAGTTTTTTTTCTCAATTATTTTCAGTGCTGTCTCGTGTCTCTCTAAACCCTTCAGTGCAAATTACTCGGATTTTACGTAATCCAAATAGCCAGCGGCAAAGAGTGAAGAGCAAAGTAAAGTTGAAGCAGTCGGAGAAGTGAAACAAGCACTTGGAAAATCAAACAGAAAGACAAACAGTAAATGGAAAATTCAGTTGAAGAAATTAGGCACTAGACGCCATTTGAATATTGAGTTGAGACACGAACAGTTTTGCACACAATTGATATGAATTGGGTATATTCTATTTATTAAGTAGACAGAGAAAGGGAGAGTTAGAGAGCGAAGGAGAGACAGATTGTGAGAAAGCTGAGCAAACAGAATTGAGATAAGTAATTAATTTCTTTGATAATGTGCGAAGTAGATTGAAGCTGACAAAATGATAGCCAGAAAATGTAGCAAACTTCTCTAAATTTTCTTGAAATTCCTCCCACTCACACTCTCCCTATCTCTCTTACTGTACTACTCATAAGGTATATGAAAAAAAGGCCGTGGTAGGCAAAATTAAATTTTTTTGAGTGTAGAAAAAAAGAGAGAATAACGCGTTAAGCGGCTTAAGCAAATTGCAGCTGCCGCACATAAAAAAGGTTCATCAAAATGATGCCCCACTGTTTCTCTCCCTCTCTCTCTACCTTTATCTCTATCTGTGTGTGTGTTTGTGTGTGTGTGTGTGGCACAGTTAAGGTTATGGCCTGGTCTATAGCTTAGCTGGCACGTGTGCCAATTGCATTAGCCGAATTGTATTTCACTTTAAATGCTACGAGATAAGCAACTTTTATAGCCAGCGAATTTCAAACTTTGCTCTCTCCTCTCTCTCTCTCTCTCTCTATCTCTATCTGTATGTGTGTGTGTAATGGGCGTGGCCAGTCAGAAACTTGCTGCACAACTTGTACCGTTTTACACGTATGTTTGTGCAACACAAAATGGCTGCCAAGCGTGCAATAAGTTGGCGTTTCCTCCTCTTACTTAAACATACCTTTTGTTGCCGTTGCCGCCCCAACTTCACTTCTCCATTCTCCCCTTATTTCCCTCTCTCTTTTTCTCCCCAGTTTTCTCTATTTCTATTTCTATTTCTCCTTTTTTTTTTTGTCATTCCCACAGACATGCAACTAGAAATATGTAAACACCAAAGAAATGAGTTGAAAAAGAAAACTGCACCATGGTTGCGATTTGAATTTGTCTCGAACATGAAACTCGAATAATTTTTATGGTATTTTGGAAAGTTTCGGATAAAGAGATGTTTGTGTTTTGCCCACTTTCTTTAGTTATTTATTTTGTTTTTTTTTTTCTGTAAGTATGTTACTTTCTTGGGTGATTTTATGAAATGGCTTCCAAAACGATACCATAAAATACTTATAGCCTTAAATGCAGCTTGTTTGTAATATATTTTTTTATTAGATGTATGCATAGTAGTTGCCTCCAAATTCCCCCCACTTCTGCTGCATTTTGTAGGCGTGTCAGGTGCGGACCATGTAGGTTTTTATGACCGCTGCTAGTTACCTTAGGGTTATGGCATGAATTACCCATTAAGTGGGTAAACAAGCCGGCGAACAGTGGCAACTGGACGTGTGGCATGCAACGAATTGCTGCTTTGATGCCACACACATACACACACACACACACACACAGCATCAGTGGCTGCTCAAATTCAAATGCAGGGATTGTGGCAAGTGGCTTGTTGACAGAGCTTTTAGCTATTTTATTCCTAAAGGAGTCATGTCTTGAAAGGATTCGAAATGTTACTAAATTCGGTTGTGGGACAATTTATTTTTTAAAGATTTTATTTAATTTTTGGAATTTGTAGCCACATTTAGTGTGGTTTTCTTTTTTCAAATATATATTTTTTAAATAAAATAAAAATAAATAATAATACTAATTTAGCAGACAATTTTAAAAAAAAGACGAATTTATTAAGCTGATATGAATGGCAATTTTCTTTTCCTTAAAAATAAATGGTATTAAATTTATATAAATATGAATAAAGAATTGTGGGGAAATTAATAAAGGCAGTACACTCTCTCTCAAAATTATGCGCATTATTATAGAAAATTTTAGTTTCTGCTACGAGTGTCGAAACTAAAATTTTCTGGGTGTTGCATAATTTTTTGAAAGTGTTTTTATTGAAATATCTGATTAAAAGTGAGGTATAATTTTCTTTTTATGTTAAATTACTTGTAATTTCCATGTACATTTATGTTAAACTTGTATTTTTTCACTCCTTTGTGACCTTTAAGTCAGGGATTTGCCGCAGCATCCTTGCAGGATTAAGGACGAACTGCGATTATATGCCGACAGCCACTTGAGTTGGCCAATTAGGCAACCAACAGCCAAAAGTTGGCAACAAATTAAACACACACCTACATAATCACACACACTCACACACACACACCTGTGACTTATCGAAAGTTTTGCTAATGAAATGACGAAATCAGGACTCACAGTTTAAGCACCAATTGTCAGCTGTAATATATATATATGTATATATATATATATATATATATATATACACTCCTGCCCATATTTATACGACACCTCGAAAATTTTACTTTCGACCCTCGTAGGAGAATGGAAAAGCAAAAGAGAGCCAAAATAAGTATGCAGAACGAAAGCTGTATTAATTCTGCTTTAATTCTGATCTTCTTATCTCTGGTTGCATCTTGCGTTTTCAAGCAGCGGTAACAAAAAGCTCAAAAGCTCCGTTTTTGCTATGCCTGCAATTGTATCAAAATTATACGACACTTTTCAATTGTGTTTAATTAGAGCGACAAGTGTGGTTTAAATTACTTTGTATTGTATTTCTGAGTTCAATTAAATTAATTTTGAATAAAATCCCGGCTGGACGTTTATTGTCTGAGGGCGAGAAAGGTAGAATTAAAGCCTACAACGATGCAGGCTTTAATGTGAGCGAAATTTCTAGAAAAATTGGCCGAACACGTTGTGTTATAACCAATTTTCAAAGAAATCCGGAAGAATATAGTGTGAAGCGCAGTTCTGGAAGAAAACCAAAACTGGATGACCGCGATAAACGTCGCATAATTTTGGAAGCGAGCAATTCTTTTGCTTCGTGCTCCACCATTGCCGCAGGTTGCACTCAGCCTGTGTCCAGGATGACTGTTTGGCGGATGCTGAAAACATCCGAAATAATTGTTAGAGGAATATTGAAAAAGGCCCCGTCCTTAAAGCCGCGCCACAAAACAGCGCGACTTCAATTTGCTGAAAACAACCTTCAGAGAAACTGGGCCTCGGTATGCTGTATGGAGAATTGCGGTTGGCGGATCCGCAATGGTTTGGGGAGCCTTTAATGAAGTCGCGCTGTTTTGTGGCGCGGCTTTAAGGACGGGGCCTTTTTTCAATATTCCTCTAACAATTATTTCGGATGTTTTCAGCATCCGCCAAACAGTCATCCTGGACACAGGCTGAGTGCAACCTGCGGCAATGGTGGAGCACGAAGCAAAAGAATTGCTCGCTTCCAAAATTATGCGACGTTTATCGCGGTCATCCAGTTTTGGTTTTCTTCCAGAACTGCGCTTCACACTATATTCTTCCGGATTTCTTTGAAAATTGGTTATAACACAACGTGTTCGGCCAATTTTTCTAGAAATTTCGCTCACATTAAAGCCTGCATCGTTGTAGGCTTTAATTCTACCTTTCTCGCCCTCAGACAATAAACGTCCAGCCGGGATTTTATTCAAAATTAATTTAATTGAACTCAGAAATACAATACAAAGTAATTTAAACCACACTTGTCGCTCTAATTAAACACAATTGAAAAGTGTCGTATAATTTTGATACAATTGCAGGCATAGCAAAAACGGAGCTTTTGAGCTTTTGTTACCGCTGCTTGAAAACGCAAGATGCAACCAGAGATAAGAAGATCAGAATTAAAGCAAAATTAATACAGCTTTCGTTCTGCATACTTATTTTGGCTCTCTTTTGCTTTTCCATTCTCCTACGAGGGTCGAAACTAAAATTTTCGAGGTGTCGTATCAATATGGGCAGGAGTGTATGGTATGTAGGTAAAAGTTTCCTGGGCAACTTGGCACATTTGGGTTGTTGTGGTTGCGGTGGCGGTTGCGGTGTCCTTTGAATCGAGTCCCTGGTTCAGCAAAATGGGTTATGCTTGAGCTACGCTAATATCCCTTACAGCTACGCTCAGTTTCAGGGACTCTCTTCAGTTGCATTTCGTAATTTAAAATTTGAAATATGAAATAATATATTGCACGGGGCGTTGTCGAGAATTTAACATAGTTTGAGTAATTGCGAAATGGAATTGTGAGTTTCAGGACACGCCAACGTGGAGAATGTCAGCGGAATGTGAAATATGTACAAAATGGCGAAGCTCTAAACTTTGTAACTGTAACAAAAAAATAAAATTACAAAAAGAAGAAGAGTGGTAAATTACAACAACAACAGCAGGAGAAAAAAGTGTAAAACTAATTAAAGTGGTTTTAATGCCGTCCAAACCGCAGACACGTAACCTGAGACCATGGCCAATAGACGTGGTCACCCCACGGACACGTCGCATGATCGGCAGGTGTGGTGTCACAAACACACATACACACACATATGCATATATATAAATTATAAGTGTGTGTGTGTGTTGGTGTGTGTTTATGGGCAAACTGCCCTCAAATGCACTTCAAAGCAATTAATTTGCAATAAAAGCACATTCAATGTGCCCACGTCTCTCTCTCTTTCTCTCTGTGTCTCTCTCTTTCTCACTTGCAAGCGAAACCCTCTATCTATGTCTGTCACTGACTCGCTTGCGTCATCAATCAACAAACAAACATACACACACACACACACACACACACACACACACACACACACACACACACACACACACACACACACACACACACACCCACACCTCTAACTAGAGACACCTACCCATAGACAGAGACAGAGAAAAGCAGAGAAGGTAGAGGCGAGAGTGAGAAAGAGCAGTGTGTGTGAGAGAGACATAAACACATGATGGGGGCATTACCACAAAACGAAATGGCAACAACCGCAGCCCGATACTTTGCCTAACTGGGCCAACTGAATGTAACTGAATGTCGTTAACAGGACGCAACGTTGCGCATACGCCGCGTATTCCGGCGTATTCTGCCCTCATAAAATGCAAATGCAAATCATGTAAATTAATCGAAGGCGAGACGAGTCTAAAGCAGTCCATCGGTTTGTTGATTGTGACCAAAAAAAAAAAACAACACAAATAAGCAATCAACAAGCCACAGTGAAGCCTCACAATAAAGCACCGTACAGAGCGTATTGTTATCATGAAGACTTTGAAAACAGGCAACATTTTACGAAGGATAATCAAATCAAACGGAGAGTAGCTAAGCCTGAAACTGCTCGGAATTCTACTCAATTTGAGATTTCCCTTTTTTTATATAAATTTAATAAGTGTAGAATCTCTTCAATTTTAGTCATATATTTATTTTTAATTTTTTAAATTTTAGATAAATTTTATTATTTATTTTTTATATTCTTAAATTTTTTATATAATTTTTTTTAATATTTGTTCGGCTTAATTTCCACTCTCTACACATGCGATGTTGAATTGTACAGATTTGTAACTTAATAAATTTATTAAAAAAAAAATATTTTTCATATTTTTTATATTTATCTGCAAATTGAAATTGTTGTGAAGTTAAGCGTAAGCAATTTGTAGTATTATTATGTAATCGCTTGAAAATATTTGAGAGAAAAGTGCTTGAGGCGTTTTCGTGTAGTTGCTTGTATTTCGAGGTAAATCTGTTCAGAGAGAGAGAGAGAGAGAAAGAGAGAGAGAGAGATAGGGTAACAGAGAGACAGAGACAGAGAGAGAGAGATAGAGATAGATAAAGAGAGAGTGGCACTTGTCTGCACATGTCATGTTTGTTCAGCTTTTGGCCTCATGCAACTCTGCCAGCAGCACAGATACCAGACAGGAGACAGGAGACAGACAGGCTGTCAAGGATTAGCTTAGCTTGTTGTGGCCATCCTGTTTTTCTTTTTCTTTTCTGTTTTTTTTTTTTTTTTTTCTGTTTGTTTGTGTGTTTGTTTGTGGTATGGAGAGAGAGAGAGAGGGGATATATTGAGCAAACAGAGATTTCAGCTGTTATGCATGCTGTTGTCCAGCTCCAACTTGCAGCAGCTTCAGTCACGTAGATGAGATGGCAACCCGCTGATGTGGTTAGCTGCTGACCCATCAACACAACTGATAGAATCTGGCAAATATATAGAAGGAAACTACTCTTATACTCCTTCTCTCACTCTCGCTGTCTCTATCTCGCACTCTTTCTGTCTCTCTCTCTCTCTCTCTCTCTCTCTCTCCATCTCTCTCTGTTGTGTGTGTGTTTGTCAACTGCAGGCAGCTGTCATATCTAGCAGACATTGTCACGCAATTGACAAGCCCAAAACCCCTTTTGGCTAAAAATAGCAATAAAATTGAAACGAACCGCAACACAAAACTCTCTCTCCCTTCTTTATGTGTCTCTCTCTCTCTCTCTCTCTTTCTATCCATTTGATCGATTTTTGGTTGAATAAGCGACACGCCCAAAAAAAAAAAAAAAAAACTAAAGAAAAACAAAACAGCCTACAATGTAACATATATAAAGAATATAAAGAGACCCCCAGAGTCTAGACCATAGAAACCCTCGCAGCTGTCCCCATTGACAGTTGTCATAATAATATGTTATGTGACTATCTATCTCTCTCTGTTTAACAGTCTCCCTCTCTGTCTCACATTCAACTCAGTTTCCTTGCTCCACTGCACCATCCACTCTATTTCTATTTTCATTTCCATTTGCTTTTCATTGTTTGACCTTGAACGCTCTGCTCTTTTTATATTGATTTCTTTTTAAGTTAATTAAAAAAAAAAAAAAAAAAAAAAAAAATTAGCGCAGGTTGCGAAATGAAACTTGGCTATTAAACCAAATGAGGCAAGCCAAATGGTTACCAAATCGCAACCTTCCTACCACCCCACCCCCCTTCCCAAACCTTCTCCGCAAACCCACTTTATACACTTGCCTTCGAGGCCCTCAGACACGCTGAGAGCGCCTCAAATTAGGCTAATAAAAAGCGAAGAACGCTGCAATTGAGCAGCATAATTGTCATAATTAAGTGCACCCCGCTCTCTGAGAACTGTGGCTGTCGGCTTAGCTGGAGGAGGTGGTGGTGCTGAGCCTCAGCTCAAGTGCTAACCTCTTGGGTTATACAAGTGACATGGCGGCTTAGATCTCTGAGTAATATATAAGTTGATTCTTTTATAATAATTTCACATTCGCTTAGAGCGGCACAGCAGTCATACTACTTATGCGCTATCTCGCTTACTCACCGATTAGAGAGAGAGAGAGAGAGAGAGAGAGAGAGAGAGAGAGAAGATACCACTTTAACTATCTACTATCCCCTCTTGAACCTCAGCTATGTTTCTTTAACGCTTTTTCTTTTTTCTTTCTTCTTCATAGTATTTATTAACTGTCTGCAGTCATATACTCTCCTGCCTCTCTCTCGTCTCTCTTGTCTCTCCTCTTCCTAACTTTATCTCTATCTCTCTTCAACTGTAAGTGACATTTTCAGCATTTTCTGGCATTTCCTTTTCCTCTCCCAGCTGTAGCCCTTTTGGCATTTCCATTCATCGCATTTACATTTTCTGTTTGCTTAAGCGTTGTCCAACACTGGCTGCTCGACCGTGTCACAAAATCAATTAAAAACCTGCCCAGCTCTAGCCTAATTCCCGTCTCGCCCAACTGATCCTCTTGTGCCCCATGACAGCTGCCTGGCGTCCAGTGCCCCGCCTATTTACTCAGCCCAAACATAGCAAAAAAAAAAAAAAAAAAACAGGATATTTTACAAAACTAGTGCAAAAAACAAAACGCATAAGAGCTGTAGGTAAACAGTGCCCAGGGAACGTTGCCATCCCAGACCTGAGCCCACAGTTTCCACAGTTGCCGCTGGAGAGGAGAGGAGAGGAGAGCATGGAGCAGGAAGCGGGCGACTAATTTTTGCGCGCACGGTCAACTTTTGTAATTTCCTGCGCAATTGGCAGAAGGACCAAAGAGTGGAGAGTGTGTTGAGTGTTGAGTGTAGAGTGGAGAGACTGCGGGGCAGGCAGGTCGCTTGTACAGCAATTATGCCACTTGCGACAATAACTGCCGGCGACTGTGATGCCACGCCCCAAAATAAAACCTGAGCTAGCAGACAGAGAGAGAGAGAGAGAGACAAAGAGAGAGCGAAAGGTAGAGAGAGAGAGCGAGAGAGAGCGAGCGAGGGAGAAAGCGAGAGAGAGAGAGAGAGATTGTAGCAGACTCCCAATTGCATAAATCAAATATTTGCTAATCACTCAGCAAACAGAATGAGACAGACAGAATGAGTAGAATGAGTGAAAGAGATAGGGAGAGTGGGAGAGAGATGGCGAATAGAAAGGGAGGGAGAGAGAAAGAGCACAAGCCACACACATCGACATCAGTTTTACAGTTCTGGTCTGTGGCTCCGCTTGCATCTGTTTACTGTTTGCTATATATACTAAATGTATATTTGTACATACATATATATATAGACATGTGTATGTGTGTTTGCAACATGTTGATCTCGCTTTGTGGCGCATGTTGCAAGTTGTTATTGTTGTTGCTGTTGTTGCTGTGTAATGCAATCAACATGAAAATAATTAATACAATTGCTTTTAAAAGCAAACACTGCAGTGTGCAAGCTGCCTCTCCGCCATTTTGTTTCGCCTTTATTCTCTCTCTTTCACTTCCTCTCTCTTTCTCCCGCGCACTATCGTTTGTTGTAGTTGTTGTTGTTGTTGCGATTTTTAATTAAATGGCGACGAGCGTTGCATACTTTGAGGCGCAATTTGCTTAAATTGAATTACAAGCGGCATTTCAATTGAATTGCGGCCAACTGTGCGCATCGCGACATTCTGCCACCTTCACCTGCTGCCCCCTGTTGCCCCCCTGTTGCCCCCTTGTGCCCATTCAGTCATCGTCCTGTGGCACAGCACGACGAGAGCACAATGAGATTAACATTGCCTCCAACTGTGGAGCAATATCCTTTCGCAGCGCGTACATATGTATGTATGTATGTATATGTGTGGTGTCTATTTGTGTGCTCGGCAAGCTATTTAAACGAGTCAACTAACTGCATATTAATATTTTAATAGCTTGCACTAACTAACTTAATACACAGCACTGATGCGTCCCTCCACACGGGCCGTCAATTAAAGACACTGCGGCTTCATGTTAATGAACTTGTTTAGTCGCCAACGGATTATGGAACTCTATATATTTATATATATATGATATATATAAACTGGGATAGTTAATTTCTGATATATGATAACTTCGGCAAAATGGCAAAATCGGACTCAACATGTCAAGCTGCCAACAAATTATTTTCATTTTCATAATTTGATTTGCATTTTTTTTTTTTAATTATTATTGATTTAAATTTCATTTCTGTTATTATTTCAATTTACATTACTTTTATTTATATGAAGTATTAAATGAAATAATGTCTGACAAGTAATTTAAGTATCACATAAATTAAATGAAATATTTTGTTAATTTTTTATGTTTTAGTTTCTATTAATAAATAATATAAATTGCATTAAATTGAATTTTTATTAACATTTTTTAATCCACTTTGTTTTTTTTTTTTTTTTGATTTAATCTGAAGTTAAATTTTTAAAAATTATTATAACATTTGATAATTAAAATAATTAAATGAGACAACTCTATTTTTACATTTATTGTTTTTTACTTATTAAAATTTATATTTTATTTTTTTTATTTATTAATTTCCTTTTTTTTTTATTTATTTTATGAACTAATCAAAAGTTGTGTTAATGAAAATATTGATAAAAGAAATGTTTATAAAATTAGAATTTTAATAATATCTGATAGTTAATTTTTGATATCTGATAACTTTAACTATTCAATATCATTGTAGCGAAATTAATTTAAAAATATTTTCTTTTTTTTTGGCATTTAATATTTGTTTAATTTGTAACAATGAAAATCGAATTGAATTTAGTTCGATTTTATTGTTGTTTGCTATTTGTTGAAATATGTAAACAATTTTTTCAATTGATTGATTGATTTGTAGTACTCTCAATATTCGACTATTAATTGAATTTTCAATGTATACGGCAAATCAATATGATTATTTATTTTTTTATATGTTTTTTGTTTTATAAATTGATTTCTCTGCATTGGTGAAAAACAATATTTACTAATTAGATTGTTGAATTGTTCGATTGAGTGCAATAATTGATGGCAAAACACAACTGAAATTCATTCGCAGTCGTATAAGTACTTATGATTGCCACGCCCCCTGCCACACACACCCACACACCCACCGCCCATGCCTTGCTGTCAACTGATACATGTGATATAGTGTGAATGATAATCGCCGGCACTTAAAATAATTATGTGGCAGGCAGCAAACTGTGTCAGTTGCCGGGTGGCAAGTGAAAATGAGGCAAGAAAACGGCTTTGCTACAAACACAAAAAAAAAAAAAATAATAATATGAATGCAAAAAAATGATTTCAAATATGAAAAATGAAAAACCAAAAACCGCAACTGCCCAGTGACTATGAAAACTGAGCAGCTACGTCGGCCCGTGGAGTGGAGACACAAGTTGCAACTGGCAAGGGGAGGTGGGTGGGTTAGTTGTCTGAGCAAAGAGGGGGGGTAGTTGGCTAATTAGACGGCATGTCGGCGGTCAGTTAAGTGTGAAAATGAGCAGATCTCAGTGGGTGTGGTGGTCATGATTGGATGGGGAATACTCATGCTCATGCACATGCATATGTGCAGATTGCATGAGACGAAGGGGCATGTGGCGGGACGTGGGCGGTTGCGGGGCAGCTATACCTACAGCTATAGCTATAGCTTGGATTGGAATTGGATTGCAAATTGGAATTGGATTAGACTGGCACGCGACGTCGATTACTGAGGCATAGCATCAGCTCCAGATACCAAATGCATGCCACTCGATTGCCTACCCTCAACCCCTCATCAAACCAATCCCCCCCCAACCATCACTTGGCTTGACTGTCAATTTGCATATGCAAAACTTTCTACCAAATAATTTATGCTGATTAGCCTGAGTCGGAGTCTTCAAACAATTTCTGCAACATTTTTTTTTTTGGTTTTCTTTTTGTTGTTGTTGCTGTTCCCTTTCTCTTTAACGTACGTGAGCCTTTCATCTGTTGCCTACATATACATACATACATACATACATAAGTATGTATGAGTATAAGTAGCATATGTATATGGTGCATGTGTTGGTGACTTACCCTTGAGCAGATGCTGCAAGATGTTGTCCTTGTGCTCCTCGGAGTGCGGCTCGCCCATAATGATGAGCAAGTAGCAGCCGGTTAGTGGACTGGGCGGTCCCACGATGCCACCGGCCATGCTGGAGGCGCCACCGCCATCCGAGCAGGCGGTGTCCAGCGGCGGCCGTCCACCGATCTCCGATGGCGGCAAGGAGCTAGCACCAGCATCGGTTGCCGCATCATCGCCAGCTGCATTCACGTCAGCAGCAGCGGCAGCTGCAGCTGCGGCAGCATCATCGCCATTCCCATCCACATGGGTTGCCGGCGGTGCTGCGGCTGGCGATTGCAGCTCAGCCTGTCCAGGCTCCATTCCCGGAGCAGCAGTTCCATTCCCATTCCCATTGCCATTGCCATTGCCATTGCCATTCCCATTGGCTTGGATGGCATCTGCCGGAGCATGGGCTGCCATGGCGCTGCCTTCAGCTGGAGTTGCAGTAGTATTGGTAGTTGTTGTTGTTGGTTTTGGCCGATCTCCCATCACAGTTGTTGCTGTTGTTGTCACAGTCACTGGCACTCACACACACACACTTACAGTGGCACACAAAAAAAAGTTCCTATCGATAGATACACTTCAAAAAAAAAAATATATATATATATATATATGGATTCTTACAATTGCGTTTCGCTTCTCGGCTGAGTTTTTGAAACTCGGCACTAATACACGCTCACTGTCTATCCTTATCACACACTTGCACTTGTACACAGCAAATATATATATATCTGTCACTCTCTTTCTCGCACACTCTCTGTCTCTCTCTTTCTCTCTCTCTGTGGTGCTGTCTCTGTCTTGCGCGGCGCTTTGAGACACGTAAAAATTTCTTGGAAATTTTCTTTATTATGTTCGAAGCTCAGTCTTGACTGCTTGGCTGTGGCAATTGGGCGGCGGTTGTTTATCTTGAGGGGCGGGGAGGCGTGGCAGTTGTTGCTGCTTCACTTCACACGCGCTCCACAAGCGGCAACTTCTGATTATGGCTGTTGTTGTAGTTGTTGTTAATTATTTGTTGTACTTTTTGTTTGATGGCCGTGACTTTGGCGCTTCTTTTTATTATTATTATTATTTTTTTGTTGTTTTGTTTAATTGCCTTTCCTTAATGTTTGGAAAATTGCATTTGTTTTTTCATTTAGTTTTTGTCTTGATTTTGTAGTTTAGTTTAATTTAATTAAATAATTTATTGTGCACACTTTGAAGCTGTGTTAGAAATTTAGTTGTTTTTTTTTATATATATATATATATTGTTAGTTATGCGTTCTTGTTAAAATTAAATGATTAATTTTTGCGTTTTAGTTTTGGAAATGTTTTTCGTATCTTTTTTCTTTATTTGATTTGAATATTTTTATTTTTTCTTTGGAGTAAGTTATACTTGCGGCAATTGGCGTGTTTGACTTTGTTTTTTTATCTCAATATATTGAATTAATTTTAGTAGATTTGGACTAGCTTTTACTTGTAGCAATGTTTTTTTTATATATATTTTTATATATTTTTTTTATTAAATAATTTTTGTTAATAATAATTGTATTTGGTTTGTTTGTATGTGTGTGAGTGTAACATGCAAAAATTTGTCTTTAGTGTTTCTTGTATTTTGGTTTTCTCTTAAGTATGAGTTGCGTCTGAATATATATATTATTTAATTCTTTTGTATTCTTGCTGGATATATTGATATATAATTTAATATATATGATTTAATAACTCTCTCTCTCTCTCTTTTCGATTTGCCTCGTTTGCATTTAATCTGTAACGAAAGAAATGTTTATACATTTTTTTTAAATTTATTGTTGCATCAAAACATTTAATTGAGTTAAGATCTTAAAATTTATAAAAAAAATAAAATTAATATAGTCTGTATTCACTTCATTAAAAAAAAAACTATATTTTTTCTAATCACTTAAATTAATGGTCTACAAATTCAAAACAATTAATTGTTAATTCATATACAGTATTCACTTGATTTTTATTAAATAATATATACATTTTTGTAATCATTTGAAATATATATATTTTTTTAAATTAATAAAAATTAATTTAGTTGGTATTCTCTGAAAAATATATTTTTTTTTTTTTATACATTTCAAATAAATGTCTTGAAATGTTTTAAAAAACTATTCAGTATTCATTTAAATTTATTCATTTTAATCAAAGAAATACATATTCATTTCCGAGCACTTCAAATAAATATGTAAAATTATGCGGCTTCTATTTTATTGATTCTATGGATTTTTTACATGGCATAGGTATACTCATGTCTGATCTGATCTGATCAAGTATATGAATATTATTCAGCTGTATTCAGAGATGAACTCGCTTCAATACCATTTGAAGCACTTTCATATCCATTTCCATTTTTCGCATGCGGCATGCGGCGTCTGTCGTTGCACTTATGACAACTGAAGTGGCGACCATAGTTCAGTTAGCCCTATTCCTATTCCTGTTCCCATTCCTATTCCTATTTCTATATATGTGCCCAGCTCCAGATGCAGTTCGTCAGCCAGACGAACCAGGCGAGAAACTATAAAAAGCCAGCGACGGGCCACGCATATAAATGCATTGAACTTTGGCCGTGTTGCTCGCAAAAAAAAAACTACACCAAAAAAACAAAAAGGAAAAAGAAAAATGTGAAAAATAAGGAAAAACAACAGGCAACACATATATGACACACACACACACACACATACACACAGGCTGGATATACACCCCAAAAAGATGTCGTCATCGCTCCATGGCAACGTCGACGACGACGACGTCATCAGGCGCTGGTGTTGCCTGACTGTGAATGTGAAAACTATAAAAAGCAGCAACAACAACAACAACTACATGCAACAACAACAACAACAACAACAAGAATAAGAAGTCGCACATTGCGGCAAAGACAACTCCTTTTGATATTGTTGTTTTTTGTCGCAGCGCTTTGTTGCTGTAATCCTGCCATGTGTTGTAGTTGCTTTCAGTGTTCGTTGTTGTTATTGTTGGTTGCGCCTTTGACTTGGAACTGGTCGCGTGCCTGCCGTACGTGCCCCATGCGCCACTTGCACCCTCTCGCAACATGCCACACCATTGCGCACCGCTGCCGTTGCCATTGCCTCCACTGCACTTCACTTCACCTCACTTCACTTGTCTTTGGCCGTCTTTTTGTTGCTGTTGCTGTTGTTGGCGGCGGCGTCGCCTCTTGGTTGATGATGATTCACCCAAAAGCAGTCGCCGGCAATGCAACCACACACATACACACACACACACACACACACACACACACATCAATCTATATATGCACATACATACATATATACACAAATACAAATATAGTAAGTTTGCAGTTTTGAGTTTTCTGACGGTTGCCAAACGCAATGAAATTTGCATTACTTCAGCTGCATACAGTAGACACCCATTAAGGCAAACTAATGAAAAGTGTTTAGAAATTACAGAAGCTACTGTAGAACTATGTGCAAATGATATACAATGATTTCTTTTTTAACTATATTTCAATTAAATTGAATGCAACTAAACAAAAATTATATTAAAATTATAACTAAAAAAACTATAGTAAAATTATAATTAAAATAATTTATTGAAAATTCAAAGAAAAATGTACTTTATTTAAAATTATGTTAATTTAATTGAAATTTAAATTTTTTTATAATTTTTGCTCATCTATAATAATAATTTTTCAAACCCGATTCGAGAGATTATTCAAAAATTTGTAATAGTTTTCGTTGCTTTAAATAATTTATTTATAATTTAATTTTCAATAATAATAGAATTTCTGGTATTTTTTAAATACCGCCTAATTTTTTACTATTAAAAAAAAAATATAATAAAAAATCCACGAATCTAAACTGTCAATTCTTTTTGTAACTAAATCTTTAAAATCTGCTTGAAATTTGTATTGAAGAATGTATTCTGATTCATTTATTAATAATTTAATTTTCAATAATAATAGAATTTCTAGTATTTTTTAAATACCGCCTAATTTTCCACTATTATAAAAAAAATCCACGAATCTAAACTGTCAATTCTTTTTGTAACGAAATCTTTAAAATCTGCTTGAAATTTGCATTGAAGAAGTATGAAATCTGATTCATCTGTTCAACTTATAGCGAGTACTACTGTATGCAGTATAAGTCTGGGGATCTTGGGCTCGGTATCTGTCCACGTCTCTGTCCCCATCTCTGTGGCGGTCTCGGTCTGGGTCTTGCTCTTGGCCACGCCTTTTGGCACTGTTTCTGTCGTCTCGGCCCGTTTTGATTGATGAGTTTTTGCTATTTTAGGCAGATATCATACACATGTGCAGCTGCTGGTTGCATGCCGCAAGCTGCACGCTGCATGCTGCAGCAGCAGCAGTCGGACATGAACATGAAAGCAATTAAGCAATGCATTTGATATGATATTAAAATGAGATTAAAAACTTAAGCGGGGCAAAGAAAATGCCACGCAAAACACATCAAAATCAGAACATATAAAACTGATCTAATGTAAATGGATTTCTGTTCAATATACATAGTATATACTTTATGTTTTAAATTTGCAAACTAGTATATTTTGCCAATCTTCATCTCCATCTATGCCATTAACTCCATATGCTCAACGAATTTCAAACTCATTTTCACGCTCAATTTGTCTTGTGGCAAGAACACGCCAAGTTGCACTTTGATTGGTTTCAAGTTAATTAAGAAGCACAATTGCACGCCGTATAGTAAAAGAAAGGAATTTTAAAATATTTGAGAAATATATCAATTTTTTTTTTATAATTTGTGTCGAGTCGGAAGACACTTGCAACGTACGAGAACTGCTGTGCAACTGTGCTGCAAACGAAACGTAATTGAACTCCACAACTGCACTGAAATTAAAAAGGAAGTTGTAGAATCAATAGGTCACACACACACACGCACACACACACACACATACAGGCAGCACGTGTTGTAGTTGCAAGTGTATAGGCAACTGTGGCAATTCGTTATATGATATCACCACAGGAAGCCACAAAAGCCAACAACCAACAAAAAAAAAAAAATACACTCGAAAAAAAAAGGCATAACAACAACCATAGAAAATCCACCGTTGAGGTTGCCTATACTACATTTAAGCCCAAACATCATTAGTGCCACAACAAGAAGAAGAAGATGAAGAAGAAGATGAAGAAGAGGAAGAGGACCACTTTAACACCGTCTATAACAACAAAATTCACAAGTTCTTTTACACTTCAAAAAAAGTTTATAAAAAAAAATTGTTGCTGCGACTTTCTGAATCTCAATTGAATTTTCAGATTTGTTTTAATTAATTTTTCTTTTTTTTTCAATTGTTTAATTTAAGTTATTTTTTTTTTTTTATTAATGATATTTTTTGCGATATGTTTCATGGCTGAATTTACTTTGCTGTTTGGTAGAAGCTGCTGCGGCTGCTGCTGCTGATATACTGGTGCTGCTGCTGCTGCTGCTGTTGTTGCAACTTCTTCTGATGGTGGTGGTGCTGCTGCTGCTACTACTGTTGTTGATGCCACACGATTCACTTTTTTGTGTACTTTATTTATCGTTTGCTGCAAACGTTTTGAAAGCTCGACGACGACTGATTCTTTGGCCGGAACAACTCGCAGCACGAAGCGAATGTCGGCAGCGACTGTGGCGACTGCTGCTGCTGGTGGTGTTGGTGGTGGTGGTGGTGGTGGTGGTGGTGGTGGTGTTGGTGGCAGCAGCGACAACGCCAACCACAGCAGCGGCAACAACGCGACGAGTAGATGCCGTTTTGTTGCCACCAACTTCAATTGTTGTTGCCGCTATTGGAATTTCCAGGCTGCGTCTGCGTGCGGCACGTTCAATAGGCACATACATATACATATATATGTTGAGGAAAATTCAAAGTGATTTTCTTGTTGCCTGTCGCCAACTAACGCCGAACAGCTGGGCCACAAAAAAAGGCATGTCCTCGTCCTTGCAACCGCCCATTTCTGTGGAACGTGAACCGGCTCGATATTGTCGACTCGCCGCTTCCAGTTCGTTTCAGTTCGTCTCGTTACTGGCGCCAGCAACTGGCCGAGCAGACGAACGGACAGACAGACAGACGAACAGACTGACGAACAGATAGACGAACAGACAGACAGCTGAACAGATAGACAGACAGTCAGACATTCAGCTTGCCGGCTCACATTTTGCCAGTCATTCTCGTCCTCGTCCTCGTCGTGGATTTTTCAATATGCCGCCTTTGTCCTTTCGGAGTTGGCGCAATGAGAGTGCGCCACAAAACCTACACACACACACACACACACTCCGCAACTCATCGTAGCTCAAGCCGAAATTCAAACTCAATTTATGTAGCCTACTTTTGGGGGCAACGCCAATACCTTATATGGAGTGCAAATGGCGCCTCAATAATTGCTTTAATTTTTGTGGCAATAGCGGAGGGCACTAGCTGCCATAAATATAAAACACTTAATAATAGTACGTTAGTAACTAAAAGAAATTCTTAATTTTTTTTTTTTTTTTTAATTTTGTATTTACGTGGTGTTTACGTATTTGTCGCTTTCATCTGCCGTATGCCGGCTGAGTTGGAATCTCTCGTAAGCGCTGTGAGGACACTCGGATGGCAACTGAGTTGAGTTGAAAGTGGCCGAGTCACAGATGGATATCGGGCTATCGGTATCGGCAAGGATATCGTGTCGCATCGCATCGCATCGCATCACATCGCAGGATGCCGCTAAACGAAGTCGTTTCATTGGAATGCGGACGATGCACATGTTGTGCGATTGGGCAACGCTAATGAAATTACCCAATTTCCAGTAACTCCACTCACAGAGACAAGAGAGAGAGAGAGAGAGTTAGAGAGATGGAGAGAGAGAGCACAACTGGCAAAATGGCAAAGTTGAAAGTTCTGGGAGAGCATTGAAAATGTATAAAAAAAAAACAGAAAAAAAAAACATCGCCCAAATTAATTGAAATTGTGGTCTACTACGCTAGACTGGAAGGCAGACAACAACCATCTGATTCCCATCACATATCACACACACACACAAATACACTAACACACATACACTCGCACACTCACACACACACTAACAAACAGCTGCCAGCAAAGTAAATATTGATTTTGCCTGCGCCGCTCTTCTGGTTGCCGGCTGTTTTTCTCTGCTCAGCGCGTTGCATCCACACGGTCTCTCTTTAACATATTTGTGGCGCCACAAACAGCTGACGATGCCAATTTGGCAGTGTGCTGTCTGTGTGTGTGAGCGATGCTCAGCTGTGTGCCACAAATGAGCCGTTGAATTTTGAAGTTGAAATTGTTGTAGAATTGCGTCGACATGTTGCAAGTTATTTTCAAATTACATCAAGCAATTTTTTAAAACATTTAATCAAAATAAATATTATATATTTAGTTTATTTAATTTTAATTTTACTTACATTTTTCTCTAGTATTCTTTATGCTTGCATATATTATATTTATTTTATTAAATTTACATATACTTCTTTTTCCACTTATATAATTTCTGTTTTAATTTTATTGGTGATTGCACTTTGGATGGAGCAACTTTACGTTATTGTTTTGTTTATTGTTAAAGTTTCTTTTTCATCGATAAAAAAAAAAATGCATTTATTTTGTAAATTTGTTTGAAATTTGGTTATTTTTTTGCTATTTGTTATATTTGTATGTAGCACAAAATGGACTTTGGTTGCAATCAGACGTATTAATGTTATTATTTTTATTAATATTATGGCAAACTTAACAACAATTTTGTTGTAATATAATTTTATAATAATTTTCTTTATTTTCTTTTTTTTTTTTTTTTGTTAATTATGATTAATTAGCAAAAGCGGCTATAATTTGGCAATAAGCGCTAACAAAATTGATTACGAATCTCCCAAACGTTGATTATTTTTTTATTTAATAATAAATTTTCACTAAAAAAAATCCTTTAAAATTGTGGCCAATAAATGTAGTAATGTTATTAATATATTTATTGCTATATTTTGATTAATATTAATAGTGTGCAATTAGTATTAATTTATTTGTAGTGGACTTTTAGGCGCGTTGTTGTTGTTGTTGTTTAGTCTGCAGGCGTGACGGTTGTTGTTGTTGTTGTAGTTGTTATTGTTGACGCTGAGCAACTTTAAGTTGAATTTTGCGTAAACCAGAAATAAACTTTAGACGGATATTGATTTTTTTAGTCGTTGTTTTACTTTTATTTATATATGTAATTATATATATTTTTTTTATATATATATTTTATGTTCGGTGTTTCTTTAGCCGTTGCTGTTGGCGTCGCAGGCCTGCGCCACTTCAGGAGATTGAGGGGAACGTCCCTCCCACCTACTTGGCAGCTGCTTGAGCTTAGCTAATTGATTGATTGCCCCGAGTAGCTCCAAGACGAGCACGCGACGCACTTGGCCAATGTTTTAAACAATATCAACATTTAAACTTTTGCGACAGTTGCACAAAATTAACGCACTGACTGTGTGATTGATTGACTGACTGGTTGACTGACTGACTGACTGACTGACTGAATGGCTGGCTGTCTGCTAGGTTGGCTGGTTGCTTTTGGCTTTGGCTTTGGCTTTGGCTATCGCAGTTGGTTCTCTGGACTGTTTGCTGCTTTGCTGCTCGGCCACACGACAGCAGAGAGTCTACAACTGTCGTCGGAGTCGTCGTTTGCCGCGTCAGCGTGCGCAACATTTCCAAATCGCGAGCACCACACCAAGCTAAATGTGTTAGTGTGTTGCCTGCTGTTTGGCGCTTTTGTGGCACATTGGAAGCAACATGCGATGTTTTTTTGTTGCCCTGCCATGCCTTGCACAGTCACAATCACAGTCGTCGGCCAAAAACATGTGACAGCATTTAAGGCTATTCCAATGACGCAGGCGCTCTCTCAATCGACTCTCAATCAGCAGCAGCAGCAGCAGCAGCAGCACGCCAGCAACAACGACAGCTGCTACCACAGTGCCGACAGCTGGGCACGAATGTGAGCCGAAAGCACACGACACAAACGAACAGCTGTTTGTTTCCACTCTCTTACTTCAATATGCAGAATGAGAGAGAGCTCAAGTGACAGAGAGAGAGGGAGAGACAGAGAGAGATAGGGTGAGACTCTCTTACACAATGCCTACATGTATGTAAACACATATGTATGTATGTGCATGTCGTATTTGAGGAAGACTTTTGATCACCTCAAAAGAGCGAACTGCTCGTTTCGTAGCGAGCAGCTTGTGTCACTCAACACGTGTTGACTGAAGGGAGTGCAAAACTAAGCGTAGTAGCACTGACCATATAACATATAAATATATGGGACATTTCATGCAACGAAAATGGCCACGAAATTTCTTAGCGAGATACTCCGGTTCGATGCGACATATTCCCGATCCTCTCACACGAACAGCTTCCGACAAGTTCGATCTCTCAATGTGCGAACATATACTGAGTTAATAGCGTTTTGTACGTCGTCTAGGGCGGACGCTTCGTATAGGTCCGAATGTTACTCCTATGATCGCAGGTAGCTTCTGTTCTACTCGCTTCTCTCCCCCTTTTTGCTTCTCTCTGGCTTTTCATACGCAAGCAACAACGACAAATCAGCGAGAGAGAGTGAGAAAGTAGACATTGTGGCATCCCTCACACCAATGTTGTTCGCTGTTGAGAGCTTGCATCTTGCCTGTCTCGACAAATACACTCTCATCATTTTGTACGTACACATACTCGTCACTGTGTGTGTGAGTCCCCAGCCGAATTTCATATTTTTTGCCATTTGCTGCTGTCCGAGCTCAGCAAAGTTTTTTCGACTACCTGAGACGGGTCGGGCCATGCACTGCAAGGCGGATCTTCACCCTGTGTTTCGAAGCACAAAGTTTTGCATTTCTATGCAGTAATGCCGCCTTTAATTTTCTTACAGGAAATTTTTTATTTTATAATTGCTTTGCATATCGCTGATTCTGAATTGGGCTACCCCACCAGATCAATGCCTGCCAGAATATACAAACACAAGCAAAGCTTGTTGTGTGTACACACATGCAAAAAAAGTAAAGAGTGAAAATTTAAAATCGTACTTTTTTGTGCTCAATGGCTTTCTGGCATCAAAAGTAAAAAAAACTATACCGCACCTGATTTGGACTAATATTTTAGAAAATATGGCCACAATACTGAAAAATGGTCAGAACAGCTTTTTGAGCAAAAAATTAATTCTTACCCTTATTTGAGAAACCGCAACTTTCCATACCTCAGCCGAATTTTTCAAGTTTATTCATTTCTGGATATGGCGATGATCGTATTTCAAAGCGGTAGCAAATGCTTATTACAAGTTTTAAAAAATATAGCAAGGAAAGTGAAAAATTAAAAAAAAAACTGTTTTTAGTACAAAAAATTGAGACGTTTGCGACTTTGAGAAGCCATAAATTAGCCGCCTTTCAAAATTTTTGCATTTTTGTCAATGCTTTGAATCATATTTTGAATCTACATCAAAATTTTTTTTTTAGTACTGTCAATTTTCAATTTTGACCAATTTTTGGTCATTTTTGCAAAAATGTCAAAAAATTTTAAGAAAACGGTTAAGCTATAAACTTGAATGCAGAATTATTTTTGGATCAAAAATATTGACGGAAGTGCAAAAATTTTGAAAATCGGATGGAAAAATTGGCATCAAACTTGAAAATCGGTTGAGATTTGACAAAGTTATGGCCCATCAAAGTTTTGAAAGACCCGAAACACCGATTTTCTTTATAATTCTGGACTTGTACAAGGGTCCAAAAATGACGGTCCTAATTTGGACAATCTTTGAATGCAGTTTTGTTCAATATGCCGAAACTTGGAAAAATTGGCATCAAACTTGAAAATCGGTTGACTTATGACGAAGTTGTGGCCCACCTAAGTTTTGAAAGACCCGAAAACCCGATTTTCTTTATAATTCTGGACTTGTACAAGGGTCCAAAAATGATGGTCTTAATTTGGACAATCTTTGAATGCAGTTTTGTTCAATATGCCGAAACTTGGAAAAATTGGCATCAAACTTGAAAATCGGTTGACATATGACGAAGTTATAACCAATGGAAGTTTTGAAAGACCCGAAACACCGATTTTTTTTATAATTGTGAACTTGTACAGGGGTCCAAAAATGATGGTCTTAATTTGGACAATCTTTGAATGCAGTTTTGTTCAATATGCCGAAACTTGGAAAAATTGGCATCAAACTTGAAAATCGGTTGACATCTGACGAAGTTATGGCCCACCTAAGTTTTGAAAGGCCCGAAACACCGATTTTCTTTATAATTGTGAACTTGTACAGGGGTCCAAAAATGATGGTCTTAATTTGGACAATCTTTGAATGCAGCTTTGTTCAATATGCCGAAACTAGGAAAAATTGGCATCAAACTTGAAAATCGGTTGACATATGACGAAGTTATGGCCCACCTAAGTTTTGAAAGACCCGAAACACCGATTTTTAGATACAGTTCTGGACTTGTTCAGGGGTCCAAAAATGATGGTCTTAATTTGGACAATCTTTGAATGCAGTTTTGTTCAATATGCCGAAACTTGGAAAAATTGGCATCAAACTTGAAAATCGGTTGACATCTGACGAAGTTATGGCCCACCTAAGTTTTGAAAGGCCCGAAACACCGATTTTCTTTATAATTGTGAACTTGTACAGGGGTCCAAAAATGATGGTCTTAATTTGGACAATCTTTGAATGCAGCTTTGTTCAATATGCCGAAACTAGGAAAAATTGGCATCAAACTTGAAAATCGGTTGACATATGACGAAGTTATGGCCCACCTAAGTTTTGAAAGACCCGAAACACCGATTTTTAGATACAGTTCTGGACTTGTTCAGGGGTCCAAAAATGACGGTCTTAATTTGGACAATCTTTGAATGCAGTTTTGTTCAATATGCCGAAACTTGGAAAAATTGGCATCAAACTTGAAAATCGGTTGACATATGACGAAGTTGTGGCCCACCTAAGTTTTGAAAGACCCGAAACACCGATTTTCTTTATAATTCTGGACTTGTACAAGGGTCCAAAAATGACGGTCCTAATTTGGACAATCTTTGAATGCAGTTTTGTTCAATATGCCGAAACTTGGAAAAATTGGCATCAAACTTGAAAATCGGTTGACTTATGACGAAGTTGTGGCCCACCTAAGTTTTGAAAGGCCCGAAACACCGATTTTCTTTATAATTGTGAACTTGTACAGGGGTCCAAAAATGATGGTCTTAATTTGGACAATCTTTGAATGCAGCTTTGTTCAATATGCCGAAACTAGGAAAAATTGGCATCAAACTTGAAAATCGGTTGACATATGACGAAGTTATGGCCCACCTAAGTTTTGAAAGACCCGAAACACCGATTTTTAGATACAGTTCTGGACTTGTTCAGGGGTCCAAAAATGACGGTCTTAATTTGGACAATCTTTGAATGCAGTTTTGTTCAATATGCCGAAACTTGGAAAAATTGGCATCAAACTTGAAAATCGGTTGACATATGACGAAGTTGTGGCCCACCTAAGTTTTGAAAGACCCGAAACACCGATTTTCTTTATAATTCTGGACTTGTACAAGGGTCCAAAAATGACGGTCTTAATTTGGACAATCTTTGAATGCAGTTTTGTTCAATATGCCGAAACTTGAAAAAATTGGCATCAAACTTGAAAATCGGTTGACATATGACGAAGTTATAACCAATGGAAGTTTTGAAAGACCCGAAACACCGAGTTTCTTTATAATTGTGAACTTGTACAGGGGTCCAAAAATGACGGTCGTAATTTGGACAATCTTTGAATGCAGTTTTGTTCAATATGCCGAAACATGGAAAAATTTACATCAAACTTGAAAATCGGTTGACATATGACGAAGTTATGGCCCACCTAAGTTTTGAAAGACCCGAAACACCGATTTTCTTTATAATTGTGAACTTGTACAGGGGTCCAAAAATGATGGTCTTAATTTGGACAATCTTTGAATGCAATTGTGTTCAATATGCCGAAACTAGGAAAAATTGGCATCAAACTTGAAAATCGGTTGACATATGACGAAGTTATGGCCAATGGAAGTTTCGAAAGACCCGAAACACCGATTTTCTTTATAATTGTGAACTTGTACAGGGGTCCAAAAATGATGGTCTTAATTTGGACAATCTTTGAATGCAGCTTTGTTCAATATGCCGAAACTTGGAAAAATTTACATCAAACTTGAAAATCGGTTGACATATGACGAAGTTATGGCCAACCTAAGTTTTGAAAGACCCGAAACACCGATTTTCTTTATAATTCTGGACTTGTACAAGGGTCCAAAAATGACGGTCTTAATTTGGACAATCTTTGAATGCAGTTTTGTTCAATATGCCGAAACTTGGAAAAATTGGCATCAAACTTGAAAATCGGTTGACATATGACGAAGTTATGGCCCATCAAAGTTTTGAAAGACCCGAAACACCGATTTTCTTTATAATTGTGAACTTGTACAGGGGTCCAAAAATGATGGTCTTAATTTGGACAATCTTTGAATGCAGTTTTGTTCAATATGCCGAAACTTGGAAAAATTGGCATCAAACTTGAAAATCGGTTGACATATGACGAAGTTATAACCAATGGAAGTTTTGAAAGACCCGAAACACCGATTTTCTTTATAATTGTGAATTTGTACAGGGGTCCAAAAATGACGGTCTTAATTTGGACAATCTTTGAATGCAGTTTTGTTCAATATGCCGAAACTTGGAAAAATTGGCATCAAACTTGAAAATCGGTTGACATATGACGAAGTTTTAACCAATGGAAGTTTTGAAAGACCCGAAACACCGATTTTCTTTATAATTGTGAACTTGTACAGGGGTCCAAAAATGATGGTCTTAATTTGGACAATCTTTGAATGCAGTTTTGTTCAATATGTCGAAACTTGGAAAAATTGGCATCAAACTTGAAAATCGGTTGACATATGACGAAGTTATGGCCAATGGAAGTTTTGAAAGACCCGAAACACCGATTTGCTTTATAATTGTGAACTTGTACAGGGGTCAAAAAATGATGGTCTTAATTTGGACAATCTTTGAATGCAGTTTTGTTCAATATGCCGAAACTTGGAAAAATTGGCATCAAACTTGAAAATCGGTTGACATATGACGAAGTTATGGCCCACCTAAGTTTTGAAAGACCCGAAACACCGATTTTCTGTATAATTCTGGACTTGTACAAGGGTCCAAAAATGATGGTCTTAATTTGGACAATCTTTTAATGCAGTTTTGTTCAATATGCCGAAACTTGGAAAAATTGGCATCAAACTTTAAAATCCGTTGAGATATGACGAAGTTATGGCCCATCAAAGTTTTGAAAGACCCGAAACACCGATTTTCTGTATAATTCTGGACTTGTACAAGGGTCCAAAAATGATGGTCTTAATTTGGACAATCTTTTAATGCAGTTTTGTTCAATATGCCGAAACTTGGAAAAATTGGCATCAAACTTGAAAATCGGTTGACATATGACGAAGTTGTGGCCCACCTAAGTTTTGAAAGACCCGAAACACCGATTTTCTTTATAATTCTGGACTTGTACAAGGGTCCAAAAATGACGGTCTTAATTTGGACAATCTTTGAATGCAGTTTTGTTCAATATGCCGAAACTTGGAAAAATTGGCATCAAACTTGAAAGTCGGTTGACATATGACGAAGTTGTGGCCCACCTAAGTTTTGAAAGACCCGAAACACCGATTTTCTTTATAATTCTGGACTTGTACAAGGGTCCAAAAATGACGGTCTTAATTTGGACAATATTTGAATGCAGTTTTGTTCAATATGCCGAAACTTGGAAAAATTGGCATCAAACTTGAAAATCGGTTGACATATGACGAAGTTGTGGCCCACCTAAGTTTTGAAAGACCCGAAACACCGATTTTCTTTATAATTCTGGACTTGTACAAGGGTCCAAAAATGACGGTCTTAATTTGGACAATCTTTGAATGCAGCTTTGTTCAATATGCCGAAACTTGGAAAAATTGGCATCAAACTTGAAAATCGGTTGACTTATGACGAAGTTGTGGCCCACCTAAGTTTTGAAAGACCCGAAACACCGATTTTCTTTATAATTCTGGACTTGTACAAGGGTCCAAAAATGACGGTCTTAATTTGGACAATCTTGGAATGCAGTTTTGTTCAATATGCCGAAACTTGGAAAAATTGGCATCAAACTTGAAAATCGGTTGACATATGACGAAGTTGTGGCCCACCTAAGCTTTGAAAGACCCGAAACACCGATTTTCTTTATAATTCTGGACTTGTACAAGGGTCCAAAAATGACGGTCTTAATTTGGACAATCTTTGAATGCAGTTTTGTTCAATATGCCGAAACTTGGAAAAATTGGCATCAAACTTGAAAATCGGTTGACATATGACGAAGTTATGGCCAATGGAAGTTTTGAAAGACCCGAAACACCGATTTTCTTTATAATTGTGAACTTGTACAGGGGTCCAAAAATGATGGTCTTAATTTGGACAATCTTTGAATGCAGTTTTGTTCAATATGCCGAAACTTGGGAAAATTGGCATCAAACTTTAAAATCGGTTGACATATGACGAAGTTGTGGCCCACCTAAGCTTTGAAAGACCCGAAACACCGATTTTCTTTATAATTCTGGACTTGTACAAGGGTCCAAAAATGACGGTCTTAATTTGGACAATCTTTGAATGCAGTTTTGTTCAATATGCCGAAACTTGGAAAAATTGGCATCAAACTTGAAAATCCGTTGAGATTTGACGAAGTTATGGCCCATCAAAGTTTTGAAAGACCCGAAACACCGATTTTTAGATACAGTTCTGGACTTGTTCAGGGGTCCAAAAATGATGGTCTTAATTTGGACAATCTTTGAATGCAGTTTTGTTCAATATACCGAAACTTGGAAAAATTTACATCAAACTTGAAAATCGGTTGAGATTTGACGAAGTTATGGCCCATCAAAGTTTTGAAAGACCCGAAACACCGATTTTCTTTGTAATTCTGGACTTGTACAAGGGTCCAAAAATGATGGACTTAATTTGGACAATCTTTGAATTCAGTGTTGTTCAATATGTCGAAACTTGGAAAAATTGGCATCAAACATGAAAATCGGTTGACATATGACGAAGTTATGGCCAATGGAAGTTTTGAAATACCCGAAACTCCGATTTTCTTTATAATTCTGGACTTGTACAGGGGTCTAAAAATTATGGTCTTAATTTGGACAATCTTTGAATGCACTTTTGTTCAATGTGCCGAAACTTTAAAAAATTTACATCAAACTTGAAAATCTGTTGACATATGACGAAAATATGGCAAACGGAAGTTTTGAAAGACCCGAAACAACAAAGAACTATTTTATATAATACTGAGCCAAATTAGCTGTGGTAAATTTTTTTATACCTATGTTGATACCAGAAATCAATTCATCTCAAAAAATTTCTATTAAAATATATTCGAATTTTTCGACTTTTTAGCAAGGTATGGAAAAATGGTCAACAAAATTTGATATTTTTGAAACTTGCTTTTTCTTGAAACTTGAATGCAGAATAATTTTTGGATCAAAACCATTGACTAAAGTGCAAAAATATTGAAAATCGGATGATTTTCCGCAAAGTTATGGCTATTGAAAGGTCTAACTCTCATTAAAAGTGTGTATTGAGAGCCTCTAGTTGAAGGAATTTATATTGTATTCTGAGGGAAAAATTTTATAGAAAGTCATCTGCGCAAACAAGAAGATTTTAAGATATGAAAATTTATGAAAAACCCATATGATCTTAACTTTTTTTAAAACTTTCGAATCAGTTCAAGTTCATCACCATTTTTTATAGTTATTTTTCGAAGAGAACAGAGTAATCTCACAAAGTATGCGCTCTAGTTTATTTCAAAATTTTGTGCTGCTAAAAAACAAAAAAATTGCGTACATAAGTGTGTACATATGTTTTGTAAATTTTGAATTTTGTATTCAAAGCTTTGCTATTGCTGCTTCCGCTCAGGTTCTGCCCCTCTTCATCAATGTGCATATATACATTTATGTATGTATATGTATACATATGTATGTAGTTGTTGCTACTTAGAAATACGAATGATTTCACAACTTGCTCTGCCATCACAACGAGCGGATGAATGGAAACCCGGTGACAAGTTGGCGATGCTTCCGCCCTAGACGACGTACAAAACGCTATTAACTCAGTATAGGTTCGCACATTGAGAGATCGAACTTGTTGGAAGTTGTTCGTGTGAGAGGATCGGGAGTATGTCGCATCGAACCGGGGTATATCGCTAAGAAATTTCGTGGCCATTTTCGTTGTATGAAATGTTCGATCTTTATGTTATATGGTCAGGGGCAGTAGGGTGCGCATCAGCAAAGTCAACTTAAAACGATTTTTGTTGCTTAAAAAACAATATGTGACATATATACTATATTTTTAAATATATTCATATTTTTTATACAACAATGTTTAACAATGAAAATGATAATTTTTGGCGATCTGTATTATTTAAAAAGTTTGTTTGGCTAGCCTAAAGTCTTATTTTTAATGCATATATATTTTTTTTCTTAAAATTTTTTTATTTATATTTATATATACATATGTACATATATTTTCTTATATTTATTTCCTATGTGTTTCATGTCTTAAAAATACGATTTTATATTTCATTTAAATTTATACTTAATAAAAATCCTTTGATATTTTTTTTTATATATTTAAATATAATTTTATTTATAAAGTTATAAGTTGTAATTATTTTATTTTACATACTATTTACATACTTGCAACTTACTTGCAAATTTTTATTTATG
The DNA here is from genome assembly GCA_018150725.1 of Drosophila quadrilineata. Taxonomy (NCBI): domain Eukaryota; kingdom Metazoa; phylum Arthropoda; class Insecta; order Diptera; family Drosophilidae; genus Drosophila; species Drosophila quadrilineata. Next base: position 5,675,629 of record JAECWN010000432.1, read on the forward strand.
AAGATATTTAAGCTATTTTTTTTTTAATGTTTAGTATAATTATAAAGTTATATTTTTCAATATTTATATATAAGTTTGTTATTTTGCTTTCATAATCCATTTTTAATTTTTGATATTTACCCTGAAAATTTTTCCATAATTTGATTCTATTAGTATAATTAGAAATATGTATATACATAAAATATATAGTTAGCTTAACGCCAATTGATTTTTGTTGGTAATAAGCAAGGAAATGTCAAAGTTAACACACCAATACCAAAGCAATTGAACTTCAGTTTCAGTTTAGAGACTGTGTATCAAAATGAAAGCAGAGTTGGCCAAACAGGACCACGCCCTGGCTAATCCAATCAGAGCCTAAGCAATTTGAGTTTCGACATTTTATTGAATTGAATGTCGAATGCATCCATATAGCAACAATACTATATGTATGTATGTATATATATTGTTGGTGTGCTTCTTCAAATCTCGTGTTGAAGCTTGTGCCCATGCCTATAACGAATGTGCCACACCCCGAATTTGATGCGAAGTCAACAACATTACTGAAGGGCAGCCAAAAAACAAACACCAAATAACAAAAAAAAAAAAAAAAAATAGAGTAAACGAAGTAAAATGAAGAGGAAAAATACACGTACTTATAAATGCAGCGACAACACGCAGAGTCAGCCATTAGGCAACACACATATACATATACACTCTCACACACACACACTCATACACACACACACACACACACACATTCAAGCGGGCAGGCGGAGAGCAGTTGAATTTCATTTAATTATGACTTAACATGAAATGGCGTTGCATACTTAGCGGCGCCGGCTATGCAAGCCAAGAAAATGCCTTCAGAGCCCGCGCCGGCTCGAGGCACAACAACAACAGCAACATCGCCAACAACATGACCAACAACAGCAACAGCAACAAATATAATGAGAATAATGTGTGGCCCACTGTGCAAAATGTGGCGCAGAGCGGAGAGTGCTCAACTTTTGGCTAATTTCAAAAGTTTTGCGACACGAACCATGAACAACATGCCAAATATTGAAATGTAATAAATAAGACTACAATGCGACCCAAAAAACAAAATGCAGCTCAACAAATTGAAACTATGAATTGAGGCTGCAAAATTGTAAATATACAAGTTCGATTCGAATTCAAAATGAAACTGAAGCAAATAACTAACAAAAAACAAATAAATAAATTTTTAAAATGAAACAAAAGGAATATTAAACAAAATAAGGAATTAAACAAATATATTTTAATAAAATATATATATACATAATAATTTGAATTATATATTTAATCACTTTTCTTGATAAACTTAACTTATGAAACAAATACTAACTAACGAACTAATAGAGAGAATATATAAATATTCATAGAATTTAAAAGTAGGAACGAAATTAATTCCAAAATACCATAGGCAAAATATTAATATAAAATAATATTACTAAATTGATAAAAATAAATGTTATCAATAAATAATAAGGAAGAAATTAATTCCATATAACAATAATCAAAAGAAAAAAAACAGCTAATATTTTACTATTGATAACAAAAGAAAAGTAAGTTGAATTATAAAAAGAAATATAAATATTCAAAATAAAAATTAAATACGAAAAAATACAGAAAACTACAAGGAAAATTAATCATTTTTAAAAATAATTATGAAATGTAAGTGAAGTATTTTATTAATAAAATATATTGATAAATTCAATTCAATTAGTGAGCATAATTAACAGGCACAGTTTTAAAATTGAAACAAAAATTAAGGTAAACTGAAAAAATTTAAAATATATATATATATAGTCTTTGGGATATCCAGCATTTTGTAGACTCTAATGTAAACTATATATTCTGTGAAATCGTCAGTTAACAACCTATTGTTCATCTGTATGCATTTCCCACACTTTGCCATCGATAGGAAAGAATTTTATGTATTATGGGCAGGCAACATATCGTTATTAGGTGGATGCAGTTACGATAGTTATATCCTGTTGTTTATTATACTTGGGATATGGTATGTATGTACGTATGTTGTGGAAGTGGGGGAATGAGGTAAGAGAATGCTGAGAGCCACCGGCTGTCGTCTACCATTTGTGGCACCTGCATCGCGTGCGCAACACACTTACAACGTCTAAACATCTGTACCCCATGCCGATGGGCCGCCACCCTGAGTGCCACCCCTGGACATGAGCGCCCACCCACCCTCTGATAGGCTGACAGGCAACAACAACATCAGCCGCTCAGCAACTTGCATTTTATTGTGGCCATAAAAATTGTAGAAGAGAGCCAACTAAAATGCTATGGAAAATTTATTAACGACGCCAGCCAAAAAATAAAAGAAAAGAAAGAGAAATAAGTATAGATGGAAGAAAAAAGAGAGACAAAATGTATATAGAAATAAAGGTAGACATGTTGCCTCCACAAGACACCTAGTTTTACATAAAGAGTATATGTATGTATATAGGGTATCTCTTTCACTGAACAGTTCCCTCTCTCTCACTCTCTTTCTCAGTTTCTCTCTCTCTCTCTCTCTTTCTGTTGCCTGTAGTTGTCTGTCGGCTTGAACGCCTTGACTTATGCTATTGATTTTCTTTGCTTCATTTTTGTGTATTACCTGCGTTGTGTTTCTCACGCTCTCTCCCGCTTCTCTTCTCTTCTTTTCAGGTCTTTGTCCCCCTCTCTCTGTTACCACCGCTTGCATAATTACGCTCATTATAATTATATTAAATCTGTGAACATTTTTCTGTCGCATTTTAATTATAATACGATTGCCGTCTCTTTCTAGCTGGTTGTTTTTATTTTTTTTTGGGCATTTTTACTGACGCTGCAGCGCCACCTGCCGACGGCATTGGGCAGCAACGAAACTAATTACAAGATATTAATTAGAAAGTCAGCGAAATGCTAATGATCCACAACAACAACAACAACAACAACAATTGCCATTAACTGATACATAAAAGAAAAAGCAACAGAGAAAACGATACAGAAAGAATTTGTAGGCGGCAGAGAAAGGGAGAGAGAGAGAAGCATAGAGAGAGAGAGAGATAGATATAAAGCTCACTCGATTAATTTCGTGGATTTCTTATGCGAAACCCTTTTTTTGTTTTTTGGTGAGTTGTCTGTGTGTGCTTTGGTGTCCTGCGTTCTTGTCCTTGTTGCCGGCCATAAATTTCAACAGTTCGGGCCAAAAATGTCAAGAGCCGCAACCAGCAACGGTCACAGCAGAGCTGCAACCATTTGTGGCAATTTCTTTCGGATCATTTTCACTATCGATTTTTGAATCGCTTATTCTCTCTCTCTCTTTTTTCTCTCTCTCTGTGTTTTGTTGTTGCTGTGTTATTTTTGGTTTCTTGCAATTTGCACGGCATCGTCGGCCGGAAACGGAAGTTGCAAGTGGCATGCGTCGCGCCTGCCCGTATCTTTATCTGTGATACTCTTTCGTTGTTTTCGCAGTATTGCTGACATGAATTCCCGTTGAATTTTATGAAACAAGCCAAAAGCTATATAAAGCGTTTTTCGCGCTCTACACTCATTTTTGCGAGTTAATTAAGTGCTTGTCACTTAACAAGTGCAGAGCTCAACATTGCAAAGCTTAGCAACTTTTCTGCCAGCGCTGCTACAACTCTGGCTACGTTCTACCACTGACCATATAACATATAGATGGGACATTTCATACAACGAACTGCGATGCGACATACTCCCGATCCTCTCACACGAACAACTTCAGAGAAGTTCGATCTCTCTATGAGAGTGTATTTGTTTTATGTTGTCATAGCTATGAAAATGGGCAACAGAAATAGAGAAACAGACAAGAAGCAAGCTCTCAACAGCGAACAGCATTGGTTGTGAGGGACTCTCACATGCTAATTTGCTGTTTCTATCTGCGATCATAAGAGTAACATGCGGGCAATATACGAAGCGTCCGCCCTAGACGACGTACAAACGAAATATTAACACAGTAGAGGTTCGCACATTCAGAGATCGAACTTGTTGGAAGTTGTTCGTGTGAGAGGATCGGGAGTATGTCGCATCGAACCGGGGTATATCGCTAAGAAATTTCGTGGCCGTTTTCGATGTATGAAATGTGGTTCTACGAATCAATATCGCGCATACGCAGTGTGGCCTTCAGCAGTAGCAACTTAACCCAAAGTGGAGACTGACGACGCAACATTTGACGCTGACTGCTAATTCTTAAAAGGAGTGTGTGTGCCACAAACTCTGTTCAAATCTGACAGTTTACAAATGAACATGTGCCACAAAAATATTTGTGTGTGAAAGAGAGTGGTAGACAGATAGAGGGAGAGGGAGGGCTCTACTTCTAAGTTGTGTCGATTTGCTAACTGCGCCTCAGAGCCATTTTGTCTGGCGCCGTTTAGCTACTCATATTCAATACACACACATATATGTATGTGAGTGTGTGTGTTTCTGTTTGCTTTCGTGTTGTGTGTCACAGTTGTGACGTCACACACGAGTTCAAACTTGAACGCACACACAACAAACTGTTAATTAGAATATTTGGCCGATAACTTAACAAGTTCGAAATAACTTTTTACACATAATTGATGTGCTTAAGATCAATTGTAGCTATATCTTGATTAGCTGGCAATCAATTGGCATAATAAAATAAACAACGAATGGCAGAACGTCCTTCAGCCGGGTGTTTGTTTACTAAATGGTCCGTAATAGAATATATATATATATTTTTTTTTTAATTCTAGAGAATTTTTTGCGAGCTTTGAAAAAATTTAAAAAAAAAAAATTAGAACAAATTGTAAATGCCAAAAAAATATTTTAAAAATTAAAATATTATTTCACAATTTTACAAAAAAAAAGTTTCATTCGAGAAACTAAAAATTTTCTATTTTAAATACAAAAAAAAAATAATTATCAAAACTAAAAAAATCGTGGAGGATTTATTGACAAACTTTTATAAATTATTTAACGACTTTTCAAAATATATAAACTATATTTAGTAAAGTAGTTTAAGATATCAACATTTCTTAGAAGTATTATAAGTATTAATGAAAAAATACAAAGAAGAGAAATAATTTTTCAAAATTTTGAAAATATAATTAAATCCAAAGAAAGAGAAAAATTAAACGACATGCACTCAATTATGCAAAATTAAAATAGAAAATTATTTTAAAAACAAAACTATTGACATTTATTGTGCGTGTGAAAATGAGATAGCGTTGGGGTTGCTTGTGGTTGGCAATGGGGTTGGGATTGGGGTTGGGATTGGGGTTGGGGATGGGGATGCTGAGTCAGCTTAACTCGTTAACTGTTCGGCATCAACTCGATAATTTTAATTAGTTTGCGTTATTATAGCACTTTTTTCATTAGCTTTTAAGCCAGGCCATTATCAACGCATCGAATTTAAATTCGATATTCCAATTGATTTATGCACTTTAATGTTTATGCCATTAAGCCGTGCTTATTAAATCGAGCCGCACTTTATGTTTATTAGCTCAACACTGGCAAAAACAAGAAGAAGAAAAAAACAAAGCAGAAGATATTGGGGGGAAAAAGGAACATAAACCAAAGCAAAGCAAAGGGCATAACTTGCGTTGTGGGCGTTGAATGGTGAGTGGGGCGTGGTCTCATTGATATACATTTGTGGGTTATTTTGTATGGGATACAAACACACACACAAACACACACACACACACACTTACACACAGGCACACATACACTGTCTTATTGTCTGTTTCAGTCTGCCTTTGACTCGCTCTGGCGCATTGTCTATGCCTAAAAAAACCCTAGTCCTTTTTCAGGCTATTTTCATCTATCGTGTCTCGATTTCCTTTATTCCTTTGCGTTGTTGCTGTTGTTGTTGTTGTTGTGGTTCTGGCTGACTGCTTTCTTGTTGCTTTTATTGTTATTAATATTTCATTTCCTTTGTGTCGATGCCACGCCACAAAAGCACATTCGAGATATGACAAAACATAAGTCAAGTTACAACATCTAAAGCGTAACCTTTGAATACGTGGTATTCGGTAGTTGATTCGACTCCATTGCCAGCAAAGTGGCACAATTGCGTTTTATTTTTGGTATATTGTGGAAGTAAAAATTGTTTCTGTGTCGAAATCGGCATCGGCATCGGAGTTGGAGTTGGAGTCGAAAGAAAATGGCTGCGTTGCGGCTGCCAGAAATGGCGTCGTTCGCTTTAACATTGCATACTTTTGGGCATTTTTATTATATTAAGCTATAAATTTCAAGGTCAGACATCACATGCCAGCTGCCAGTTGCCAGTTGCCAGCAGTTATTGTTGTTGTTAGTGTTATTGTTATTGTGTTAGGATATTGTGGTTTTGTTGCTGTATTTTGCTGTGTCAAAGGCACGCAAAGGCACTGCCAAAAAGGACATCTCTCAGCTGGCCCATTGCGGAACCTTTCGAGATTCCAGCCTGTCACGACTGTAATGCCAACTAATTGCCTTGTTAAATGACATTTGCTTTTGTTACCCCACAAAAACTCTACCCTACCCTACCCTACTCTCTCAACCCCTACCTACAGTACTTCCTACGGCCTACTCCACCGACTGTCTTCGAGTCGCACATAATTGGATGCCATAAAGTATGCAGAGTACATTTTTTATCAATTAAAGTTTGCAGCATGCCACAGGCATAACAAATTCAAGAGTTTACTGTTCTCCTTTTACTTTTACTTTTCTTTTTTGCTTCCAGCAAACTAAATATTTGATGTAATACCGCGATGACCTTGACTCCAAGTTGATGCAGACTGAAGACTTTAACGGTCACTTATGGGCCGATAATATGCTGTTAATGCGCACTAAAGGCAGCCAGCAGACTAATGAAATATGGCTTGAATGGGGTTACCATTTTCCTGCAATATTCGCAATACCTTAAAGGCCGCTTTAATTAAGTTTTATGGCCATCGTGAACGTCGGCTGGCGATGCAGCGCCACCTGCCGGGCGTTGCTGGCGCTTTATTTGAATTGCCATGTATATGGGCGGTTGCTTGGGGCAAGCGCCTAAAACCAGATCTTATTTGGTATCTCTGTGTGTGTCTGTGTGGCAAGTTTGCCGTAAATCGATGCGGCAGCTAACCTAAGCAGCCATAAAGCAAGACCCAACAAAAGGGCCAAGCTTAAAGGCCTCCGCATACAATCCCCTCTCTACTCCACCGAGTATCCTTTTTATGTGTATGACTATGTGTGTGTGTCTGTATGTGTTTGTGTGTGTGCTGTGCTTGAAGTGTCACTTTGGATTGTGTGCGCCGGTGACACGTGGCAACTTAAATTGAAATGCCGCCGGCATCGCTGTACATATCTATTAGGCCTCACGAATGGATTCACTCTGGCAATGAAAATGGAACAGGAGGATGTCGGGGAGTTGCAGGACCTGAAGCTAGGAGTTGCACACAGACCACTCGAGGCGGCACTTAGCGTACTGTGAAATGTCACCTGTTTTCAGCGAGATATACATGTGTATGCATGTCATACCCTATAAGGTAAAGGCTTCACAGGTTGTATAGGTTCCATAGGTTGTATAGGTCATATGGGCTCTATAGGTTGTAAGGGTCGTATAAGTCCTATGGGTTGTACAGGTCGAATAGGTTCTATAGGTTCTATAAGCTATGCAGGTCGTATAGGTCGCATAGGTTGTATAGGTCTTATAGGTCGCATAGGTTCTATAGGTCGTATAGGTTGTATAGGTCGTATAGGTCGTATGGGTCGTATAGGTTGCGTAGGTTCTATAGGTTGTGTATGTTGTATAGGTCTTATAGGTCGCATAGGTCACATATGTAGGTCCTATGGGTTGTACAGGTTGTATAGGTTCTATAGGTAGAATAGGTTATATAGGTTGAATAGGTTTTATATGTTATAGAGGGTTAATAGGTTGTACAGGTTATACAGGGTAGATTTGTGGCAATAACAAGGCGCTTCACAGGCCATCATAAATTTGGATGAACCCTGATTACGTTGCCACAGCAAGAAAATACAGTAGACGAAGAAAATAAATATATAGAAATTTAGGTGGAATATATATGGAAATATGGCGGCTGGAGGCTGCCTGTTTATTGATTTGCAATCCTCTCATGGTTTCATGGCAGCATGTCCTGCCATTCATATGCAAATGCCAATAGGTTGTCTCTCTTCTTCCCCCGACTCTTTGTAGGTGGGTGTGTGTGTGTGTGTGGGCGTGCCCATAAAATATCAAACATATTGCCGGCTAACCATAAAGAGGCGACAGAATATTAAAAAAAAAGAGAAAAGGATAAAGCAGAAGATGAAGGAGAAATAGTGCAATCATTGTCCACAGTCAGAGCCAAATTCAATAAGTTTCGCAAAGACGCAATGCCGCAAAAAGCCTTGCCAAGTCGGTGCAACCATTTAGACTGACAATCAGTCAGTCAATCAGTCCGTCAGTCAGTCAGTCAGTCAGTCAGTCAGTCAACCAGTTGGTATGTGAATCAGAGCGTCAGTTGGACACTTAGTCAGTTGGCCAATTAGACGGCACCCAAAGGGGCTGACAATGCCAAACGAGGACGCACATTAAAGCCAGGCCAAAACGATTTATGTGGTGCACCACACACACACACAGTTACACACACACACACTCAGTTACACACATACGCACTAGGTCAACACTTGGCCCAATATGAAGCACTCATTGCCATGTATGAATGTATGAATGTATGTACATATGTGTCTGCGGTTGAGTGTCTGTGTTTTTATTATTTATTTATTGCACAAACAGTCATAAATAAATAAGTCATAAATACCAGCTAATATAATGGACTAACATGGAAGCAAATACACGTATTTCAAATACAATTAAATCGCATCCGAAGTGAAATACAATTTTGCAAAATAATTTTACTTATGGAACAGCTTTAAGCTCCTGAAAGCTTCCCTCTTAACAGGCTGTAATGTCTTCTTCTTTCACATTCGAAACCAATCAAAAAACTTTATTTTTGAAAACATATATGCATAATGTCTTCGTCATCTTCTGCTTGATCAACTTTTCAGCACTTTATTTATCTCCTTTTTCAATCAATGCGTCAACAACTTTTTTATCTAATCATCATCAGATTGAATTTAAACTTTTATCTTGAAATTATATTAAAAAAAAAATTATATTAATATTATTTAGCATGTCATTTTTCTCAGCTACCTTATTATGTGTTCGTTTCCCTCTGTCTCTCTAGCTCTCCTTATATTTCTCTTTAAATATATATAAATATATTAAAATAAATACTATAAAAATTAGTAATACTAATTATGGATATAATATTTCATTTCCAACTTTTACGTATTTTTTGAAAATTTTCTTTCCCATATTTTAACATTTTTTGCATGGACTTCAATATGTTTTCGTTTCAATCTATTCAATCAATCATTCAATCATTCAATCATTCAATCTTTCTCTCGCAGTATATAAATATATATACAAATTAATTTAATAAATATTATTGTTACTGATATATAATATGAAATATGAATGTATTTTTTTTTTTTGTAAATTTCTATCTATTATTTCTGCAATCTTTCTCATGAACTTTATTAACTTATTCAATTCCCCTCCTATTTCTCTATAAATATAGGCATATTTATTTTTCTCTCTTACTTTTTTCATGTACTACCTTCAATTCTTTTCAACTGATTTTTTCAACTTCTCTTGATCTTCAATTTTCCCATTCCCCCTTAGGGGTATTCAATTTGTTAACTAATGAAAGTTCGCTCAACTGCAGTGCATGTAAATGCTGCAGTTATGTGATGTCATTTGATTGAATATCAAACCATTCAATCTTTCGTCCATCCCCCCTCCCTCCCTCCCTCCACCCCACTATAAAGTCAACTCACACTCTTCCCTGGCTGTGGCTGTGGCATGTGCCCCTGTTTGTCAACTGTAAACTGTTGCCACATGCAAATGGCATAAAAAGGTCAACTGCCAAGTGGCAAACAGCAGCCGCTGCAACTGGTTTAACCCACAAGATTGATGCGGCGTGGCACAGACTGTTTGGCAGTGTTGGCATTGCGCATTTGATTGATTGTTTATTTGGCTGATCGATCAATTAATTACAGCGCAGCCTGAAGTGCAGCACAGTTCAATCCAATTGAATTGAATGCAGTTGCATGCGGTAATTGAATGCCAATTGTCAATTGGAATGCGGCACAAACCTGGAGACAGTCCAAGCGATGCCACTGCTATTATTTATAATTTTAAAATTGTTTATAATATGCATTTAATATATTGAGTTTGTTGCAGCTATTTGCACTTAACAATCGAGAGATTCAAAAACTTGGCTTATTCTAAGAAAGACCGCAAAACAACAAGAATGAGAGTGAACGATAAAGAGAAAGAGATAGCAGGAAAAGGAGAGAGAGAGAGAGAGAGAGAGAGAGAGAGATAGTGACTGAAACAATTGCAATTGTCTAACAAGTTGTGTGGCAGGACAACTGCGGCTGGATTTGGAACTGGGTCTGCAACTTGGGGACTTGAATTGCTGCCAAGTAAAAAAAAGGCCTAAAAAGCATTACAACAAACAAGAGCCGGAGAGAGAGACAGAGACAGAGAGAGATTGTAAGAGAGTGATGGAGAGAGAAATGGGCACATCGTGGCGTCGCCAATGTGCAACATACGCATTGAGGCGCCACAGAAACGCAACTTTGCCATTGCCCATTGTTGTTGTTGCCGCAAAGTTCTTTGGCCATTTATCATGACGGCCTGCACTCCATATAGCCAGTTATAATGTATTCGGTTTGCCAACCTTATATTATAAGGCATCTGTAACTTTCTTGCAACACACACACACACACCCATATACACACTCATAGCATTTTCATGTAAGAAGTTTTTGGTAATGAGCAGCAACTACCCTAGTGGCAATTGCAACCCTTTTGTCAACTTTTCGTTTTCTTTTCGTACTTTGGTTTTATATGTTTTTCTGTTGTATTCTTATTTTTCTGTTTCCCTTTTTTTTTTTTTTGTATATTATTAAAGCTTTACAAATACGTACACTGTGAGAAAAGCTGTTGTGTGTTGCCTTTTTATTTTTTGTCAGCTGTTTGGGGAAGGGAAGCGGATACGATGGGCGAAACAGGTTCGCGCCTGAAGGGTCCATGCATGGCAGGAGACCGGGCTTAACGGCTTGTTGGCCACTTTACAGCCTTGCGAATGTTAAAAAAAAAACAAACAACAACAACACCATCACTAATATACATGTGAGCAACATACACATACATATATATATTTCAACAGCCACTTAAAAAAAGAATGAAAAAAAGAATGAAATAGAAAATAGAAAAATTTAAAAAAAAAAACAATTAAACATATAAACTTGGCAAAATTTATTACTCTCTTTCAATTATCTCTCTTATATATTTATAATTTATGGTTGAACACGGCGCGTATACGTGATATTTGTGCATTCAGCACTAAAGACGTTTGCCACGTGCTGCTGTTGCCCATATTTATGCTTATAGTCAGCATACTTTTCGCAGGCAGTGTATAATGTGCACTACAAGAACCAACGGTAAAATCAAAGCACATTTAATGTACCTTAAAATATATATACATACATATATTTGCTGTTTTTTTTTTTTTGAGGCATTTGCACGCGGTATGAAAAAAATTCTCAACAAACTCAAGCCTCTAGCTGATGATGTTGATGAAGTTATTCTATAAATCGAAATATTTTTTTTTATTATATATTTTAAAGGAAATAAATCTTAAAACATAATTATGCAGTGCAATATAAAGTCAAGGGCGAGCATATTTAATTTCCCACATTTTATATCATATCTCTAGAAATATTTATGTTAAGCAACTCAAATAAGTATCAATCTACCTATTTTAAGCCTCACAATTGAGAAATGTTGAAAATTTCAAGTCGAAAAAATTTCGATTTTTTTATTATAATAGAAGATCTATGCAATTTGGCAACTCTGTCGCAAATTTAGCGTAACTTTCTGTTGGGCATGCTGGACGTAAACACATTTGTTTTAAATGCCAGGCAAGGCGAGCCATTAAAAATATATTTATATATGATTGCAATGCGCCACCAACTCGCCAAGAGCACTACAAAACTATAAAGCAGCAACAACAATCACAACGACAGCAACAACCACGGGCAGCAGCAAAAGCACAATACGAAAAATCGTTGCAGAATTTCAGGCGCCGCTAGCTTATGTACATATGTACATACTATATATGCAATTTTCCGTTACCTCGTATCCAAAGCGATGCAATTAGAATGGTTGCCGCTTGCAGCCGCAGGTAGAGATTGAAAGGAAACCGAAAGGGGAGAAAGTAGGAGAGAGGAGAGTGAGGGAGAGGAAAAGTGTGTTTAAACGAAGGGCTTGCATATTTAAATTCAACTGGGGAAACTAATTAGTATGCCATTAAAATGTGAACAGCGTAAGAAAACACTTTAAGGCTATGCAAATTACCAATCAATCAATAAAACAATCAGTCTATCAATCATATTAAAATCAATGCATATGCATGCACTTTATTGGCTACATATGCATTTGTCTATTATTCAATGTAATTACATTATTAAATTTTCAAAATAAATAGAAATTTAATAACATTTCAATCAGCATCACAAATCACAATCAATCATTTAATGTATTTTAAAACATTTTTAATATATTTAAAAAAAATTAGTAAATTAATCAATCACTCAATTTAAATAACAATATCAATCAATCAGACGATCAATCAATTCTTCAATCAATATATGATTCAGTTGTCAATATGCATCAATCGTAAATACAGGCAGGTGACTGACTGACTGACTGCCTGCAACACTCTCTCATCACTTGCCAATCAATCAGTTGTGGGTATTGCGTAAGTTTCTGTGGCAAGGAAACTGCCTCGAAACTCAAATCACCTTCAGGGCATTGCATATAACATACACACATACATAGTACCTAGTGGAATTGGCAACCCGGTTATCCGCAGTCGCAGGCAACAATACCGCCCATTGCACCCACATCTATCTTCAATTACATCTTTATATCATCTGCGTCCAGCGGTTAAGCAGCTGTCATGGCTCGTCGCTGGATGATGGCTGATGGCCGCTGTCCTGATCTCCGACCCCATGGCATAATGCCATACCATGCCGTCATCTTTGCACCACCAACGGCAATGGAGGAAGGATGGGCAGCAGCAGCAGCAGCAATACCACCGTCGCCCCACAGCTGTTTTGTCGGATGCCGTTTGCCGGGAAAAGCTTTTGGCCATATGTTTTGTTTTTGCTTTAAGGCGCAAAAGCACTTCCACGATCTGGAAATTGGCACGTGTCCAAGTGTTCGCCACTGGAAGCAAGCCGAGAAAGCTTTGGAAAAACAAACGGCGGTGTTGCAGCAAAGCTCAACGCCTTGCTGCACGACAGCCCAACCCCAGCCTCAGTCCCAGCCCACAGGAGGCAGACTCGGCAACCCGGTCGAGAGTAGAATTAAGATGGAGGCCATAGGCAAGCGACCCAGGCAAGCCGTGAAAACAAAATGCCGGCTATGCATGTGTTGGAATATGGCAGCAGGCAGCCAGCCCCTAAATGAGCCTCCGCCAGCGAGATAGAAATATGTATAATATTAAAGAGAGACAGGGAGAGAGACGCCGACTGCGAAGAAAACCTTTGACTTGAATTTAAGCCCTTCCCGTTTAAGAACTCCCCAAACCTTCTACATAGCTAGGCAACTCGCAACAATGTGACATTATGTCATAACTGTCATTCTTGTCTCGTCTAAATGTTGCTGTTGTTGTTGCCGACTGCCTGGATTTGCGAGTGTCTGCAGCAAATGCCGTTAACTTATCTCACAAAATTACAGAGACACTCCTGCACATGCTGGGCAACCCGTCAACAGGACAAACAATCAAGCTCACCACAGAACACAACGATTTCTGATGATTTTCTTGGGGGGTTAGAATGCAAATATGTTAGAAAAAAGCCTTAAAATGTAATATATTTACAAAAAGTTATAGGAGCACACAATTTGACCAACCCCAAAATTCAGAATATCGTGATTTCGGATCACTTTCTGGCACACTTTTGGCGATATCTCGAAAAATACTCATCAGATACACCTCAAATAAAAAGCAAAACGCTAATTATGAGTTCTAGAAACGATTGCAGTCAAAAAATTGGATTCGAAAATTTTTTGATTTTTGATGACTTTGTCAATGGGTTAGTATGAAAAAATGGTCAAAAAAAAAAAGAAAATTTTAAAAATATGATTTTTACAAAACTTTTGATGCAGAATTAATCTGATATCAAAACCATTTCCAAAATGTCAAACTTCATGAAAATCCGATCATTTTTGGCCAACTCATGGGTTTTCAAAGTTTAGCGAACCTCGATTTTGGGAAAATAGTGATTTTGGGTAACATTTTGTCACATTTTTGGTGACATCTCGGAAAATACTCATCAGAAACACCACAAATAAAAAGGAAAATGCTAGTTATGAGTCCTAGAATCGATTGGAGTCAAAAAATTGTCAAGGGTTAATATTGAAAAATGGTCAAAAAAAAAGTCGAAAAATTTAAAAATACGATTCTTACAAAATTTTTGATGCAGAATTGACCTGCTATCAAAACCATTTCCAAAATGCCAAATTTCATGAAAGTCGGATAATTTTCGGGTAAAATTATGGCAGGTCGAAATTGAGAAGGCCGAATTTAGAGAAATTAGCCACTTTTGCGTCACATATTTGGCCTATCTCCGAAAAATATGCCTGATATTAATATAAAATAATTTAAAAAGATACTTATCAAGAGTTTAGTCTGACAAGAAGTGCCACCTGTCCATATTACATGCATATTTGCAAAACATTTAAGATTAAAGTGATTGTTGCTTTACAGTGATTTTAAAGTATATTAAATATTTAGCTGTTTACACATTGTTTAATCCGAAACTGGGTAAATGTTGGCTTAGGGTTTTTGCTGAATATTTCATACTGCAATGCGCCCCGCTGATGCTGCTGGCATCACAGCACTTGGCATTCGCTCAGTCCGTTCAGTGAATGGCATCGAGCAACAACAGCAACAACAAAGACAACAACAAAATGGAAGAGAAAGTGGCTGAACCCCTGAGGCGTGTGACATGCAGCAGCCGTTTTCAGTAGCCAAAACAGTTGACACTTTTGGCCCGGCTGTGATCGCAGTCAACGAAATCCGCTTAAATGCCACATCCGTTTGGGGAGCTAAAGCAAGCAGTTGGTAATAATCATGCCCAACCCGCACCCGGTAATCCCCAGTGGCCAAACACACAGAGAAGTCCACACAGGCAAAACACACACACACACACACATACATGCAGACAAGCAATCTCACAATCTATTGTGAGTAAAAAAAGAAGTGTTGCAATAACTGGCTATGAAAGGCAAAGCAAGTGCCGAAAATGTCCAGCAGAGGGCGCCCAAGGCAGTGCCTAAGCAAACGACATTTAAATGGGCGACGATTTCAAACAGACAAACAAGCTTCACTACACAGACACTAACAAATACACACATACACACACATACATGTAGATATGCGTGTGTGTATGTGTAGAAGACCTGCTACTTGGAGACGCTGAGAACTTATGGCTGACGTGCTCTCTCTCTCATCTATTGTTCGAGTGCAGAATGCCGCCCCCTCGAGGGCTCAACAGCTGCAATGCAGTTGCCATATTTTCATTGCTGACTACAAGTAATGTACATTGTATATCGTCCGAAAGTATTTCCCAGCACTTTAATATCAACATTTGACTTACCTGTGTGTGTTCCCGTTGTCCTTGTTACGTTTCGTTGGCGCTGCAATTTTTACATTCTTGCACAGGTTAATTGGCTTCTTTTCACACTTTTCATACAGATCAGTAAATTATATATTTTATAACACTACTCACTAAAATCATGGCATAGTCAATGTTTAGACTACATCAGTTCATTAATTACTTTCACTTCCCCCATCTTGATTTAATCACGTTCAACTCACTTTTAAGTCTAACCTGAGAAAGAGAGAAATAGCATGTGAAACGGTAAGAAATTTACCTTGTATTATGGGACAGAAGGATTATATCAACATTAAGGAAACACAATTTGGATCACAACTCCACTACATTGGGGCTAGAAGGCGGTTGGCCAAATCGGCCCTTTGAGAAGATCCAGCCAAATTAATTGCTATTGTTAATTACATTTTGGATAGAGAAGTAGGCTCCACCAACTAGTACTGCAATTTTATTGCATAATTGTGCCAGAAACGATAACTTTAAAATAGTTTTTGGTGGAAATCAGAAATTTTCTTCCCCATTTTTGTCCATATTGCGATTCTACTAAATAATATGCTATATTTATGTTTCAAATGTGTAACACTAATTGCTAACACAATATTGAAATTATCTACATCAAAAAAATCCAACGGTAATCGTTATTTCTTGCATTCTACGCAGCTTCAAACAGCTGTACGCAGACTTTTGCGTGTACACAGTTTAGTAGGGTTAAGTTTAAAATTAAAAATAAATTATAAGCCATCAATAAATAATATTGGCAATAATACGTTAATAAAGACAATTGATAATAGTTATGTTTTCAAAAAAGAATTTTGAAAATATAAGAATAAATGGCTGAATAATATACATAAGTTACAAATTTGTATGTATGTATGTATGTACAAACATCATACAGCGAAAAACAAAAGCAAACGTACATATGTTCATCTATACCTTATTTTAATGCATAATAAAAATACAACCGTAACATATCAACAACGAAACACGCGACACGAGATACGCAAAAAAAAAAAGGCAACAACAATAAACCAGAATTCGTTCAGTGCTGGCAAGTGCAAGTGCAAGTGACTGTCCACAAACCATCTACACTACACACACTAGCCCGTGCAACTGTGCATGTGTCTGTGCATGTGAGTGTGTGTGTGTGAGAGTATCGGCTTCCCAGTCTGGTGCTGGCGTCGCGACGCGTCGCTTTGTGTTCCATTATGTACGCCTGGCAAAATTGGAGCATTTATTGTACCAACAAAAACGCATAATATGCCAGACGGACAACAAACAAAACAAAACAAAAATACGCAAGTCGTATAACATTGTTTGTGCATTTGCTATTGTTATTGTTGTTTTCATTTCTCAGCAGATACATGCTTTTAAATTTCAATATTTGACTAACACATACCACGTTTTTCGAAATTTTAAAGTCTTGTTGTAAAACATTAATAACTCGCGAAGAAAAATTTAGAAATTACTTATAAATTTATGATATACTTAAAATCGCATATACCTCACATGTTTGCAAGTAATGAGTATGCGCAGAACTAAGTCGAAAAGTAACAGCAATATACTGTGTTGTGCATTTGTTTGCATGACGTGCTTTCACTTACACTCAAGCTCAAAGCTTAGCCAATGCAGCAACCCATTTGCAGCGTTAGCTGAAAATTGAACCATGGTCACTATGGTCGTCCTCTTCTAACATTATTCACTGGCTGTAGTAGAAGCGACTGCAATGGGTAATGCCAATTAACATATGGTCTTTCTTGCACTTGGGCGAACAAGCAATAGCGACAACAACAACACCGATAAGTGGGTAGCGAATCAAAAGAGAGACAAATGAGCATATATGCAAGAGTAGTATGTATTTAGGTCGTCGTCGGTCTGCTGGTTGCTGTTCGCCTGTTGTTACATCTAGGGCAAGTTCCTAGAATGTTCATTCCAATAAGCCCACCATGGCCATGGCAAACATCGCGAAAATTATCAAATTGATGGCAGGCGAAATTCATAGAATTCACCCGAACTCAATAGGCGCACATAATCGGTTGGGCAGCGCCCATAAAATATATATACAAGTACCGGCATGCCTATTAATGACGGACGCCGCAGAGCAACTTATGCGAGCGACGGGCGGCGGGCAACTGCCGCCAACCCCAAACCCAACATGTTAGAGGCATCGACAAGAGAACATCGCGTCATGCGCGTCGTAATTCAGCAGGCGACCAGAGTTGTCGGATGTGGCAGGCGGCATCAACAATCCAGCCCCAATCCAGCCGCAACAGCTACGCCAGCAGACGCAATAAGTACATATCGAAGCCCCCACCGATAGCCGGGCACGGCCCAGGATGCCCAATCACATATGGCCGCAGCACCGCAACGGACCACATACGGCCAATGCCAATGCGCCGCAACATCGTCTGCCAACGGTATGCTCCACAAGCTCCACCACACATCAATGAGAAGCGGAACGCTTTTTAACACTTTCGTTTTCTTGTTCCAACCAAACGCTGGCCGCTAAACAGGCGCTCAGCATGAAGCAGCAGCTCGTTGCCAAGCAACAGCCCCCCAAAGTGCAGGTGAAACGAACGTTAAGCGTGCAGAGAGACAGACAGAAAGAGACCACCATAGTGTGATAGGTATGGGTATAGTTCAGTTGTCTCCGTTGCGCACATGAATAGCAGTGCTCTCACTATGCCTCTCTGTCATGCGCATACGAGAGCTTTTATTTGCTATACTTATACACGTTGTAGTTGTCGCTACCATATATGTATGTACATATGTATGTATGTAATACGAATCTACAAACATACGTATGAACGTATACGAGCACGAATTTGCATTCGGTGTGTGCGTGCCTCTGCATATTTGTTTAGATATGTGCACATGTTAGACATGTGCGATGGCAATGTCCTTGTATAAAAAACAGTTTTTGCGCACAGGCGCTCAGTGAAAACGACTAGCAGATGCCCCCAACCGCAAGTTCAACATTTTCTTGTCGTCGACACTCTCTTGCGTGCTCTCATACATTTACATGCATACATACATGCATGTGTATGTATGTTTGTACGTATATGTGCATAGCATTCAGCTTTTGTTAGCTGTCGAACAGTGTGTGCAATTGTGGGGGAGTTTCAACTTTCATTGCGACTGCTGCTGCTGCTGCTGTTGTTGTTGTTGCTTGCGGCTGCGCTGCTTCAATTGCATGCTGTTCGCCTGTTCAAAAATCGACTGTATGAAGGCCCCTGAAATCGTGTGCGCACGCGATGAGCCCAGGCATACAACCGAACCGCCGACCAACTTCGTTGGGGCTCCGCTACCAAGCCATGTCTCGCGACTTGGATCCAACTTGTGCGCTTCTGTGCATGTATGTATTTATATATATGTGAACTGCACTGTGTGTGCGTTGCACGATGCTCATTAAATGTTGCTTTTAATTAATGCCGAAGCAGCAGCAGCAGTTGGCAGCTCTATCCCCGTCTTTTTGTCTTTCCCGTCTGTCTCAGCACGTGGCATCAGCCAATTAGTGAAATATATATTGTATGTCCTCCCCATGCACTTCCCACACCCCCACACCGCCCCAACCCCCACTCGGTTGTATTGGCCACCCTCTTCATTAGCTGTACTCATTTCGACCTACGCTTTTGCGGACCATCTTCTTCTATCCTATTACGCTGGCATCGCCTTAATTAAAAAGCCGGCAACGTCCGCCCACCACCTCCCATCGCTGTGCCCTGCGGCACATTTATAATTGCTTAATTGGAATTGCGAGGCAATTAAACAGAGTACCGAGTGGTCTATCGGTTCGTGTCCCGTCGGTGTGGCCACTCGTCCATGCGTGGGAAGGGCTATGCCCCTCATGGGTTTGGCCCATCCAGTTGGCCATTGGTGGCATTCAGGATAACTGTTGTGACCCTTAATGCTGATTCTTGTAAGGGAAAAGACGAACCGCCCCCATACAGGGATTCAGCTCGTTTTCAAGGTCAACAGAGAGAGCGCACATAGAGACCACTGACAGCGCAGACACCACGCCTAGATACGCCTCAAACTCAGCTGCGGTAACAGGCGTTCAGCAGCAGGAGGAGCAGGAGTATAGCTACGAGGATGCGGAGCATTCAAGCTGCTGGATGCTGTTTCAGCCACTCTCTCTATTTTACTTTCTTTCTCTCTCTATTGTCATTTGCCGTCAAATCAACACAAGTTTACGGTAGCTTAAAAGCACGCATACGGTAAGAGAAGGATAGAGAGTATCTAGCAGTTAAAGCGGAAGGACACCGCCCACTTAGCCAGGACTTTGACTATAGAAAGCTTTCCCAAAAGTTTTAGCAAGCAAATGCTACGTTCCAAAGATGTATAATATTAATTGAATGGAATTTTTTGGCTTAGTACCCCAAAAGCTACATTTATAATTGCAATGAAAAATGAAAATTGTTTAAAGTGACAATGTTTTGAAGACTTCAAAACGCCAAAAAGAGCTTTAAGCTCAAAAGCTCCAGTTTTCCTCAAGCGGTTCAGCGCAAAAATATTAAAAGCTGTTTTATTTTATGTAATGTATGTAAAGTCAAGCTTTAAGCTCAAAACTTCAATTTTCTTTAATTGGCTGAGCACAAGAATAAGAAATGTTTTAAGATTAAAGTCTCCAGTTTTCTTTAGTCAGTACCGTTTTCATAAAAAAGGTTCAGTGCAAAAATTATAAAGATGATTTATTTTATTTGTGCCACAAAAAGCTCCCATTTTCCTTAATCGGTTCAACACAAAAAATGGAAAAGTTGTTTCCTTTCAATTTATTTATGCCAAGAAAAGCTTTCAGCTCAAAAGCTCCAATTTTCCTTAATCAGATTAGGACAAAAATGGAAAAGTTGTTTACTTTCAATTTATTTATGCCAAGAAAAGCTTTAAGCTCAAAAGCTCCCATTATCCTTAATCGGATCAGCAAAGAAATAAGAAAAGTTGTTTTGATCTATTTTGTTATAACTTTTTATTTGCCGCATCCATGTGAAATGCATAAAATATGTTTTTATTTATTTAATGTGTATTTGTGTGTTTTTATAATTTTTTATTTTTAAATTTCATGTTGTTTTTTTTTTCTTGTAGAATTCGAATATTGTTGCCAGATCGGAGAGTATCCACTTGTAATTTTGTTTTGTTTGGTATCCCCAGGCTCTAGGCAAATAATTTATTTATTTATTTGTTGGTTAATCTTTATATATGTATGTATATATAATATTTAATGTGTATATGTATATAAATTTAGTTAACATTAATTTTTTTTTGTAATATTTGTCTGTATGTGTAATATTTGTAAATCAATTTATGTTTGCATTCCGTTTTCGTTGTGCTATTGAAATCGATAGTTAAACACAAATTATTCAGTCGTATTATAAAACGCACACATCTTTGTATATATAGAAAGGAATGCTGATATTTTTGGACATTTCCACGACACATCCATACATTATAATATACACCCATATTGTATATATCCAAGAATGGTATTAATACTTCACACACAAACAACAAAAAAAACAATCACTCGCAATATTCTGGAATTCTCTACAAATATTTTCCAGCTGCACTTGGCCAATTTCAATCAGTTTTTCAGTTACATTTTTATTGGTTTTGTATAAAATTGAAGTTGATTTTTTTTTGTTTTTGTTTTTGATTAAAATAAAATGTTGTATGTATATTATGTGTGAATTTCTTGCAATAATTTGAAGTTTTGTTCTTGAATTAGTTTTTTTTGGCACAATTTTGTAGTTGCACAACATAAAAGATTAAAATATAGATTAATTTTGTTTTCATATATGTATGTATGTGTATATAGTGTTGTATTTTACAGAAATTGTATCGAAATCCGAAATGAAATGATATGTATTTCATGCAACGAGCTGAATGAAAGGATCTTCCTTTGTGCTGTTAGCCAAGCCAAGCGAAGCGGCCAAAAGCAGCAGCTTTCAATGCTACTTAATACTTTTAATATTTTTTGAAATTGTTGTTTTTTTTTTTTAATATCTTAACTGTGGCACGAACTGCAACAAATTCTGCGTTTGTGCATCAGAGAAAACGGTTAAGCTAATTATATATATAATTAATTATTGGTACATAGCTTTTGGTAACAATATTTCTAGGCATATTTCGTAATTTGTCAATTTGCTGCAATGCATTAATATTTCTTCTTTTATTTTATATAATTGTTGGTTAAAATTGGCGTCTAAAACATTTCACGTATTTTTCTTAATTTTTCTTTTTTTTTTTTTTTTTTTTGATTTAAATTGTTACTAATATTTTTATAGTTGTTTTTCTTTTGTTTTCTTGGTATTCAATACATAATTATTAATTTGTCAACAAACAATCAGCTACAATTCAACGCTTGCTAATTATATAATTTTTGTAATGTTGTTTTCAATTATTATTAATTTTAATTTGTCTGCATAGAATGTATGTATGTTTGTCTTTTGTTAAATATAAGGCCGCTTGGGGCAACTGCTTGCTAGAGAAAGTCGCAATTTGCTAAGAAAACTTGGTTAAATTTCAATGTTGCCTACAGTTCAAAGTCAGATTAGTTATTGTTAAATAGAGGGGATAAAGTAGCTGCGGGGAGAAGGAGGAAGGAAGTACAGACTGTAGACGTAATCTAGTTAAACTACAACTTGACAATTGCTAATTGAAATAGAATTTCATCAACCGGTTTGCTTGCTTTAGCTTTATATTCTTTTATATAATTATTAAGTTATTAGTTTATACATATGTATGTATATATATTTTATAGTAATTCGTTAACTGAATTCTATGAACCTGGTAAGTGTGTGTATGTGTGTGTGTGTGTGTGTATGAGAGCTGCTGTTAAGTATACAAGTCGTTAAATCGTTAAATTTAATTCACGTGTAATTTTGTTGCTCAGACTAAAATCGGTCATTCGTCGCTTTTAAAAACTCTACTACAATTACTAAATATGAATGTATGTATGTATATATATAGTGTATATATAAGTGCACTATATACTTGTATGTATATATATAAATGTATGTATATGCATATATATATATTCAATTTGTCAGTTAAATTCATTCAAAACTCACTCACTCACTCGCTAACGCCTACTCGCCCAATCGCGTCTCGTTACTTTTCGTCTCGTCTCGTATCGTCGTCGGTATACTACTATGTATTATAAACATCGCGCACACAAAAAATGTAATCATTCTTTGGAACATTGCATATGTATAGGGTATGTATGTAATTAATCAAATACATATACATATATATAAATATGTATATAGTAGTATATATATATGTATATGTAGTTGTATGCGCATGGAAACGCCATTTACCTGTGCCTGCTAATCAAGCCTAGAAATATAGTTCCTTGTCTTTTGGTCATATAGTAGATAATAGTTATCGTTAGTATCATTATAGTATAATTGATAAAGCGAATAAAATCCAGACAAAAAAAAAATTCAAATCAAATCAAATCAAATCAATACAAAATGTATGTATATAATATATGTAGATTGTGTACATGTGTATACCAATAATTAAAAAAATAATGATTAGTTATTACGTTAAAAAGAAATAACAACTTAAGATTATGATGAAAGCACAGCAATCGAATAAATATATTATGTACATTATATAAGAAAATGGTAAATACTTAGCGAGCATATAAAACATAGCAAAGGACAGACAGGGACTAAAAATAAATAAAAAAAGAAGAGGGAGAGAGAGAGAAAATAAAAGAAAATAAAAACAAAATCATAATACAAATCATAATAATAATAATAATAATTATAAACAAATGCATCATCATCATTATCATCATCAATCATGACAACAAATTCAAACCTTCGATTTGAAAATGTGTGTGTATGTGTGTCCATATGAGTGGGTGTGTGTATATGCGTGTGTGTAAGATAATTTTGGCTGTAATTATGTATGTATGTATGTTTGTATATGGAGTTGGCTCTTAGGCTAAAAGGCATTTACTTCGGCTCGTTGCCGGTGCCGGTGCCTGGCGTGGCCGAGAGCGCCATCTTCGAGAGCGTGGCCAAGGAACGTTTCGGGAATGTATTGTTGCCATCCGACGGATCCGAGAACAGTTTACGGAAGCTGCCAAACGAAATTGAGAAATTTTTTAAAAATTCAGAAAACTTTTTAACTTTATGTTTGTTGTTTCTTACAATTTGCGTATTCCGGACTCGGAGGTCTTTTTCCAGGGCGCATCGTCTGGCTCGTAGGGCAGAGGTCCTTGCACAGGTGCATCATGTCCCGGTGGCCTGTCGTTAAGTTGCCACATTATGGCCAACAATGAGTCATCATCGTTAATTGCAGATTGATTGTTTGCACTTACGTTTCGCCAGCAATGTTGGTGGCATCATCGACATCAGCTTCGACGCCGTCATCGGCCTCGTTGTCATCATCAGGCACTGCCCCATCATCGTCGTCGTCGTCGTCGCTGTCATCGGAGCTGGATACGTGACGCGTGCGCTTGGCACTGGGTGTGGGTTTCAGTTCGTCCAGCTGCTCGTTCAGACTGTCAATGGTGGTGAGGAGCTCATCCCTTTCGCTGATCAGCTCCTTTAGTTCACGGGTCGTGTAACGCGGCCGGTTCGGATCGTTCTGATCGTCATCGTAGGACTGCACCAGATCCTCGTTCTCCTTCTCGGCGAGACCCAAGCGCTTGCGCAACTGATTTATCTCCCGGCACTGATCCTGCAGCTGGGCTAGAAAATCGGCACGCTCCTCGCACAGTGTCTTCACCTGGGCCTGCATCAGCTTATGCCGTCGTCGCGTATCCCGTTCGGAGGCCTTTAACCGCTCCGCTTGGATGTTCACCTGCAACGATCCCATTCATCACCATCACCATCACCATTCCAACAATTCTAATAGTGGCATTGCCCACTTACATGCTCCAGCTCGCTGTATTTGTCCTGGAGCTCACGCTCCCGCTGTTTCAGTTCGTCCCGCTGCTTGTAGATCTGCTCCTTGAGCCGCTGCAGCACCTGGGTATCGGACAGGGCGCTATGCAGCTCATTGTTGGTCATGCTGATGATGCTCTCGGTGAGGCTGGCGCCGAGGCCAGAGCTTTGAGCGGATGCCGATTGCAAGTCCTGCGTCTGCTTCACCAAACGTTTGTTCTCATCCTGCAGCGAGGACACCAAGTCGACCAGCTCATTTGTCTCTGTCCGCCACTGCTCCTCGATCAGTTCCAGTTCCTTTTCGAAGCGCCGTCGAAACTCCGCCTTCTCCAGCTTCTCGCTCTCCAGCTGGGCGATCTTCTCGCGCAGCTCCTGTATGGTGGAATTCTCACGTTCATTTTTCGTGGCCAGCGCCTCCAGCAGCTCCAAGGTGTTGATGATCTTGGGCATTAACCCGCTGACCGCATCGGTCCCATACCGATCCATGATGCGCTCATACTCCTTGCCAATGTCTGAGGCCAGATCGTAGACATCGACAACGCCGATGTCATCGATGGCGTCCAATACCATTTCGCCCATTTCATTGAGATGGAAACCGGGCATCGAGCGTTCCTCTATCGCTAACTCTTTCACTCGCACTCCCCCGGAATACAACACTACTTACGGCAACAGCTGCTCTTGTCAACTAACGGTGTTGTTGTTGTTGTTGTTGCTGCTGCTGCTGCTATTGGTTGAATTTGCAAATGTGTGCGAAATTTGTCGAGTTAATTGCGGATAACCTTTCGCCTGGAGTTTGTGGGCGCTTCACTTGCTATACAAACACACACAAGTAAATGTAGTTACATATACACATACACACACATACAATATGCCTCTCTATCAAGTTGCAGTGCGTATGTGTGTGTGTGTGTATATGCATATACACTCACGCATACGCATATACAATGCTGTATTCGCATTCACTTTATTTGTCGCCCACAACAAATTTACATACGCACACACACACACACACACACAACTTGGTATATTCATATATTTACATACCTTCGATAGCAAGAACTTCGAACTGCAGTTGGACTTTCTGGATATTCTAGCCGATTTTTACAAATCTTCCGATGACTGCATAGTCGACGCGCTGCTTAGATGAGTAATAAATATACGAATTTGCAAATCCCCCACAAACAACAAAAAAATATTCGCTGCTCACAGCTGCTGCTGCTGCTGCTGCCGTTGCTGCTGCTGTTGTCCAGCAGAGAGCGAATGCAAAGTGTTATTCGCTCTCGCTCTACACATGCGCGCAGCGTTGCTTCTGTCCGAGCATTAGAGATG
Source organism: Drosophila quadrilineata (assembly GCA_018150725.1). Lineage (NCBI taxonomy): Eukaryota > Metazoa > Arthropoda > Insecta > Diptera > Drosophilidae > Drosophila > Drosophila quadrilineata. Next base: position 5,701,598 of record JAECWN010000432.1, read on the forward strand.
CGTTCTCTTTTGTTTATTCACCTATTTAAATAATTCACTTCACTTCGATTGTTCATTATTAAGTATTTTATGCACAACGCCGTCATTTAATTGAATTTCAATTACGCGGCGGCACCGCAACCAACACAAACTGCCAACATTTGACTACGCCTTAGAGATGTGCAACACTCGAATCGCATGAAATCTATCGGTAACGAGTACCACAACTATCGCTATTGCTTAAATTGGTTTGTAGTGTAATAAAAATTAATGAAAACTTCACAAGACAAATAAAGTGTAATGTATTATATATTATGTATAATGTGAATTTATATCTATATATACTTTGGTAGTAATTGACTGTAATCAATTTTTGAAACGCCATATTTGGCGGCAATCTGTCAGCTCAGTAAACGATATACCGCAGTGCTGCCAACTTGACCAATATTTCAGCAGAGCGCGCTTAAATTCAAACACTAAAATTCTTGTGTAACATAATCTAAATTCAAATTTGGAATATTTGGAATATTATTGCGTTAATTTTTAAATTCAAATATGATATAAGGAGTTCGATCAGTTATTAACAAAATACTTAAGTTCTAAATAAAACACAATTGTTTGGTTCAGTTTTTAATGAAAAAAAAATTCGTCTTCGTTTTAATATTTGTGTTTTCAGCAGCAGTTAAATTCAATTTTATACAGGATCTTAAAAACCTAACTATAATATGCATTATAGAGAAACTATGGAATACATGTTGCTTAAGCATACTATCATATTTTGTTAATCGTAGTTCATTATTATTACTTGTACAATAAACAACAACAAATTGCCGCAAATATTTTCAAAATTTCCTAATGCTAAAATTACACAATATCATTATCATTATCGTAATCATCATTATAACTGTCTTGTCTATGAAGAAGGGATAGATAATGTGGTTTCCTTATGTTTCTTTGCATGAATGTGATGTCAATAGTGGATTGTCGTATATTTTGTGTTACGAATGTGGTCAATACTATTACTAATTTTATTAAATATAAACTAAGTATAATTCGCAAAACTATATTTGCCGCGTTTATTTTTCTCGCATATTTGCTCTTTGTTTTTTTTCATTTGATTTTATGTTTTTTTTTTTTTTGTAAAAAAAAGTACAATAAATATGTGGCTCAACTAAGGAATTGTACACAAAGGCTGTGTGTGTGTGTCTGTGGGTGAGTGGGTGTGTGTGTGGGTGTGTGTCTGTGTCTGCATGTGACTGTGCCTGTGCCTGTGCCTGTGGACGTCTCACAGCAGGTTGGAGCAGCTGATCTCGCTGGCGGCGCAGTCCGTGGATCGGGGCAAAAATTGTATGTGCTGCCAGGTTGCGTTGAAGCTATGTGAAAACGAAAGAGAAAGACAGAGAGAGAGAGAGAGAGAGAGAGAGAAAGAGAGAGATAGAGATAGAGAGAGAGAAAGAGAGATAAAGTGAGAGAGAGAGAGAGAGAGAGAGACGAGAAGAGAAATAGATTATTATAAATTCTTGGATATTTTTAATATAAAAATATATATATATTTTCTTAGAAATATAAATTATATTATTATGTGTTATTGGATATTGAATATAAATAAAAAATTCAAAATTAAATTAATTAAAAAATTAATGAAATTTGTTACATTGAAATATATTATGAGTTATCTGTCAAATCTCTTAATAACATAAAAAATTAAATACAAAATATGCAATCGCGTTAAAAATATTGATAATATTTTGAGAAACATATAAGATTATTTGTAATTATATGTATGTACATATATTTTTACATTTTTTAAAAATAAAAGTAAAATATTTTAATTAAAAAATTAATCAAAATTCAAAATTACTTTCAAAGACATCGTTAGCTACGATTCGATAACTACAACACCATTTCCAACTTTAAATTAAATTAAAAACACAAAATAAAAATAAAAATTAAAATATACCCGCATATGATGATTTATAAAATACTTTGGAGGAAAAAAGATAGTTTTGATATCGAAGAAAACCATGACCAACTTCAGGTTACTTACAGATAACGCTCCGCCAACTGACGCTCCACATGCGGCTTGATGCGTCCATAATCCTTATCCGCGATCGTGGTGCTGCAATGCTGCTGCATGTAGGCGAGGGTGAAGAGCTCGTTCTCGTTGTAGGAACGGAGACCGGGCACACGGAGTCGCTGGGTCAGGCCCAACGCCTCGTAGGTGACGGCCTGATCTATGCCGGCACCCGGTATGGCATTGCCCGCATCGATGGCGGTTACAAAGCTGGTCAAGGCCCGGGCCGCCGTTCGGGCTGCGCTCAATGTGACATGGAAGCTCTTCAGTGCCTCCAGCGACATCTGGCGCAGCACATGCTCGAGATGTGGTGGCTGGCCAGCGGACAAGCAGCCCACATCCGGCTGGGCATACTGTATCTCCGGCACGGCATCACTAATATCCGTACCCTGGGCATTAAATTGCAGCAGGAATACGGGCAGATTGTTGATCAGTGCCTCCAGGATATCTGTGCCGATGCGGGCAAAGTTCACAGCGCTGCAAGAGAAAATGTTAGCTCAGTGAGTGAAAATTGATAGAAGAAAATGGAGTTGGAGGTGGAGGTGGGGTGGAGATGGACATGGGGAATACCTACACTGGATAACGATAGTCATAGTAGTTGTTGGTAACCAGTACCCGTGAGATGAGCAGCATGTTCAGCTTGTTGGAGTAGGCGATGGGTTGGGGATGTGGCCTCGTGTACATCTCGGACACAATGCTGCAAGTATTTAAATTAAATTTATAATATAAATTATTTCTATTCAATTAATTAATTAATTTGCAATTTCAAATTATCAGTTGATTTATCGTTATTTGATTATAAAAATATATGTGAATAATTTTTTTTTTTAAATATGATTAATTTCCTATATTTAATTAATTAGTCAAATTATTATAATTTGACTGTCAATTAAAAATCAGAAATTATAATTTATAAGTAGACTTTTTTTAAAGTCATAATTTACATTTTTGAAAATATAAAATAATTCTGAATTCACATTATATTTTTTTAGTAGAATAACAGAAATTCCATAATTAAATAATTATTTTTAAATTTATTATGTTTCTAGTCAATTTACTTTTAATTAATGAATTTCAGTTATAAGTTGTAATTTTTTATATTCAAAAAGCAGTGGAAATTATATACAAAATAAAAAGAAACTATTATCACTGTATAGATTATAAATTAATAAATAAATTAATTAATTATGGATTTGATACAAATAAATAAACTTTTGCTACGTACACATCGAGCATGCCCAGAGATTTCAGCTTGTCCTCCATGCGTGCTCGTCGGAATGTCCAAATGGACTCCAGATGCTCCACAAAGTTGAGGTTGCTCAGCAACAGATCGTTGTAGTAGTTGCTAATGTAGTCGGGCTGGTCGAGCACTTCGTTGGGTATGCCAAACTGGAGCCGCATCTCGGCCAGCTTCTTGTGGAGGAACTGCAGGGCTGTTGGCTCCAACCAGGTGGCCTGTGCCAACGAGTCCTGCAATTGGTTGCGCAAACTGAAGAACATCAGTTGCAGGAACTTCTCATTGCCGGTGGTCTTGTTGAGGGAGTCGGCGACACGTATGCGACCCACAGATTCGAATTGTTGCTTTGGCGGCTGCTGCTGCAGTGCGTCCACTGCAAAGGGTACCCAATCCCGCACCACCTTGCTGCAGAAGAGCCAGCGTGGATAGCTGGCGGTCCGTCCATAGATCGCATGATCAAAGTTGTCGGCCAGCGTGCGATATTCCTTGGACAGATGGGGCAACATTTGCCTCGCCAGTGACCACACAATGAAGTTGTAGATGGGTCTAATCCGAAGCAAGTAGAGCACATACTTAAAAATTTAGCAAAACAAATAGAGGACGAGTCAGAGGAAGGTTGAATTACTTCTTGTCCGAGGTAGAGATGAGCTTCGACAGTTCATGGAAGACCTCCACATCACGCACCAGGACCTCCGTCTCCTCGCTGATCCGTGTGTTGGCAAAGATGGCCTGCAGTGACTCCATAATGGGCAGCTATCAAATAGACATAGTTGGGATCAGTTCAGCTGGAATCCGATGAATTAAATTCTGTAGCTTACCGAGGGTGCAATTGTCTTGAGCTCCGCCAGCCGGAGCAGCTTGTTCAGTTGCCGTTCACCACTCGCCGCCTTGGCAGCCTCAATGTGATTGACGATGCGTCTCTCATAGTGGAAGATGTCATCCGCAAAGAGGTTCGCCTCCCGTGCAACCATTCCTGCAGGACATATGTAAGTCTATGTAGATAAGAGTCGGTGCAAGGAGAAGTCAGTGCACAACTCACCCATGTTGATGGCAAAGTCACGCAAGAGCAGCTTGTAGCCTTTGACCACCTCCTCGTCCGCATCCGGGCCGTAGAAGTATTTATCGGGCATTCCTAGTTCGCCCTCATCCAGTGTGATGATGTAGTCGTAGGGCATGGTGTAGCCATTCTCCACGCTCACTTTGTAATAGGGAAAGATGCCGAACTTGGTCTGCAGATGCTTCAATGCACTCCTGTATTCCCAGTTCTGGAGGCGATTCGTGCCCGAAAATGCCAGAGAGCCACCTGCAAATTGCACCAGACGAAGCCAGATGAGATAATGGGGCGATAATGAGAAAGTCGGGATTATACTACATATCGATTAAATAATCAATTAGTGTCTATCCAAACAAATATCATGCGGCAAATAACAGCATAACCGGTGTGCCGGGGAATGACCCAGACCCTCATCCACTCCCAGTCTCAATTTCAGTCTCAATCTCAATTCCCAGTCTCCATCTCTGCCCTCAGTTCCCAGCCCCATATTCCCATACCCATTCCCAGTCTCGAACTTGGACTCAGACCTAGACGTAGCAGGGCGTGCTGCTGCTGACGCCTCATTCATTAGTGGCAACCGCAATCGCAACCGCAACAACAGCAACAACAGCAACAACTTGAGGTGATGTTGGCGCTAATCAAATTCCCCATAAGCGCAGAGCCATGAAACTGTTATTAATTCTTTTGCCAACATATGAAATTGGCAAAAAAACATATAAAAACAAATTTTTAAATATTCAAAATATACAATTATGACAGCAGCAACATATTTATAACAGTAATACATATATATGTATATGTATATATATATTTTTTGCTTGATTTTTTTTTTTTTTTTTGGAACTCTCGAGTTTTATTTTATAGCAATTAAAGGCGCTAAAATGTTTGACTGCAACCATTTGGAAATTTCTGAGCGACAATTTTATCTTCTGCAGTTATAAAAAAAATCCCCTCAGAGTGAGAGGAGGTGGTAACCGAACTGGAAATGCTCTATAATATTGATCTAATGTTAAATACTATTATTGTTAATTGTAGTTCAGAATTAATTCAACTATTTGTAGCCAGAACAACTGAGGACTTCAAAATGAATATAATGTTAATAACTAATCAATTTTTACAAGAAGAAAAAATAAATAAAATTTTTTACATATAATGTTAATAACCAATAACTTTTTACAAAAAAAAAAGAAAAATAAAAAAAATTTATAAATAAATAAATCAAAAAAAAAAAAAAATTAATAAATAAAATAAAAACATATAAAAACTAATCTCTTAAATTTTATGCTAAACAAGTATTCTTTTAAATTAAAGCATCTCCTTAATAAAATAAATAATAGATGACAATTATTTATAATATTAATAAAATGTTACTAAGGTACTTTTATTATTTTTAACTTTATATGAATCCTTTTAAATTGTACTTAATATATTAATAAATATTATTAATTAAAATCACGATTGGGATTTTTCAATATTTTCTTAAAATGCACACCAAATTCTATTTTTTTCTTTGCCAATTTTTATTATATTTGTTAAAAATAATAAAAATCGATTCTTTTTTGAGTTTTCATTCTAGAAATATTATTTTTCTATTTTTATTATTATTATTATTTTTTTTATTTTTATTATTATTATTATTATTATTATTATTATTATTATTATTATTATTATTATTATTATTATTATTTTTTTATTCTTATTATTATTATTATTTTTTTTTTTTGAGTTTTTATTCTAGAAATTTTATTTTTCTATTTTTATTATTATTATTATTTTGATTTTTTATTATAGAAATATTATTTTTCTATTTTTGAATTTTATAAGAACCCTTTTTGAAAGTTCACAGAAGAAGCATATTTTAATTTTTGATATAATTAAGATTTTTATTTTTCGATTTCTATGGTCCTCAAACTTTGCAAGTTTCCACTAAGGGCAACTGAACCCCAGAACTTTACAACCTTTTTCAAATACTTATAATTTCTACTCTATTTTAAAATTTCATAAATATACTAGCATATATAAAATAAATATATGTATCATACATATTAATTATTTAGAAATAAATTTAAATTTGATAAATGTAGAAAATTGAGACAAAAATAATTAAGACTTCATTTCATGGTCCTCAACCTTTGTAGGTTTCTACTAAGGGCAACTGAACCTCAAACTTTTACAACCTTTTTAAATACATTTAAGTTACGCTATTTTTTAAAATTTATTCAATATACCAAAAAATATATGATATATTGATGAAAAACTGAACTTAAAAAACATATATCTAAAATCGAAACACTTCCTGTCGCCTTGTGAAATCAAAGATAGTGGAAGCTGTATCTCTTGCCGGGATCTTGACATTGCGGTCAAGTGACATGAGAGAGGAGATATGTCTGAATCCCGCCTAGATTGATGGCGTCAGCTGTGTTTGGACAGTCAATTAGCAAGTGCGGAGCGAGAAAACCCAAAAGAGCACCAAACTAAAGAAACCAAACTAATATCTAGCCGGATTTAGTGTTATAGTTATACACATATGTCTGTATGTAGGTTTTTATTTGAAGATATATTATTTTAACGAATTATTGCAAATCAATGCGATCACTTTAATTAACTTCAATTAAAGTCAAACGAAATGACGAAAACTCGACTCGGGAGTCGCCACTTCTCTACTGTATAAAAACTGAACGTCGCCAAGGGAAGGCGCATCAATCCAGTAGAGCTGCTCCATAGCAAAGGTTCGTCGAGAGTCGAGAGAAGAAGTATCCCATCCATAGCATCAGCATGAATCAATTTGTGGTAAGTTCAGCTGGGCTACGATATCGATAGCACATATCGTTTATCGATAACGATATATCAATGGTAGGATTCGTTTGGATATGTCGAAATCAGATATCAGTTATCAGTTAACGGTTATTGTTATCAATTATCGATTTTGATTTATCGTTAATCGATTATTGTTAATCGTTTATCGATTGCAGTTATTGGCCTGTCTGGCTCTGCTCGGCTGCAGTGGCTGGGCAACGGCACGTCCTGATCTCAGCCGCCAGGCCTATCGCTATGAGGTCGGCCAGAACGAGAACGTGGTGACCACCGGTGTGGTCAGCACACCAGTGATTACCACCAGCACCTCGTACCAGCCAACGGCATCCGGCAGCAACTACTACAGCAGTGGACCAGCTATCGGACAACTGTCGTACACCACCGGCAACACCGGCTTTGTGCCCTCCGCCCAGATTAGCGGCAGCGGTAGCAGCTTGGGTGGCATCAGCTACTCCAGTGGCGGCAGCTCCGGCAGCTATTCCAGCGGTAGCGGCAGCAGCTTGGGTGGCATCAGCTACTCCAGTGGTGGCAGCAGCAGCTCGGGCAGCATTGTCAGCGACAACATTGGCCTGGCTGGCATCCATCCAGGACCCACCATCAACTACCAGGAGCAGGAGGCATACATCAGCCACTTGGCCAACTTCCAGCCGGCCCAGATCAACAAGCATTTCTACTTGCATACCGCACCCGAGGATCATGATGAGCAGCAGATCGTACGCTATGTGAATGTGGGCAGGCCCCAGAAGAACTATCGTGTGGTGTTCATCAATGCGCCCGCATCCACCACCAGCAAGGCCAAGATCATTGCCAACGTTGCCCCCGTTGAGGACAAGACGGCCATCTATGTGCTCTCCAAGAAGTCCAATGCCCTCGATGTCAGTGCCGAGGTCGTCACACAGCGTCCCGTCAACAACAAGCCCGAGGTCTTCTTCATCAAGTACAAGACCCCCGAGGAGGCAGCCCATGCCCAGCAGACCATTCAAGGTGACCTCCACTCTACACCCACTCTCTCTATCTCTTTTTCTTAACTCATCGGTCTCTCTCTCTCTCTCTCTCTCCCACTTAGCCAACTATGATGCTCTGGGCGGCAGCTCTCAGACCAGCGATGAGGGCGTTGTGCCCGTCTCTTCGGTCATCGGCAGCCTGGGTGACAATGGTGCCTCTGGAGTGCTGGCTGATGGCAATGGCGCTGTCAACATTGTTGGCACTGGCGGTGTGCCCGTTGTTGAAGCCGGCTCTGGCATCTCTGGCGGCTCCGGCTCCTCCACCACCATTGTCGGTGGCGGCGGCAGCAGCAGCCTCCAATACGATGTCACCGGCAGCAGCAGCAACGCTCAATCCGCACAGATTGGCGTCGGCATCGGCAGCGGCAGCGGCACCCTCGTCGGCAACCATGTCATCCAGACCACATATCTGCCAGCCAAGCCCATCCGCTCCGTCAAGTACTAAGCGGAGGATGCACACCATCCTGGCATACCCTCCTCATACCCGACACAGTTTCCAGCCGACGCGACTCCACCACTCTTGCTTCTAAATTGAATAATCCCAGGGATGGGATTGTTTTCTCTAGAATTTGTTCATGTGTAACTTTTGCGATATTTTTTCTAAACAAAACTATTTTTTTTTTCCAACCTTTTTTTTTTAATAAAAATTAAGCATTTCTTAAGGCATTCAAAAAATATATATGTATATGTGAAGTTTTTTTTTTATTATTTTTTTTTGGTATTTAAGAAAAGGATTTCTAAGAAAGGATTTAGAAAATGCGTATAACAATAAAAGTATGATTAAAAATAAAATATTAAAAAAAATGGGAAAGATTTAAGAAAAATATTATAAAAAGAAAGTATTTTAGAAAAAAATACTAGATAATGAAACGATTTAGACGATAAAAAATGTTATAAAAAGAAAGGAACTTGAAAAGAAAAAAAAAGTAGAAAAAGAATAAGAATTATGAAAATTAAAAGTTTTATGCATTTCTTGGAATTATTAGCAAAAGGAAGAACTTTTTAAAAATTAATTTAAATACCAAATAATTGGAAATAAAATATTTTAAATACAAATAAAAATGCAATTTGAATTAATAAAAATAGAAAAATATATGCACAAATTGTTGAATACCTCAATAAAATAAAACTGTTGTTATGGTAATGCTAATTGGAGAACTTTCGAGATAAATTTATCTATATATCTTTGGTGCCTTGCACCAGCAGGCAATATGCTCTCTCCCCCTCCCCTGCCCTTCCCTGATCAACTATTTGGCAAGTTCATCATAATTGTTGGCAGCGATATGGCAAATAAATTAGCGTCTTTATCGAACAATCGAGAAATCAAATCTGAAAAACTCTAAAAATTAAACTCAAATCGTAGGGCAAGAAGGGCAGAGAGTTGCAAGGTCAAAATACGGCATCAGGTATTAAAATACTAGTAAAAAAATACCAATTTAATATATAAATCTATCTCAATATAGTTATAGATTGTCTAATTTTAGGGAGAGAGACAGAGAGAGAGAGAGAGAGAGAGAGAGAGAGAGAGAGGAGAGAGAGAGAGAGAGAGAGAGAGAGAGAGAGAGAGAGAGAGATAGAGCGAGAGACCATTTATGATGCATGTCTGTCTGGTATTTTATTGGCATATTTGGTATTTTTAAAATTTTTTTTTTGTTTTTTTTTTTTAAATTTTTTTTGTTTTTTGGTATGTGCTGCATCGGAGCATTAGTTGAATCATCTGCATATATTAATGCGACAGATCTTTGCATAAAGATAATCACACCTACTAAATAAACGATACGATCTCTGTTTTGAGAGTCGAAATCGATTCCGAAAAGCATTCGTCCCTCGGTTTTTACTGTCAACGTTCATAAAAATTTATATAAATTTTCAATTTCATTGCGCCAATGAGTGTGTGTGTGTGTGTCTGTGTCTTAAGCCTTTCAAGTTATGGATATAGATATAGATATTAGATATGCGATATAGTATGTATATGTATGTATATGGAATGCCTAATTGATAATTATCGTTTTGTTCGCTTTTAATTCCAACAGCCAACGACTAATAACTGAATTAGTGGATCAACAAAATGCTGATCAACCAAGTCGGATTGTTCAATCACAGCCGTTTCAATCAATGTTAACATCGAATACCACAAAATCTGATCAATTTCATATTGTCTTAAGCTAATTGCTATGACACTCATTAGTAAAATCGGTCGTAAATGCAACTAGAATATAGTATATAAATTATATAGCATCATTATGATGATGATCTAGAAGTTGACAGGAAATCGTGACAGATCGATACATTATTGTATATGAGCTCATAAATCGAAACACTCGATGACAGCAGAGACAATGCCTATCTATAACTTATAGATACATATCTAATAGTTGCCATCTATGCAAAACTATCTACAGTGAACTCACTATAAGTTGAACCCACTAGAAGCGGACATCAACAGATTACAGTGATGATCATTAAAATATGATAAATTTTATAAATATTATATGATATATAGAATATATAGTTACAGTTGAGTTACTTTAACAATTATATTTCTCACAAATTAGTTAAGATTTATAAACGAAAACTTCTCAATTGTTCAAAATCTTAACATATTTCTGGTAAAAAGTTGATAAATATTAACGTGACTCCACTGTAACTTTATGTTATTTATATGCAGAGAGAAATAAACAACGATCTGATCAAATAAAAAAAAACTGCTTCCACATTTGGCCAAATTATGTTTTATGAGTTTATATGGAGCTCTTTGTGGCGACCTCCAAGCACCTTCTTCAGGTGAATGTATCTCTTATTGGGCATGGTTTGTGCATTCGCTAAATTGATGGCAATCTGATCGGACCTTTTACTTCGACTGACTCATCATTATGTATATATAGCGGAGATGTGCTCAGCGTATATAGAAATATGGTGGATAGATTTATGCATCTGATTGTCATTATTATTTTTATTAAAGTTTTTCTTTTGTTTTTTATGTATTCGTTGAGTGGTTTAGGAGGCCACCATATAAAGTCATTGTCCAGCTCTTTTGCTGCCCTGGGAAATATCTTTGAATATGGGATTGCTCAAAACTTATTTTCTGAAATTTCCTTAAAAAAAATGTTAGACTTCCTTGAAAATTCTATAAATAATATAATCGATTTATTATTGTCAACACACAAAAATCCATGTCAAGAGTTAAGAGATATATGAATTAGAGTTTGAGCATGTATACATAGAAATATATGTATGTTTGTACATTTGTTTGATTTGTATTCAATCAGATTTGTATTGATTTCATTCATATTGAGATGTATGAAATCATCTTTTAACTGTTTGCAAATTTGCAAGTTAATCGATCAACTCGATCAGTTTTTGATCGAATTGTGCGGACACGGGGCCGCCATTGGATAGCCCCGAAAAACCCCAAAACTTGTTTGAGGAGGCCTAAAGGTGCCGTTTAATGAGATGCAAAAGCACACAAAAAAAAAAAAACTTCAATAAATATATACTATATATGTATATATATATTTACTATATATATAGTAAATATATTAAGAGTCGTCAACATAAAGAGAGATAGAGAGAGAGGCCTACAAATGTTGGCAATATTAATGCGATATATCCATGAATAACTATTGATCAGTTTAGGTATCTTTTTCTCATTTTTCATTTTAATTTTTTTTTTCTTGTTGTCAATTTTATTTTTTCTTCGTCTTTGCCGCGGTCTGAGGCCAAAATAACAGTCAAGTTCAATGCCAAAGTTGCCAAAAGATACAAAGCGAAGCAATCGAATAGCTGCGATAGATTCATGAGATGGCTGTTGGGGGGTTTAGGGAGGGGAGTGAGGAGTGCGGTATTGGGAGGTTATGTTGAGAGCTGAGGCAAAGTTCGACAGATATGCATACGATCAAGAATCGACGACGCCCAGCTCCGACAGTGTATCCATCAGCGGCAACGTGAGATACATTTGTGCATTCGAGAGATTTGAATAAATTTTAGGTCAGAAATGTATCTACAGCGTATACATATACATATACATATACATATACATATACATATATATATATATCGGAAGATATGGGCTAGGGTATGGGTATGCTCTTGGGCCTATCATGAATCTTGTCGCTCGCCAAGTCGTATGTTGTCCAACATTTGTATCTCTGTATCTGTATCTGTATCTCTACTTGTATTTGCATTTGTATTTGGTTATATCTGCTGTTGCTGTTGCTGTTGCTCTTGCTGTTCGCTTGGGTCCAAAAAGAGTTGGCCAAAAACAAAAAGAAAATGGAAGACGAAAAAGAAAAAAAAATCAAAATTGAGCGCCAGCGATTTACATAAATTACAGCAACAAAACACAAAACGACGACTGCGCTGCCGGGGGAAGCAGCCAGCATATAAGTGAAGTGGAGCGTCGAGAAGTGCAACCATTGCCCTAAAGCAATCCAAGCGATCCCAAACAAAGTCGAGCAAACGCGTCGCGAGCCACATCGATCAGATCAGGAATATATACAACAAGGATATAATATACCGCACTTTGAACAGACTCCACTCACAATGCGTCACATATCATCGCAAATATTGTTTGGATGCGCTGTTGCCGCTCTTCTCGCCGTGATTCAGGCCCGTCCTCAGTACGGTTACGAGCAGCCACAGGTTGGCGATCTGCTTGGCGGCGGCGTTGGCGTGGGTCTGCCCAGTCCCGGCCAGCTGATTGGCCAGCTGCCACATCGTGGTGGTGACAAGTACCTGCCACCGGCCAGCACTACCCAAGCGCCCATCATCAACAAGAAGTTCTATTTGGTGTCGGCACCGGAGGATCATAGCAATGATGGCAAGGTGAAGCACTTGGTGCTGGGCAGGCCACAGAAGAACTACCGTGTGGTGTTCATTAAGGCGCCAGCTGGTGACAATGCCAATCTGAAGTACTCGGCCGAGTTTGCGCCACAGGAGGAGAAGACTGTCATCTATGTGCTGAGCAAGAAGGATAACGATATCGATGCCGGCGACATTGCCACACCGGCACCCACACAGCCCAGCAAACCGGAGGTCTTCTTCATCAAGTACAAGACCGACGACGAGGCCAACCAGGCCCAGAAGGAGATCCAGGGACAGTACGACAAGTTGGGCGGCACCAATGAGTACCAGGAGGACAACAATGCGCCCATCACATCCGTCATTGGCAGCCTCGATGGCCTCAATCCCGATGGCAGCTACAACTACCGCCAGATCAATCGTCCTAACAACAATGGAGGTCATCCCAGTGCCCAGTATCTGCCCAGCGGACTGAAGCGTTAAGACCACCACCACCGCCATCCCACCGAGCTCCTAGTTCCCAGCTCCATACAACAACTCCACGCCCCCTCACCACGCCCAAATGTCCCTCCTTGTTACGTGTTGTTTAGTTTTAAGATCGAACCGTTTTTTTTTTTGTTATCAATTTTTTTTTCTGTTTTCATATAATTATGATATTTTTTTTTTGCTTGCTGTTAATAATATAAACCAAAAAAAAAAAAAAATTAAAAAAAAACGAAACAATAATAAATAAACTGTATATTTAAAAAGTACGCAACGTCGAAGCTTCTTTTTGATGGTATAATAAGGTCGCGTAGTTTCCGCGCTATAAAATGCCATTTAAAAAATTAATAAAAATGCCATAAATAAATTGAAATGTTGCTCAAATCAAGCAGAAATTCAATAAAATACAAAAAAAATAAATAAATAAACATACAACTTAAAACTTAACTTCAAACCCAAATAGAAAAATTTGGACAACTTGAGGCTGAGAAGCAGCTAAAAAATAGATAAATTAATACAAAAATTCGAATTCGAACAAAAAAAAAAACTGAAAATAAAAAATTAAAACTGAATTCAAATCAATTCAAATGTGTCCGAAAATTCGACACTCAACAAAGCGCCCGGCGCCTGAAATAGCTCAAAATTAGCTTAAATGAAGTGAGAAATCAAAATAAGCTCATCAAATTTAATTATAATTGAATCAAACAGCGCATCACCATCATTTCTCTTTGTTGTTATTATTGTTGTTATTTTTGTTTATTTTGCTACATCTGTTTCTTCCTCTTCTTCTGTCCGCCGATCGTTAAACTGACGCCGCATGACAAAGTACATATAAAGATTAAAGCAGGATAGCAATACAGAATGAGAGAGAGAGAGAGAGAAAGAGAGAGAGAAAGAGAGAGAGAAAGAGAGAGAGAAAGAGAGAGAGAAAGAGGGAGAGAGGGAGAGAGACCAAAGTTGGAGAGAGACATGAAGTTGAAAGCAATAAAAATATCATTAAGAAACGATTGACTTGGAGAATGCACTGAGAGAAAACTTTGATATAGATATACATATATGTATGTATATATTTAAGAATGCACACATATTAATATATCTGTATAATATTGGAGATATGTGTCGATAAAGAAATATATAGAGATATATGTGGATAAAGATATTGATACAGATACAGAAATACGTAGATATTGATATAAATATATACATATAGCTAAAATTTTACATTTATGACGAAAAGGGAGGACCTTTTTAAGGTCTTGCTGAAATGACCTAGAGAAATTATGAGTATTGCAATGTTTTAAGGAAATCCATAGATATATATAACTGTATAATATTGAGCATATATATCTCGATAGATAAATGTAAAACACAGAAAAAAATATATATATACAGACACAAATATGCGTAGGTATTGATATAGACAAAGAATGTAAATTGTGTGAGAGAAATTGAGGATCTTTTAAAGTCAGTAAGGCCTTGGAGAATACACTGAGAGAAAACAGAGAGTTTTCATAAAATGATAAATATAATAAATCACAAAGATATATGTTATTTAGAATACTACCAGGAATATACAGATATAGATAATATAATTTTATTGTGTGAAAACAAAGACCTTTATAAAGTGACCTATAACCCAAGAGACCTACTCTTTGTTATAGGTTATTGTTGATACTATATAATTAGTTTGCTATATTAAAAATTAATGAAAATATATCTATAAAAATGTTCAACTTTAAATATATTGCTCTAAATTAATAACGTATATTAATTGTTATGTTAGCTAAATAAAAAATACAATTTTTACAGCACCTACTCGGAGTAAAACTGAATTTAGTGGCTAAGAGGAGGAGGCTGATATTTGGAGCCTAAACAATCGATGGCTGTAATTTTTCTTAATAAAACTGATCATAAATCAAATTAGCTGTACCATTTTGCCAAAAGTGTGGGAATTACGCGTCAATTTATGCAAATCGATGCGTATCTAAGCGAGGCCTGAATCGACATCGAACCAAACCAAAATCGATGTCGATGTCAAGTCACAAGCAAATCGTTCGATAGTCACTCGAATTCTCAAAATCAAAGAGATACATGATCAAAAAAAAGGGTATATACATGTATAAATTTGTGTTGCATATACACTATATTAATGCTGGCTGTTGATATTTTAATTGTCTCGACTTGTTGACAACGCCAAAGTCAAGCCAAACGAATTAATCTACTAATCAGCCACGAGGCTGCGGCCAAAAAGAAACCAAAACATAAAATATATCCATATAAAAGATAAATATATAAAGCAGAAACACACACACACAAAAATATATATATATATATATATATATATATTTATTCAAAAAAGTTGAGCAAACTGCAAGTTGAGCAGAAAGCGACGATTAGATCTGAGATCTCAGATCTCAGATCTCACATCCAAAACCCCAGACTCATTAGTCAAAAGATGGGCGAGGGCGTTGAATAATGCCGTTAAAAAAAGTCTTTAACAATGGGCCTGAGACTCAATAAATGATAAATGAGCCTACTAAACTAAGCTATAAATTCGTAACGAGATCTAATTAAAAAGCTACGCATATAAAATTAAGACTCTTTATAAACCATGCGATATTTCTTTGAAAGAAAGGAATGAATTTTCTGAGATGAGAGACCGATATATATGTATATATGTTGTGCAGGGATATAGAAGAGATACACTCCGTTTCACTTGATTAGCACACAACATTTTTCATAATTACAATTCAGCTGGTACTTTTTGTTAACCTTTATTAATTGTTAATTTAATTTAAGTTTTGTGACTTTTCTTATAATTAAAATTGATTACTCTATAAATAGAAACAAAAACATCAACGAGTTTTACTTATGTTTAAAAGATTTCGAGATTCGAAATTCCCTATGTAAAGTGCTATTCAAGTGAAACGCAGTGTATTGTAATTTACCTGGTTTCCTATCATTGTATATACATTTGTTTAAATATTTAATTATTCAAAAAAAATTTAAAAATACTACAAATTAATTGGAAAAATAGTGACATAACCGCATACATATTTTTAAAGTTTAAATATTTAAATTTTAGTTATGTTTTATTTTTTATTTTTATTTTTAATGAATTAAATGCACGCATTTTTCACTTAAATAATTTAGTGCAAGTTTTTTTTTTTTAAATTTATTAAGTGTACATTGTGCACTTAATTTAATATATATAATTTGTTTATCAATTAATTCAGTGCAAAGATTCTTCAATTGATTAATTAAGGATAAACATATTTATTTTTCTGATCATTTTAATTTCTGCACTCTTTTTTTCTATAAAAATATGTACATATATTGAAGAATTGTTTAGATAATCCATTTCTTGACCTATGCCTGCATTTTGCAAATATTTCTCAACAATAACATTTACATGTTAAAAATTAATTTAAACCAAAAAAACTGTTGCCAAAACCTTTGCGAATTCAACTCTACTACATATTACAGCACACAAGAAACAAAAATATAACACAAAAAAATAAAATGAAATAAAATTTGTTATCTTCCAATCTTTTGCAGACTTAGAGAGTTTCATAGATGTTGTAATACTATTTGGTTGGGGGGGAGTTGTTTCCGTTGGCGCATAAACTGCACCATTAATTTGTGGCAAGTTTGTTGCTTAAGTCTTTTGTTTTTGGCAGCTGCTAATTGGCCGCCCGACGCAACAAATGTTCTCTATTTTGGCACATTTTATCTATAGTTTCGTATAAAATATGGACAGTCGAGGAAATGCGGCATCATTCGTATTCGTGGCAGCCACAGATCGCGCAACATGTTGCACGCAGTCGTCATATATATTTTAGTGGCATTCACGATGTCCCTCAGCCAGGCTCAGTTCTCAATATCGCCGCAGTTGCAACCATCGCGATACTATCTGCCACCACCAGTGGCAGCCGACAACAATGCTGCCCCAATCATAACGAAGCAATTCTATAGCGTGTCCGCGGCAGAGGATGCACAGGATGTGCAACCGCGCACCAAGCATCTGGTCATCGGTCGCCCCACGCGCAACTATCGCGTCATCTTCATACGTGCCCCAAGCGGACAAAATGAGGCAGTCAAGTACACAGCGGAACTGGCACCACAGGAGGAGCGCACCGTCATCTACGTGCTGAGCCGCAAACAGGCCGAGCTGGAGGCACAGGACATACAGCCCGCGAAGCAACAGCAGCAGCAGCAGCAGGCGAAGCCCGAGATCTTCTTCATACGCTACAAGACGAACGAGGAGGCAGCTGCTGCCCAGCGGGAGATACAGACGCAGTACGACGAGCTGGGTGGCAATACGGAGCATGCCGCTCCCTATGTGGCACCAGTGCAGTCTGTGGTGGGTGCACTCGATGTTGCCACAACAGCTGTGACATCAACACCACCCGTTGAGGGATATGACTATCAGAGGCCCATCACACGTCTTTTTTGATGATAATCACCGCAATCTGTGATCATGATGATGATGGTGATGATAGTGATGGTGGCGATGATGGAGGCAACTGGGTGGTGTCAGTTTAACGATCGACCCACGCGCACCACACAAAGTCTATGGAATTAGCATTACCGGGTAGCAGCATTTGCATAAAACTGATAAGCGTTAAGGCAAAAAACAATATAGATAACGTGAATTGTGAATTGTGTATTGTGAATCGTGAATCTATAAAACATTAAACGAGCCAAGAAAAAAAAAATAAGACTATGCAGAAAAACAAGTAAAGAAAAACCCAGAAAACAATCATCCACGGCAACTGCCGAAATCACCGCAACAGTCGTCATAAAAAGATAGCGAACGCGTAAATTTCATTAAAAAAAACACAAATAGAAAAAAAATTGTTTCGTCTCGTAAATTTCATCAAAAAAAAAATACAGCAAAGAAAAAAAATGTTTCGTGTCGCCGTCACCAAAAAATTGTTTCTTTTTTCCTCGTTTCTCGCTATTTTTTTTTTTTTTTTGCAAAACTCTTTTATGTTTCTTATATCTACTTTATTTTAATTTGTATTATTTAAGAGTGTTGTTTTTTATATAAATTTTTTTTTTTTTGAGATATTTGCCAAAGTGCTTTGACCCTGTGCCAAACGAGGCAAAAGTTGAGCATATCCTAAGTTGAGCATATCCATAAATAAACTGCATCAATTTTAAGAATTTTTTTTTTTTTTTTGAAATTATTTGTTATTTTTTTTAATAAGTTGCTGTTTATGTAACAACTGATTGATTAGTTTTTGTGTATGTTAAATACAAATATTTCCTACTCACAAATAAATTATATATATATATATAATTATATTTTTGTAAAATTATTTTGTGTTCAAATATATAAATTGCAGAGAGTTTGCAGTTCGTTAATTTGTTGTTTGCCAAAACTTCGCAAAAATCAACTTTAGTTCAATTTACATAAATTTTGCAAGTAGTTAAGATAAAAAAAAAGCAAGACGGCAATGCATCTCTTTGTTGATGGTGTTGGTGTTGACTACTTTGGCAAAAAAAATAAAAAAAAAAACAACTCGTGTAGATTTATTTTATTTTTGCATTTGCATTTAATTAATGGGATTTGGAAGCGGCGGCCATATCTGGACATATCAACTGGGCGACCTTTTTGTGATTGGCAGCCAAACCACCGCATCACTTGCCAGCTATTAATCTTCAAATTAAAAATAATATATTTATATATATATATATATATATATATATGATTTCAAAGAAATAATAATGACAAAAGAGGAAAACGTTTTGCAAGCATTGGCCAAGGTCGATATGCATTTCAGGTTTGTGTTCTAAGTCATTCGTTTCTTTGGCCAAGCATTGCACTTGACCCAGAAGATCACAGCAAAGTCCATCTGAATAGAAACGCCAGCCACAGAAAATACTCAAGTATTTGGGGGCATTTCATATTTTGTTGGTATTTCTAAATCAATCGGCTTATTTCAAGGTATCCAAAAATGCGCATAAATCATAACATATTTTTTTCTTTTTTTTTGCTTTTGATTGTATTTCTGTATTTTCTGACCATATAAAATGTGGTCTTAAGTAAACAGATGACTCGAATTGTAGCTGCTGCTCAGCTGGCAACAGAGCTCGCCCCAAAGCGCATTCAAATGATGCCAATTATAATGAAATTTTTCAATATATGTATACAAAATAAATAAATATATACAAAATAAAAATATTTAACCAAATGAATAAGAAAAAAAAAAACAATTTTATAAAAATGAAGCCATGCCGTGGAATTTTTACTTTTAGCCGCCCATCCAAAAACACAAATGACACAACAATAATCGAGTCATCTTTTTGTTTAGATGCGTGCCGCCAGACGACGACGACACTCATCGCGCTTATCAAATGGAAATGCTTTAATTTATAGACAGACAGTTGGACAGACAGACGAATCTGGCCATACTTTGTAACATATGATGGGCTTGATAGGCTGAGGAATTCGTTAAGACTCTTTTTTTTTTGGCAACCAAGTGCCACTCAGAGTGAGGCAACTTTAAATTCCGGCAGCCAATCTTCGATTGACACCAATTTTCACAATCTATGTTTTTTTTTTTAATTTAGAATATAATTTCAGAATATAATTTCACTTATAAAAGCTCATTTAAAGAGAACCAAATCCTAATTTCAATGATCCCAATAGTACAATATGCTCAAAAAATTCGAATGTCTTTTGGAGTCACTTTCCGGCATATTTTGGTCATATTTTCAGAAATACACATCAGAAGCAAATATATAAAAAAAAAACAGAATGCTAGTTATATGATAAATACTGGAGTGATTGGAGTCAAAAATTTGGGATCGAAAATTTTATTGTTCGATTTTCGATTTTTAATCACTTTGCCAAGGGGTTAAAAATGCCCATTTTAACAATAGTGCCAAAATGCCAAATTTCATGAAAATCCGATCAAATTTGGGCAATTTTTAATTATTGTTTAAAATTTAGCTCAACCCGATTTAGGGAAACTTGAAATTTTGGATCACTTTCTGGCACATTTTTTGGCGAAATCTCGGAAAATACTCATCAGAAACACCTCAAATAAAAAGCAAAATGTTAGTTATGAGTTCTAGAATCGTTTGCAACCAAAAAACTGGGATCAAAAATTTTTCATTTTTTATTATCTTAAAAAAAAAAAAATAAACCCATTTTGATGTAGAATTTATCTGATATTGAAACCATTTCCAAAATGTCTTAATTCATAAAAATCGGATCATTTTCGGCCAAGTTATGGCAGTTCAAAGTTTAGAAAACTCAATTTTGGGGAACTTGCGATTTTGGGTAATTTTCTCATACTGTTTTGGCAATATCTCAGAAAGTATTCATCAGAAACAACTCAAATAAGAAACATAATGCTAGTTATGAGTCCTAGAATCGATTGGTGTCAAAAAATTGGGATCGAAAATTTTTTGATTTTTGATGACTTTGTCAAGGCGTTAGTATGCAAAAATGGTCTAAAAAAGTCACAAATTTTAAAAATTCGATTTTTACAAAACTTTTGATGCAGAATTGATCTGATATCAAAACAATTTCCAAAATGCCTAGTTTCATGAAAATCCGATAATTATGGCTGTTTCTATTTAAGAGCAACGCGATTTTAGGAAAATTGTAATTGGGAAATACTCATCAGAAACTCCTCATCGACCTTTTCAAGTCGAGTTCCAAGAGTTGAATAATTACAGCCTGAGATCAATCTTCCCTGATCTACGTCAATGGACTTGGTTTTAATTATCAATTGGCCTTAGAGAAATTAAGAGAACAGCATCATTAAAAACTGCTTGACTACAAATATATTACGTATTTTAATGAACCATCAAATTGTTTCGAATTTTTGATTTAAATCAAAATATAAAAAGAATTGATAGTACTAAATTTAAAAACTTAAGGTGCATTTATATTTGTATTCTCGACAAATAAATTGCTAATTTATGGAACTCTTTGCAAACTAATTTAGAAATTTTTAATGGAAAACTTCAATAAAATTTTGGGTTTTATTTTTTTAGGATATTTTCTATAGGGAGTTCCAGCATGTCACTTCTGTAAGTATATCATACCTCTTAAGCTATTTGCTTTACATGGTATAAATATGCTTAATAATGATTAACGAAAAAGATTCTTAAGATCTCTTGTCTGATGTCTTTTCTTACATATATAATAATTAAATAATGGCAACCAGATTAACTTAAAACCAACACAACAAACAGTTCCCAATGCGGAAGTTTTAGTGGATAAGCATCAAGAGAACTATAGTATGTTAAGAATTAAAAATATTGAATTCGGGGAAATTTTTTTTTTTTTTTTTGTTGTATGGAAATCGACAATGGGATGGTTCAAATAAATGGCAGTCATTAATAAAAATTGTTGTTAAAAATAGCAAAAACAAGAATGAAGAACAATGAATGAAATGGAGGGGAAATGTACATATGTGGGATGACGTGTAAATAAATAGAATTTTTCAAACACTTTCGATACATTTCGACTAATATTGCAGTTTTTGGTGATTTACCCGGCATTACTTAATAGATTTAAGCTCGGCTTAAAAGTTGTTGCATAAATTAATCAATCAATCAATCATTTCGAGGGCTCAAGGAATTCGCAAATGACGCCACATTGCAAAAAAGATGCAAATGAGATCAAATCAAGAAACACAAACGACAACAAAATTGCAACGGAAACTGATCGATAAGTAGATGGTTGACTCTATAGTTGGGGGGAGGGGTGCAGGGATGTATTGATTGAGCCGATGAATGAATGCCGATGTCGATGATTTGGCGATGATGCGAAGACTCTTGCCAAGTGCTCACTTGCCGCTATGATTTATGGCCAATGGCAATCAGACAACAGGTCACATTAAAGGAAATCCAAAGAAGCATAGACAGAGACAGATAGATAAAAATAGAGTGAGACAGAGAGAGAGAGGGCGATGGTAGTCGAAACAGATACAGGTGTCTGGAGAACGAGACAGACATGTATCAAGTCAAATGTCAGAGGTTCGATCAAATAATTGAGCAATTAATTAAACACGTCATTATAGAAGACAACAAACCCATATCAACAACAACCACAACAACAGAGAATTAAGAAGAAGAGACGTACCGAAATATGAATATCGTATGAATATGTTAGTTGGAGGATGGACATCGCTTCAGGCGCCCTACAGATCCGACTATAAAAGCGCCAACATCAGCGAGGAGCAGCAACAGTTCATCAACAACTGATATCCAACCAAGTCCAATTCTCCAATTCCGAAATGCGTCTATTTGTGGTAAGAGGCACATTTGGGGATACTACTCCCAAGGATTACCAGGTTTCACTCTTCATCTCTTCTTCTCTTCATCTTAGACTGTTTGCTCGTTGCTCGCCTTGGCTCAGGCCAAGCCCCAGGGTTACAACTATGGCAGCGGCGTCTCTGGCACCCTGACCGGCACCAGCGGCACCTCCTTCCTGGGCGCACCCAGCAATGCTCACAGCGTGGCCACCTATGGACCTTTGGGCGCATTCCAAGGCGCTAGCGTTGGTTCACTGCTCAGCAGCTCTGGATCCGGTTCCGGTTCCGGTTCCGGTTCCGGTTCCAGTTCCAGCTCTGGCCATGGTCTTGGTGGTGTCAGCACCTACAGTCAAGGTGGCGGCAGCACCACCTACAGCCAGGGTGGCGGCACCTACAATAGCGGTCGCTCCTCATCGACCTACAGCTCACCCAGCTATAGCAGCGGCTCGTCTGGCAGCTTCGGCGGCAACGCTGGTAGCAGCTTTGTTGGATTCGGACCATCGCCCAATATTGGATTCGGCAGCCTGGCCGGATACCAAGCGCCCAGCTACCAGCAGCAACAGCAGGAGGAGCAACGTGCCGCCTTCGAATCGCCCATTGTGCACAAACAGTTCATCACTGTGGCCGCTCCCGAGGAGCATGAGAATCTGGAGCGTGTCAAGCATCTGGTGATTGGTCGTCCCCAGAAGAACTATCGTGTGGTGTTCATCAAGGCGCCATCATCCAGCAGCGCCAATGTCAAGCTGTCCGCCGAGTATGCACCCAAGGAGGAGAAGACCGTCATCTATGTGCTCAGCAAGAAGGACTCTTCGCTGGAGGTTAACGATATTGCCACACCAGCACCCACCATTCCCAGCAAGCCAGAGGTCTTCTTCATCAAATACAAGACCGAAGCCGAGGCCAGCCATGCCCAGCAACAGATTCAGGGTATGTCCAATAATATGTCTACTAACTGATGAATCCTCTGATGAGTTTCCCCTCTCCCTGATTACAGCTGAATATGATCGCATTGAGGGCTCCTCGGAGCACACCAATGGTGGTGTGGCGCCTGCTCAGTCCGTTGTCGGTATCCTCGATGCTGGCCACACTGGCGGCAGCAGCGGCAGCTCTGTTGGTGGCGCCATCATTGGCAGTGGCAGCAGCAGCCATGGCATCATCAGCACCGGCGGCGGCGCCAGCAGCAGCAGCAGGACCACCACTGGCAGTGGTATTATTGCCACCGGCGGCAGCGGCACTACTCTTGGCGGCTCTGGCAGCCACACCATCATCTCTGGCAGCACCGGCACCACTCACAGCTCTGGCCAAAGCGCAATCTATCTGCCACCAAGCCACTAAAGGCATACATAGATTCCCGTCTCCAACTAAATCAAGATTTTTTTTTCTAGTTGCAATAGTGTATTTTTTTTCTGTGTCCTTTTCCCCATCCCAAGTCCTTAAAAATAAAATTGATTTCAAGTGAAATGATTATAAATCAAAAAAAAATGAAGTACTTCTACTCAAAAAACTGTGTTAAAAAATACGTGTGTTGAAAATATTAAAAAAAAATTCGAATTATAAAGTGACGAAGAATCAAAGAAGCTGTAGCTCTACAATAGATACAATGCAGGGAAAGAATCTGCGATAAAGCGACAATACGTCGACACAACACAGCGAAAGCAGCCACAACATTTCTTCAGAAACAGCCAAGCGCTTAAAATTCTCAACTGGTTTTTGTCTGTACTTGATAAAGGAGCCACTTGAAAGTGAAAGTTGTCAGACAGATATATAGAATTGATGACAGTATAAAATACAGTGAAAAGGACTTTCAATAAGGAAATTACAGTTCCCAAAAGAACTCTCTTAATTTGCGTACTAAAAGTACCACCAAAAATGACCAAATGGCAATATCAAGTTGCAGCTTAATAACTTAGTGAACTTATCAGTATAATGGATATGAATTAAAATCGTATTCCCAACTCACCGACTGACTTGAAGGCCTGCTTGAGCAACAAATCCGATTGGCTCTTGTCGAGGGCGTCTATTTCGCGGCAGTTGCGATAGAGACTGCTAATTGTGGACTCCACAGGATAATTACCCTCAGCGGCATTTGGCAGCATCGATATAAAACGGTTCAGTTCATTGAGTTCTGCAAGTATCCGGAATACATATAGCATATAGACAAAGGAGAATGAAATACTCCAAACACACATACCCTGATACTCGTTGAAAGTCTTATAGTTCCATTCGCCGCGTTTGATAACAAAGTAATCGTTGTCGGCATATTCGCGGGCAAACTTGCCGCACGCCCACTCATAGGTCTCGTGGCAAGGACTCCTCGATGTGTTAGCCCAGAGCAGCAGCTGTCGGCTACTCTCGACGCACTCACGCTCCAGGCAGAGCGGTGCACGCATATGGAAGGGCACCTCCGGCCAGAAGGCCAACAGCATGATGATGATCACCAGCAGCAGGGCACACAGACAGGCCGTGGCCACGTACAGTATGCGACGTTTGCGCGACAGGCTCATCAGTGCATCAAAGGAACGTCGTCCTGGAAGCAGCAAGGCTATATAATCCGCATTTGTAGATGACGCATGAAAAGGATGAGATGAATGATTGATTGATCAAACTGATTGATGAGATGTATGGATGTGCGATGCGATAACTTACCTCTCAGTCCATTGGCGGAGGCATGCGTTGAGTTGGGAGTATTTGCGGTGGGCATAACGCCGCCTACACCACTGACTTCGCTGAGCGCCTCCTTACGTGCCGCCTCCAACTCCTTGGGCGTGAGGCCAGCCTCCTCCATATGCAGTTTCTGTTGATTCGTTGTCAACGGTGCCGTCTCACTGCCCTCGATCTGTTGCTTATTGCCATGCCCATCTCCACGCCCATCATCCTGGCCCGTGTGCAGCTTATAGCTGCGATCGTCCACCTCATCGATGGGACAGATTGTCGGCTTATATTTGCCAGACTGACTGAGGGCCATGCTGTCTCCTTATCAGTCCAGACAATATCCAACGATTAATTGCTCTCTATGTCTCTACGTGGGACCCTCAATGGAGACACATTTTGGGCGAAAGGAAGAGAAGAATGTTGCTGAAATGATAAGCGGAATGGGAAATAAGTGGGTATGTGTTCATAAATTATGATAAACCGTGAATTGGACAATTCATGAATGCCATAGAATATACATATACTACGTATCTTTAGTTGATTCATTCGCATTTATCAACCTGATGGTTGGTGGTTTTAACGTAACGCGCTCGATTATCAAAAAGATTACCTTGAGACATGATATACAATTCGGACACATAAGAAACTTGCGTAATACTATAGAACCCTCTCTATATTTTTTTTTTAGTTGGAATTTACCTACATACTATATATGTACTTATATAGAGCATCACAGATAAGTATAAATCGCGGCAAGATAGTAAGCCAACTATATAAATACATACATATATAGAAAGTGATATAGGTATATATGGCAGCTATAAAGATCAGTATATATACATATATGTATGTATAAGTATCTTTAGCTGTGTAGACAACATTCCCGTCAACATTTGACTTCTTTTCAATTTTAAATTGACAACAATTGCCAGCAATTTGCAAAAACTCAAGGCACGATTCTCGCGAGAATCATACTTGCTCCATCTCTCACTCTCTCTCTCTTTTCCATCATTCTCCACTTCTCGAGATACATATGTATATCCATATCTTGTGCATAAATTTTAATTGAGAAAATTAGCTAAAAATGCGAGATGCGCGCAAATAAGTGCAAATAATTAAAAATGCTAAACAACTGAGAGGATCATTTCAGAGTTTATTGACATTATCGATAGATTATTGGAACCTCTCGATAACTGATTAAATTATAGGGCACAACTTGAGCAAGTGATTCATGGCATTCCTATTTGGATCTGAGATTTCACTCGAATCTATATATAATTCATTCCTGCAAAGTGACTATGGAAAGTCAGTCACAGTCTCTCAGAAGACAAAAGATTTTCCTATAATAATTTATTACATTATTTATTTAACATATATATTTTTCATTATTTTGTTTCAATTTATTTTCTCTATTATCTTTAGTTATTTCCAATACAATAATTACAATCACAGTTTATCATTTTTTATTTTATATATGCATATATACTTATGTAAATATTTTTTTAAAATTCTTATAGTTTGGTTAATATATTTTATTTTTGCTTCCTTTTTAGTCATTTCGTGAAAATTAAATTTAAAAATAATTAAATTAAATATATATATGTATATTTAAGAATAAAAAATTAGAATTAAATTAAATGAAATTAAAAATAAAAATAATAAATAAATAGTCTGGGGTGAGTAGATGTAAATTGATTCAACATTTGTTGCTAGGATTGGGGATTAGCCCCAATATTTTATTTAAAAAACTTTTTTTTTTATATTTTTTTTTAAATTAATTTTAAATTATTTAGTTTATTTTATTTTAACATTTTTAAATATTTCTAAAAACGCAGTCACGTTTTTATTTTATTTTATTTTATTTTTATTTTATTTTATTTTATTTTATTTTATTTTATTTTTATTTTATTTTATGTTTTTTTTTTAATTTTTTTTTATTTTCATTTCTTTTATTTATTTATCTATATTTTTTGTTTGTCTTTTTTAGTCATTGCTTGCATAATTATAACCATTTTAAAGTAACAGTTTCTGGAAAAAAATCACAAATTTTAAAATTTATCTTTTACCTATTTTTACATATATGTATGTATTTATTTTTCTTCATTTCTCAATTCGCATACAACAATCGATTAATTTGAAATTCAGCCAAACAAATCTTTATGTGCCTTGCTCTCAAGGTAAAAATCATTGCAAAATGGGGCCACGCCTTTGCAGGCGGAAGAGATAGAAGAAGAAGAAGAAGAAGAGGAAGAATGTAACGGTCTGTTGGGTCAAACAACTGCCAACGAACCGCTGACATTTGTTGCGGTTACAAATCTGACATTTTTGAAATTGATACCTAGACTGATGATATTTTCATAGTTGGCAATTTGTAATTTTTATAGTAATGAAAACTGAGACATTTTTCTATAATTTTTTATATAATTAGTTTTTTTTAAAAGACATATTTTTTTTAAATATTTTTTTTTTCTGATAAGTTGATATTGCTTTCAACAAGTAGCAGCTAATTTCACTTTTAAATTAAAACATTACAAAAATAGATAAATTAAGATATATAGAGTATACGGTGTGTATGTATACATATGTATGTACATACATATGTACTTGTCCGATGTATTTTGTACATAGATGACCTATGAGTCCACAATTATCGCTGACACATATGTATGATAAACGATGGTATTTGCAGATTCTACAAAAATCGCTCGGGATTACGATAAGTTGTGGTCAGTTTGGGTAATTTTTTGTTTTTTGTTTTTTTTTTTTTTTTGTATAATATTGATATTTTATATTTTGGGTTGGGGAGTAACTGTTGTTGAATACCGTGCATTGACAATAACAAATGAAAGTACGAGTGGCGGAAATATTCGAATATATATGTATATACATCTAGATGTACATATACATATATGTAGAGATATAGTTACCCCTAGGCAGTAAACTAAGCTAAGACTCTGACTAGACTATCTTATCAGCATGGCGATTATTGCCTTATACACGTCCATTTTTCTAGCCATTGGCAAAAGAGGCTATAAAGAATGTCTCCTATCTCAGCATATACAACTTGGTTGATATGTATGTACATATATACATATGTGTGGCAATTTTAAGATAATTTTTTTTTTTTTTTTTTTTGGTTTTTAGGCCGATCAAATAAATGAAATAAATTGCTTATAGCCAGGCACAGCTAGAAGAACAACAAATGCATATTTATTTAATTAAATTTATATTTTGCAGACGTTACATTTTCGTTGTGGACTATCATCAGATCCAAGGGCCACTTCAGCGGGAGATAAATTTAACTTTTTTCAATTTTATTGTGACGAAGGGTCTTCCCATGGGCACTTGACAAACAATCAGATAAGCCGTAGCAGAAACTCAAAAGTCTAAAATAAATATGCATATCAGCAACACACACACACACATACATTTCTCGATATAAGTATACATAACATATATAGAGATACACATTCAAGTTGTATATAAGATCATAACTCCTCACTATTGATAATGGCATTCAAAATGCTGCTATACAACGTCATATGTCAACTGCTGCCTGCTATGAAAGCATCAGTTGATAGAAATCGAAACTTGTCTTAGCAGCAACAGCTGCATGCTATAACAAAGCACAGCTTCCAACACGACAAGACTAATTGCTATATCACTCTATATATATTTTCTCAAGATAAGCAATCGCATAGCAATGTCTAACAAATGCTACTTGCTAAATGGACAAAAGTTGACTGCTATGCCACTCAACATACATACATACATATGTACATAGATAAATCATTATAACAACAATAATATCATTAATAATCATGCTAATGACTGTCTCTCGCCTGAAAAATCATTGACAAATTATAATTATTAATTTAAATTGATCAAAAAAAAAAAAAAAAGACAAACAAATTTCCGCATTTTATGCGAAATGCGAATCAAAATAAATATACCAAATAACAAATTGATGACAAAATATAAATATATGTAGTCAAAATGCAAATGCCACATGATTTTTAATAGGTCACCATCAAAGACTTTATGCCGCAGCGGCACTTTTATAAATGGGCATATATGTATATGTATGTACATATATTTAAATATATGGTTGTGTATGAGGAAATAAAGAAGTCAAAACTGCATTATTGCTTATGATGTGTAGTCAAGTTTCATATGACAAACTGACCAAAAATGGGGGGGAAAAACTTTATCAAACCATCAACTTTTGCTTGCCTAGGCACTATGCCCCATTTGGGACTTGCTACGTTCCCTCATCACAACTTGCCACTTGCAACAACCACTTCCCCCAACTACTGCTACTGCTGACTGCGCAGTGCGCACTTTCCACCAAATGGAAGGAGGGGGTGACACTTGCCACTAAATATGTATATTGAGACAACGCAGTTCCCTAAACTACGCGGCAAATATATTAGTTGAAGATTCAGATTCAGATTCAGATTCAGATTCAGATTCAGATTCAACAAATGGTGCATTGATTTCTTCAGAATAATAAACAATTGCAGGAAGGATTGATTGATGGTTTATCAATCATGAATAGATACTGCCGATATTTGTCTTTATAAAAAATCATCCGTTTATAGCGGAAATCAAAAGTAAGCACTTGGAAATCATTAGCATGCAATATTTTCTGAATTAATGGACGCCAAATTTTGCTGGAAAATTTATATTAAACTTAACTTACACATACGTATAAATACACACACTTTCCAAAACCATAAATAATCGTACTAATTATGTGAAATTGACCAATTAAAAAGAAAAAAATAGTTTTCAAAAAAAGATGAAAAACTAGCACAAATATGAGTTGTAACTGCCCAACTTCAAGATTCCAGGCACCTGAGAGAACTAAGAATGTTGATACATGAGAGAGACGGATTGAACCTGAATCAGAATAGACTATATACAAACATATATAAAGCTGTATACACACAAATAGCTAAAAGTCATGAAACATCTAAATTTCGAATGAATACAAGTTATTTAAATATTTTTTTGTAGCTAACTAATATATTTATGAAAAAAAAAACCATTTGGGATAAACTAATTTGTAAAGTAACTCTTTTCTGTGAATTTAGATGTTATTTGTATTGTAGATTTATTTAGTTATTTAAAGTTTAATAGTTTTTTCATGTTTAGATAAATTTGTAGTTCATTCAAGATTTTGAAGTAAACAGCACTTATTTATGAATATAAAACTGCTAACACTATTCACAAATAATTTTTGTTATGAACTTTAAAGTTTCAACAATATTTAAAGAATATTATTATAATTTTTTCGAAATTTCAAAAGAAATAATCTGCTTAAAATATAACAACAAATGTTAGTATAAAAATAATATATTATTTTAAATTCAAAGAGTGAAAAAATATATATTTTTATATAATATATATATTTTTATTCTTCTGCTTCTCGCACAAACCTAATATTCCTCATATCTGTGGGTACGTGGTGTTCATAGAGTGAAAAGCGACGCCAAATTTGACACACATTAGGCTTAATAATAATGCTGCCCACACAATTGATTAACATTAAACTCAAATAGCAATCAGCTTTTAACAGCTGACGATACTCTGTCTGTCTGTCAAAAATTCCGCCTACCTCCACTCTAAACTTGCACCCGTCTCTCCGCTTTTCTGTTAATTGTTAAGCTGCTTCTTCTTCATCTTCATTATCATCATCATGTTGTTCGTTGATATTGCTGTTCATGTTCATGTACTATTATTGACTTTTAATTTGGTTTAATGGCACGCCAAACATTGTTGTTTATTATCGAGAAGTGTATGTCAAGTTTTGCCAGATAGTTGAGACACAAACCTCATGAGTCAGACCGACTATCAAGTCACTCTACATTTAAAAGATTTCTCTTGTCTCCCAATATTTTAGATGCAATCTAGATAATCTCGGATAGCAATCTCTTATGACATACAACTTTTGTATATCTTTGAAAATACATAATTTATTATAGCTAATGCACACCCGCTTTCAAAGTTCACTTTACAGGGTATTCACAGGCAACTAACTTGACACCAACTCATTCCCATCGAGATAACCTTGTCAACTCTCTGCTTATACAACAGCCCTCAATGGTTGTTGTTGTTGTTGTTGCAGTTGCAGTTGTTGAAATAAATGTGTCAACAATTTGTCAGCGTAGTTATAGTTACTAAGCGACGACGCCGGCAGCGACGTCAACGGCAGCTGCAGCTGCGACTGCGCTTTTTACGCTCAGCTGTGCACAAGGCGAAATGCGATCAGCAGCAAACTGATAAGAACATAAATATTACAAAAAAAAAAAAAAAAAAAAAAAAAAAAAAAAAAACGATAAAAAAAGTGTATTATAAATATAATAAATTTAAATAATTTTCAGCTCCACAGACAGCCTGATTTATTGATAATTTTGCAGTTTTTTATTTCTCACGTTTTTAGAGATATCAACTTTGATAAACAAAATATAAATAAGCTTCGAAAAACATAAAATTTCCTAACTAATTTCCAGTTAATTTTTATATCCAAATCACAGCATCGATAGTAATAATATCATATCAATTATTTCAATTTTTTTTATTTTTTTTTTATATTTTACATCCATTACATCAGAAATTAATAATAAAATTAAAATAAATAATAGAAAATAAATTTAAAAAAATTCTCTTAATTCTTATTTTTTAAAACACTTTATGAAAAGGTTAAATTTGCTTTACGCATTTAATAGTTTTATATTTTTATTGTGTTACATTAACATTTTTATAGTTGGAGAAAAATATTAAAAAATATAATATAATACGTAAACTATTAAAATAATTAGTAAAATGATAAATATTAAACCCTACTTATGAGGGAAGGCACGGGGTACTAAGAAAGAGAGAGAAAGTTAGTTGCGGCAGAGCGAGAGGCAAGAAAAGCTCGGCTTTATTTTTTTGCCTGTTGTTAGTTGAAGCGTAAATCAGAAGTTCAAGCGCTTAACGGAAAAGGTGCGGCTAGCTGTTAAATCTACCTACACATATGCACACATATGGACACAGACACACACACACACACACACATACATACGGAGAGAGACAGCATAAAGCTCGTTTTAGAACAATGGCAAAAATAAAAAACCGCGTTCGTGGCCGATGATGCGGGCAAAAGGTAAAGGCAATTTATCGCTGCCTTGCATAGAAAGCGGCGGGCGGGGTGTAAAAAGAGAGTGCTGAGAACTGAGAGCTGAAGATGCCGATGCCGATGTCGATGTCGATGAGAGTTCAAGTCGTGCGTGAGCGCCACAATGCGCAAAATGCAAAAAGCAAAGACACCAACAGCCATGATGATGATGATGTTGAGAGAACGTCGCGATGCTTTCGGCACTTGCACATGCTCGGCAACTGCTAACGGTGTATTTAAAAGCCGACAGCAGCAGCGGAAACAATACCCTCCACTCTCTCTCTCTCTCTCTCCCTCTCACCCATTCTCCCACCACAATAGAAACAAGATCTTGCAGTTCCCCATAAACACACACAAACATATAGGCGCGCAGTATCATTTAATGGTTATCACATAGTGTTTATCCCTGGCAGCGGCTACAGCTGCTGCCAACGACGTTGGCGTCAGCGTCGGCGCAGCAACGTTGCTACGCAGTTACGCATTAATTCTGGGAATTCTCATTTTTGGATATGCACATGCACTCATTGTGGTTGTGTGTGTGTGTGTGTGGGTGTGAAAGAAAAAGGAGTAACGGCGGCATGCGACAGCGATAATAAATGTACTTAAATGCTGGGAATAAAGCATAAAACGTACATACATATGTTTGTATGTATGTATGTATGTATGTAGCTGCAGCATCCCTTCCAGGCTGGAAGGGAAATCGTAAACGGCAACGACAACATTGACATTGGCACCTCGCCTGGACTGCGCTGCGCTCTGCTCTGCTTCCTCTCTGCGCTCTTCGCCATAGGTCTGTCTGCTTAGTGTATTTTTGTTTTATGTTATTGTTGTTGTAGTTGTTGTTGATGCTTGTCTTGGGTTGGTGACTTGCCGAACCGGTTGTGCCGGCATTTCTCACCACACACACACACACACACACACACACACACACACACACACACACACACACACACACATACATACATACACATATACAGGGACACTTTGAAACTACGGCTTGAAAGTACGCTCTCTTTTTTGCCTCAAAAACTGAATGTACTCGCTCCACATTTATGTCTTGTTGTTTCTCGCATTCCATTGCACACACACACACACACACACACACTCACATGCACTCACATGTAGAGAGACAGTGCTGAGCAGCACCTGAAAGCGTAGCTTAAACAAATGTTTGCCTTTTACCTCGATTTATTGTTGTTGCGGCTCTCCACGCTGTTGAATTCTCAATTAATTGCCAACAATAATTAGTATAAAGATATCAGCAATCACTTAGCAACAATTAATTAACATATTAACACGGCAACGCACTTCAAATACACGCTAAATATTCGGCAAATTTGTTATTTTCTCTGCGTTGTTCAAATTTCGCACACTTTTCAACGTTCTCTTCGCCTCTTTCTTTTTCTTGCTTTGAGCGCTTCTTTTGCTGTCGCTCAACTCTCATGCGAAGATCATGCACACACACTAGAGGAACACAGCAACAAAAAGTAAAATTAAAGAGTAATGTTTTGTTGTTTGAATTGGGAAATACGGTTTATGTTTTACGCGCACAATAATAATAATAATAACAACAACAAAAACTACGCAGCGGAGCAGAAGCAGCTAACACGTCGCGCAACGTTGCTTTCTCAATGATTACTGAATAAGGGAGAGTAAGAAATTTAGAACACACCGAACGCAACACGGCAATCACCGTTCTATGTGTCCCATGACGTATCGCACGTAACTACAAGACGTAGTTACAATGCACTTTTCATTTCAACTGCTGTTCAACTAGCTGAAACACCAAAAAAAACCAGGCAGATATGGGCTTTGTGTATTCAAAAATAAATTATAAATATACATTTATTTTTCACTTTCTAAATTTACATTATTTTTATTTTAAAATCATCTGAATAATTCGAATAAATGTAATATCGTAAGTCGTCGTTGCAAGCGCGCAGTTTAGCGGGTACATGAACCAACGTGAGTGATTTGAACGCAGTACTGCATTGCACTGTTATCGATAGCACGCAATTGGCGCCAAAGTAAAATTTAAATTTGAAACTTCAACCATCACCCACGAACAGCAAGGAAATTTAAATGCGTTTTATTTTTACAATTCGACCGTCATTTTATTTATAGCAGTTTCGTTTGTTTTTATAATAAGAAAATTAAATGTAATACAAAAATTAGCGAAAAATTCAAACACACGCATTTCGATATAAGTACAGTTAATAAATTAAATTAAACAATAGCGAGTTGTGTTTATTTTGCATTCCTCTCTCACTTCACATCATTTCGGTATTATTTTAAATCGATTGGGCAACAAGCTAGCTGCATAGTCTAAACTACCCTTCATTTATTTCAAGAGTACACTAAAAGAAACTTTCACATCATTTTCGAGAGTTTCTTCCCGTGTAGTTTGGAAATATATGCAAATATTAATTATCAAAAACATCGGATTTAGTATATACACAAAGACATTTACATTTAGCAAAAAAAATAAAAAAATAAAAGATATATATTATTATTATTATTATATTTAAAATATGTATTATAGTTCTTGCTTCAACACATTTTGGCTTTGCAACTGGCAAACTTTGAGTTTGGCAAACAATTTCAAAAAAATTACAGACAAAATGATTTAATTTTTTTTAATTTTATTGTTAATATTATTAATATTATAATATAAGCCCAACAATTTCAATTCGCAATCAAATCTTTCTAAATAGTAGCACCTATTTATTAATTAATTAAACATTATTTTTTATTGTTTTTTTTGCTTTCTTTAGATTTATTACTTTCATTGCAGCTGCGCCCACTGTGGGCGTGGCAGTATTGAAAAGCTTTTGCAGTGGGCAGCATTTGTTGTCTCGCAATATCAATGCAAATCAATTATATCTCCATTTGTTAATTAGCTAACACTCACACAACCACACGCATTCACACACACTCACACACACACACACTCACACACACACACACTCACACACACACACACACATGCACACACACTACCTCACAATACTAACTTAACATAGTTAACTTCTTTAGTACAGATTAATATAGCACTTTTTCACTTCCGTTCCGATATTCAATTCAATTTTTCACTTCTTTTCGCTTTAAATAAATTTGCATTATTTAAGGCAAAAAAAAAAAAAAAAAAAAAAATAAAACACTATTCAAAAAACATAAACAAATTAATTAATTAGACCGTGTTTAACGCAATTGAAAGTTCTTAATTTCGTGACTAGGCAAGTTTTATATGTTCGTCTCTCTCTCTTCTTTACAATTAAAAACCGTCATCGCAGCAAAAAAGAAACATCGTTTCCAAATGTTTTCAAATATTTAACTGTCAGTTGGTCGTTGCGCGGTTTGCAACATGGCTAAGCTCAATTGTCGTGATGTAGTGGTTGTTGTTAATTTTAGTACGTTTTAGAACCGTTTTACATTTTAGTACGTTGCTTGTTTAGTGCGATGTTAATTGTTCGTAATGTTAACTGTTAACACTGCCGTTAACTGCAGCTGCGGCAGCGCCTCCTTACAGATGCTCATCGCCGTGGTAACCGTTGCGCAACGGTTGACGCTCCTGCGAATGATCCGCGGGTCGGTTACGCTTGAAGAAGCCCAACTGAAATGATTGGTGAAATGATTGATTCAAAAATTGTAATGAAAATGACATTTCTCATTATGCATGGAGTAATCACAGTACCTTGTAGAGCAACAGGACCAGCAGCAGGAAGATCAGGGCACCGGCACAGGCTGCCAGAACGACCACCCACAGTGGCACCACATCCGGCATTTGCAGTGGTTCCGGCTGCGCCTTATAGAAGATCTCATACGATTTCTTGATCTCATCCATGGGCGTGCCGATGAACGGCAGCTTGG
This sequence comes from Drosophila quadrilineata, assembly GCA_018150725.1. Lineage (NCBI taxonomy): Eukaryota > Metazoa > Arthropoda > Insecta > Diptera > Drosophilidae > Drosophila > Drosophila quadrilineata. Next base: position 5,738,008 of record JAECWN010000432.1, read on the forward strand.
TAATGGTGGCTATCGCCTCGGTGGACACATTCAGTGGCACACTGGGTGCAACCTTCTCCATCGTCTTGGCCACCATGCGCGCTCTGATGGCCACGAAGGCCGCATCCGCATCCTCGTACCCCAGATTCTCCATGTAACAGCGCAGCACACGGCAATTGATGCCCGAGCAGCGCAACAATTCACCCTTGGGCGGTGCCGCCTCCTTGGGCTGATCCCGCTTGAAGCGATGCGGCGCCGATCCCGATCCCGAACTCGAACTGGAGCTGGAGCTGGAACTGGAGCTACGCCAGCCGTTGGGCTCCTGCTGCTGCTGCTGCTGCAGACGGTTGTTCTCATCATAGAAACCCTCCTTTTCGCGTCCATAGTACGGCTTCCCGGAGCTGTAGACCACATGATGCTGCACCACCGGCTGTCCATATTGGATGTGGCTGTTGTGCAGCTCGTTGTCCACATTGCCGCGATTGATGCTGCCCAGATCTAAGGTGCCCGCATGGAAGTTGCCGCTCCTGCCGCCATACATGGACTTGTCTCCAGCCACAACTCCTCCACCACCGCCACCGCCACCGCCAACGCCAACGCCTGCGCCTCCGCCTCCAGCTAAATACAATTGCTGTTGCTTTTGGTGTTGCTGCTGGGGACCCATCTGGTAGCTGGCGCTGGAGCTGCTCACTTGTTGGGTGCTTGGTGGCGCCATCTGTATGTGGCCATGCGTACTATGCACCTCACCGCTTGGACTGTAGACGGTCCGCGAGAATGTTGTGCTGCTCGTGCTGTTCATGGTGGGTTGCTGCTGGTGCTCCAGCTCGGCTCCCGCTTGATTGGCCCGATCCAGATGCACATAGGAGGCATCGCCGGCCGCATCCTGGGCATCCTCGCGCTCCAACAGCTCCTTCTGCTTGTCGGTCAGGCTACGTTGGATATCGCTGCCAACGGTGACGCCCACAGTGCCGCCGGTCTGCACACCGTGCGAGATCTCCAAGTGGCGTCCAGCCTCATCCGTCCTGCCAGTGGTCAGTTGACCATCGGCGGACACCGAGTTGCTAATGGCGCCCTGCGCATGCAGATACGACTTGTTGCGCTGCTTCTCGTTCAGCTTCAGATTCAGTTCGTTCACCTCGATCTTGTCGCAGTGGATCTTGCCACCCGTCTCCGGCTGGTCGAGTATGTACATGAGATGATCCCCGGCCAGGGTCTTGTACGGATAGTAGATATCGACGACGGCACCCTTGATGAAGGACGTCTGATTGTTGCGCAGCTCATAGATGTGAACCACCTGGGGACCCAGATCCTCCTCGATGGTGGCATTCTCGGGCGCCTTGTAGTCATCCGCCTTGTACACCTGATAGTCCGGCAGGGATGTACCCTTAATGGTCAGGTCCGTTTTCACATCGATGATGATGCTCTTGCTGCCAATGTTATCGTAGCGGGAGTTCTCACGGTCGGGATTCGTGGAATTGGCCACCCAATAGAAGTTATACGTGGACGACTTCGTGTGCTTCTCGGCGGGCACAAAGCTCACAGCAAAGTGCGTCTAAAGAGAGAGCGAAATAGAGAGTGAGAGAGCGAATGGGGATTATAGTTTAAGTTGGGAAGGCATTGAAGTGGAACCTACATAGTGATCATGCTTGAGGGGATTGCCGATGTCACACTTGATGGTGAAGTTGTTGTGACCATCGGGCGCCGAACAGGTGATGGGCATATCAATCTTCTCGCCCAGCTGCTGCAGTTTCGTGAACTGCAGATCGGGTGGCGTCTGCATGTAGAATGCCGCCTCGAAGGCATCCTCGTACTTGTTCATGATGAGCACCTCCAGTGTTAGTGGCTCCGGGGATCCAAAGAAGTACTTGTCGATGGTGCTGTCAATGATGTGGTTCATTAGAATACATATCATATGCATTAACTAATATACTTACGTAACCTTGGCGACCAGATCGGGCTCACAGATGTTATCGGGACCGCAATCCTTCTGTATATTGATGGCATCGCGGAGTATGATCTCGCGATTCTGATCGATGACGGGCTCGAGGGCTTCACGGCGACGTCGCACCATCGATTCAACGGGACGACTGTTGCGCAGATTGTAACGCGCCTCCACCTCCAGGGGCGTCAGCTTATCCTGGACACCGTCCATCAGATACACGGTCTCGTTGATGCAATAGGTCTGACCGTAACTGAGACGAATGGTCTGGTTGCGGACACTCTTGCCCTCATAGTTCAGGAAGAACATGCGGGGCGTGCGCGTCTTCTTGGCATCCAGCAGCCAGGACACCTCAAAGTCCAGGGAGTCGGGCAGATAGCGACCCGTGTAGCTCCAGCAGGTGCTCAGCGGCATGCAGGGCACCATTGTGTGGTCCCGCTGCAATTTGCAGGTGCGCTCCTCCAGATTGATGAGTTTCGTGTTGCTGTTGAAATTCGTCTCGGCGTTGACAGCGGCCACCGGACGCGACTTGAAGATGTACACCTGGTCGGAGGCATAGGCGCCCACCGCCAGATCCGGATAGGTATTGCCGTCCATATCGACGCCGCCGGACAGCGCGAACCCAAAGGTACGCGGATAGGGGGCGGCCTCAACCAACTGCTCGGCCTTGATGATCTGCGATGGTTTCGCCAGCGGACCCAAGGCCGATCCGTGATAGATATAGACGACACCACGTCCCTCTGGACCGTCGTAGGGCGCACCGACCGCAAAGTCACCATAACCATCGCCATTCACATCGCCCAGCGTGGACAGGGCCAGGCCGAAGCGTCCCTTGGTGTGGAAGCCATCCCGAATGTGCTCGCGTGTCCAATGCTCCGACTGAAAAAGTGTCCAGAAATCAGAAGAAACTCTCAACCGTTGGGTGGGGGGATTACTTACTGCGGTGGAACCACCTTGAAGCAGGATGTAGACACGTCCCACATCGTATTTGCCCTCGACATTGCCCAGTTCCGTGTACATGGGTGCTCCAATGATGAGATCATCGAGACCATCGCCATCCACATCGCTGGTGGCCAGCGAGTAGCCAAAGTATTCGCCGATCTGTCGTCCGGTTATGTTGAAGATATTCGCCATATTCCAGCGATTGACAACGATCTTGCCCAGCAAATTGGCGCCACGTGGCATACCAATGGCGACATCCTCCACCCGATCCCCATCAAAGTCACCGGTAATCATCGAGTAACCCAGATACGAGTCATCGTTCGCCGATGTCGATTCCGCCGTGGAGAACACCTGATTCTCTGGCAGTGTCACATCCTGTGAGAATGCCTGACCTGTGGAAATGTTTTGGCAAACGAGTTGAGTTCAATTCAGTTCTGGGATCGATCAGATAATGCAGCAGTCCTTAAATACTATATGCTTTTGGTATTTGGTGGGTGTTCGAGTGTGGGTTACGATCTACGTTCTACGATCAACGATTACGATATTACTGCGAGCATGCTGGATGATAACACTGACCAAATAACATATAGATACTCCACTTCATATACACGTTTTGTTCACAAAATTTTCTTGCGAGCGGTCCCAGCAGAGGCTCAGCGTCGTACGCGAGCGGTCCCAGCAGAGGCTGAGCGTCGTTACGAAGTGTCTCAGCAGAGCCGAAGGCAGCCGAACTCTTCGTTTCATTCTTACTTGGACTGCTGCTGAGAGTGCATCAATTGCGCAAGAATGTACGCCTTTTAGAAGCGTAGACAACACAAATTAATGAGCAAGAAAACATTATAGAGATCGCATATCGCTATGCTACTCCCACTCTTGTCATTGATGTTGTGAGCAACCCACCCCCGTTTCTATTGCTTGCCACTGTCATTGATGATGTTCTTTGTTTTTGTTTTGAGCTCGTGTGTATGCGTAGTTCACTGTCCAGACAGGCAATAGACAAATACATGCATGGCTTCTTGTGCGTATACATATCTTTACATGTATGCGTGATTTTCGTTTGGAAGTCTTTTTGAACTCTGAAATCTTATTTCTGGCTTGCCAGAGAATTTTCGTTCAAGCGGGGGTAGCTTGAAAAGTTCTTCATTCGCAACTATAATTTCAAATGTCATTCAATTAGAATTACTATTTTATAGCTTCATTATTATTATTAGATGGGTGATAGTTTTATCAATTTATTGAAATTACAGAAAATGTCCACCAATAATAATTATTTAATGTTAAATTTTAGAAATTAATTTTCTAAATATTTATTATAATTTTTAATGAACATGCAAAATAATTTATAGCTCTTCCTATACATAAACCACCAAAAAAATATTTATAATAATTCCATAAAAACTGTATATACAAATATTATTTCATAGCGAATGAAGAACTTTTCAAGCTACCCCCGCTTGAACAAAAAGTCTCTGGCAAGCCAGAAATAAGATTTCAGAGTTCAAAAAGACTTCCAAACGAAAATCACGCATACATGTAAAGATATGTATACGCACAAGAAGCCATGCATGTATTTGTCTATTGCCTGTCTGGACAGTGAACTACGCATACACACGAGCTCAAAACAAAAACAAAGAACATCATCAATGACAGTGGCAAGCAATAGAAACGGGGGTGGGTTGCTCACAACATCAATGACAAGAGTGGGAGTAGCATAGCGATATGCGATCTCTATAATGTTTTCTTGCTCATTAATTTGTGTTGTCTACGCTTCTAAAAGGCGTACATTCTTGCGCAATTGATGCACTCTCAGCAGCAGTCCAAGTAAGAATGAAACGAAGAGTTCGGCTGCCTTCGGCTCTGCTGAGACACTTCGTAACGACGCTCAACCTCTGCTGGGACCGCTCGCGTACGACGCTGAGCCTCTGCTGGGACCGCTCGCAAGAAATTTTTGTGAACAAAACGTGTATATGAAGTGGGGTATCTATATGTTATTTGGTCAGTGATGATAACAAACAACAACAACAACAACAACAATACAACAGCAAACAAGTTGAATCCAACAAATGCAACAAAAGAATAAGTTCTAGATGCTACTACAATTACCAGATATGTATTAAATGCTACACATACCACAAAATATCTACCTTAAATAACTAGATTAGTTTTCAAATTGCATGCTGACATTGAGCGGGAAAGAGATAGAGCGAGCAACAGTTCATTTGAGTTGCCCTGAGCGGGATTAGTTTTATGCTAAATAGATGTATTTAGCCAATGCCCAAACCCTTAAACGATATAGTGCATGCAAGAGCGCTTATAGTTGTCTAGACTAAAGCTTAGTTTACTTAAGAATACGATTCAAGCAAGAGTTTAAGCTGTGGTACCTTGCGACATAACTTCGCTTGCTAATACAACGTTTACAAGTGGTCGGAAACACCATTAGTGCGTAAACGCCATAACTCCACCGTTTTACATTTACAAAATTAATGTATGTAATTGAACCGCAAACTCTTGCTTGATTATTATATATTGTAAATGAAATGACTTGATGACTTGACATGGTTAGGCAGCAGTTAAGGCTTTTGTGCTTCCTCTTGCCATCTAACCCTACCATACTTATGTATGTATATAGGTATGTAAATTGATACGTATTTATGTATGTATGTGTATGTAAGTATTAGACTAAAGTAGATGAGCAATTGGCTTAGTGTAGACAACAACCAGAGCGAGTTGAACGGGCGAGCGAGAGAGCGAGCAAACGGGCGTTCGCGCGTGCGTATTTGGCGCGCGTTTTTGCGAGATTATCGTGCGTGGCGAGTCGATTCGAGGCGAGGAGAGTCAAATGTAAATACATATGTTATCGTTATCGGGAGCTTTATTATCCATTTCCAGTTGGTGCGCTTTGCACTCGATATGTTAGCGAAGCGAACGATGCGTGTTTTGTGGGCGTGTGAATAGTGGTGTGCATGGGGCGTGGCGGCTGTCAAATCGCGCCGACTCGTTGAGATGTTTCCACGATTCGACAGCAGAACGGAGATATGGCAGTCAAACGGTTATATTAGACAGACACCAAAAAACAATTGATGGGCGGTGGAAAGCGGGTTGTTGTTAACGGGATATCGGTTAACAGTGAACGGGTAACATTTTTGCTTGTTTGACTCATATTACAAGTCATTTGAAATTATTTCCTTTGTTTTCTTGGTAATTATAACTTTGTTGTTCTTTGTACAAGTTGAGCGATATTATTATAATGATTACTCAATGATGGTTAAATGTAGTTCAAGGACAGACAGAGAAAGAGAGAGTGTGAGAGAGAAAGATCGATATTGTAATCAGCATAATAAAAATGATTTAATATTTTAATAACTTTTTGATCTTGCGATTTAAGATTGAAGTTGAGTTTTGATTTCTGGTTTTGGTTTGAAGATTCAGATTCAGATAATTATTTATAAAGTTGTTTCATATTTAATTGCGGTGTGAGAAGCGATAATTGCATAGTATTGTTGTTATTATTATTATAATTATTATTATTATTATATTATTTATGTTTACCTCCAGTGCCGAAGGGCTGATAAAAAGGCGGCTTAAATGGAAACTCGGCATCGGGCGGAATAGAGTAGGTTTGTCCTTTTTATTTGAAATAATGTATATTTTTTTTGGAGTTTAATTTCATTTTGATGTTTTTTTTTTGTTTTTGTAATTATGCAAAAGCAACATTTACACGTTTCATCAACATTTTTTATACAGTTTCATTTAAATATATTTATAAATATTTTTCGTATTCGGTACAGAATGCATAAAATATTTGATGTTCGTTTTTGATTTTTATTTGTTTTGATTATTTTGGTTGATTTACGATACGATATATATATATATATATAATTTTTTTTTTTTGGAAAAATTAGCATGCATTTTGCGCCGAGTGTGTGTGTGTAATGTGTGAATAGAAAGAGAGAGAGAGAGAGAAAGAATACATAAGACATATTAATTTAAAAAAAAAAACATAAGGAAAACAACAAAAAAAAAATATCAAAAGAGAAACGATTTTCGGTTGCTTCTCTTTGACTAGAAAGAAAATCGTTAAAATTACGTTAACAATTTACGATATACGATATACGTTTACAATTTACGATATACGTTTAACGTTGTGTACAATAATCACTATATAGAACTAAATATAATGTAGACGAATTACAGATTTGGCTGTTGGTTAAGTTTGGGTTACAATAATCATCATCATCGTCACTAACATCATCATCATTGTTATTAATGGTATTATCGTCGTTAATGGGTATTTGTAGACTTATTTATATATTGAGGTTAGACTTTATTTGTTGGGGGTTTTCTTTTTCTATATTTATTTTTTTTTTTTGCTGCCTGTTTTGCATTTGCTGTCGAGTTGTAGGCTAGTACAATCAGCAATACATATATTGTTAATAGAATTTAATTTTTTATTTTTTTAAAATATATTTCTTTAGAATTCCGATTAGCAGAGGCCACGACATTAAGTCCAAATAGGTAAACAATTTTGGATATCAGCAACTCGACAACATTTAAAAACTCATTAACGCTTAACTTAACACTAAATGGAATTTGTTTGTAAGTGTGTGTGTGTGTGTGTGTGAGAAAATGTATCTATTACAGTTACAGTTACAGTTTGAAACTACTTATGTATGTAAAGTGGGTCTGCCGATAGTCGGAAACTATCGCAGTTGTCTCCTCTCTAGACTAACGGTTCATGCACTAGATAAGGCATCGCAAATGCAAATTCAAAATACGAATTATCGATAAACTTATAAAACGATAACTACCAGTGAGATTATATATATATACTAGTTATTACTTGGGGAGGAATATAATAAAGACTTGTCATTCTGTCTACCTACATATATATTTTACTTGTTAGCGACTAAAAGAATATTGGATATACGATTGAAAACCCGAATTCATTTCTCTCTGTGTATTTACGTGGGTGGCAAGGTGAGGATCGTACTGCAGTGAATGGGTTGCTTAAAATCAACTAAATCATATAAATTCAAACAAAATTCAACTGGATTAAAGGATAGCATAGCTAACATAGATGGGGGGGGGGATGGGTCTGAAAGTGGAACAAAGACACAAGTCTAATGCAGGATTATTGTAGAAAATTTTTGAGAAATTTTTAATTTTTTTTCCATTTTTAGAAACTACTTGAAAGGAGATTTGGGTAATTGTCACATACTTAAATTACTAAAACGAACTAAAAACTAAATACAATTGGATCACAGCTTAGTTTGTTTTGTTCCTTTTGGTTTGTTTGTGGGAAACTTACAACTTTCAAAAATATTACAAATCATGTAGAGTTATAGTAGTTATAGTATTATAGGTATTTGGTGGTATACATCTTGCTGCTTAGCTCAAACTAAATGTTACAGATAGTTAACTTTTTTTCTATGGGAAATTTCTTAGTTTTCTTTCTCTTAGTGGGGGTTCTTTTGGGGTTCACTTACCTTGCCAATACCAACTACCAGGTGCGCCGATGTACAAACGTGAACCATTCTGCAAAATGTACATATATTATATATAACTATATGGTATGATATCACAGAGATCTCTCAAGATTGCGATGCAACATTTTTTTGCTGATTGCTTATGCAAATAATATGCCACGATCTGTGGAAGGTGGCAACTAAACGTGCCCACGACGCATTCTCAGCATCAATTCAAGAATTCCTCAACAAATAAATCCCACTCTGTAGAGATAACAGTGTGGAGTGAAGAGTGTGGAGAGTAAGTACTCTCTACTTCGTATAAAATGGAAGAAGAGTTCTTGAATGTTTTTCCAGCATATTTTGCTAAAATTTAAAATTCTCTCTAAATTATGTGTTAAATTTCAGTTCACATTTCTAGTTTGATTTTAAAGTTATATTCAAAATTCTATAAAATTCCCCACCGAAAAAATCACACACTGTAGAGATGACATCGGAGTGGAGAGTGTGGAGAGAAAGCACTCTCTGATTCTTATAAAATGAACGAAGCGTTCTTGAAAGTATTTTCAGCATTATTTTCATAAAATTAAAAACTCTTGAAAGTTTTTCAGCATATTTATCTAAAATAATTAATTCTCACTAAATTTCAGTTCAAATTTCCCTTTACATTTTCTGCTTGATTATCAGTTGAGAATAATACCAAAAATTCTATTAAATCCCATTCTAATTTCTGGCTTTATAAAGAAATGGAAAAAATGTCTAGCTTAATTTAAATCAATTTTGTAATAATACTTACACTATTGACAGCCGCACTGAAGCCTGCCTGACACGATCCCTGACGATGATATCCCCAGTTATCTGAAACATAGATGAGTATGGATATGAGCAAATACAACAAAAAGTTGGTCAATTGTTGTTACAATTTCCTAAAGCAACCCAAAAGGCGAGAAAGAGCAAGCAAGCTAAGCACAGAGAAAGAGACAGCTAGAGAGATTGTAAATTGCAAATAATTACCAAAGAAATGCAATAAATTGAGCGCAGTGATTTGTCAGGCGACACGACGGAGCATTAAAACCAAACACATATGTACATATGTATGTATGTATGTATGTATGTATGTATGTATGCACATAAAAGGATTAGAGCAGGACAGACGGACGCAGGAACAGACGGCACAGATAAGAGGTGAGCACAGAGACGAAAACAGAGCGAGCGGGATAGTCAGATAGAGATAGAGGAAGAGAGAGAGCGAAAGAGGGACTGACAGCGCATGGACATTGAAATAAAAATACAATAAACAACAAACAACAAACAGCGGCAGATTGTGGAGAACAAAAGGCTGCAGACAGCCAAAAGCCCAAAGGCCAAGTCGGCAACTGCCAAGCGGCAGCAGCACCAACAACAGCAGCACCAACAACAGCAACAACAGCAACAGCAACAACAGCAACAACAATAGTCTGGCAGCCCCAAAACCGTTGACCACAAAAGCACACCACATCCTTAACTCTACCTCTCTACCTCCTCTAACCCTCTCTCTTTCTCTATCTCTCTCTTTCGATCCCTCTTTCTCTCTCTCTCTCTCTTTCCCTCTCTTTTTCTCTCTCTCTTTTTGTGCCTCTTTCTCTCTCTTTCTCCCTGTCTCTATTTCTCTCACTCTCTCTCTTTCTCTCTCTCTTTCTCAACCTCTCTCTCTTTTCACCCTCTCTCATTCTTTCTCTGCCCCTCTTCCTTCGCTTCCCCTCTTAGTGTCCTCTCACTGTTTCGCTACCAAACAAAAATCACGCAATACCTGCGGCAGCAACATCGTCAACTAGCAACATGTCGCACTGTTGCCAACTTCTTCGTCTTCCCCATCATCATCATCATCTTGTTGATGCTTCCTCTTGCTATATATTTTTTGTTTTTTGTTTTGTTTTTGTTTGTTGTGTGTTTTTGCAGTGGGCAAAATCAAGAGGCAAAGATCGTGCGTTTGATCAAATTAAACGATAACAATTTGTCTCCGAAGTGTTTCAATTTGAACGTCCAACAACAGGCGGCGGCAACAGCAACTGACGACGGCAGCAACAGCAACAGCAACAACAGCAGCAGCAGCAGCATGTTGCTGGCGTGTTTTTTGTTGCAGCCTTCTCGCCATAAGTCAACTTATAAGGCTCACTTGACACACACAAACACACACACACAGACACACAATGAGTGAGTGAGTGAGAGATAGATAGATAGAGAGAGAGAGAGAGAGAGAGAGAGAGAGAGAGAGAGAGAGAGAGAGAGAGAGAGAGATAGAGATACATGCTGTTGCTGTGCATTGTGCGTGGCGGTTGTAGTAATTCCCATAATAAAATCGCCCCCGTCTTGAATTACAATTAGTTTTAGCAAGGGCAACAACAACAACAACAACAACAGCAACAACAACAACAACAAAGAGCAGACACAAGTCGAACAACTCGGAATCGCATTCGGACTCCATCCCGAGCTCGGACTTGGAGCAGCAGCAGCAACTGGCGGCCTCTTGGCGGTTCCTCTTCAGCAATTGTCTCCCTGACTCTACCTCTCTTTCCCTCTTCATTTCTCTCTCTCTCTCTTAGTCTCTTCCTCCATCAGTTTGTTTTCTCTTGGGCACTATATTTTTTATATAATATAATACCCTAGAAACCATCAACAAATGTAGCTATGATGGAGTTGCAAGTCCTCGAAAATCTGTTCAAAACTTTTAATATATTTCAAAAATGTTCATTATTTTTCATTAGTTTAATAAAAATGTAATTATTTTGTTTGAATTTAAAATATTTTGTATGAAATTTAAGTGTGTTAAAAATGTCAATATTTTATTAACATTTTTTTAAATATCTAAGATTTTTACTATTTGAAAAAAAAAAACTGAAACATTTTTGGTAAAATGTTAAATATTTTTGGAGATATCTACCATTTTCCTCTTTCTGACAGATCCAGAAATCGTTATAAGTTGTGAATGCTAACCAAAATCTATAATAATCCATATTCTTAAGAAAAACCCTCGAAAAATTTCAAATATTTTGCAAAAATTTAAAATAAAATTTTTAAATATCTTTAATATGATTTTGTAATGGTACTCAAAATGAAAAAAAAGTGTTCTGACTTTTTAACCTATTAAAAGTGAACAAACTTAGATTCAGCTGCAAGCGAGCGCTATTTAGCGGCGTATCTGCTAGTCGAGCATACCCGCTTTTGTAAATATTTTTTATATATTGCGTTTGCTGTGCAACCTTATGTTTTCTCCTTTTATTTCTCATTCTATAATACTTAATTCTGATTTGTTTTTTATGTGTGTGTCTTCAATTCTTTTTTGCCTCCAATCTTCAAAGCATGCTGTCTCAATCACTCCCCCGTTTGCTGGGTGCTATTGCTATCTCTGTCACTGTGTGTTGTATTCTTCATAACTATTAGTTTGGTATTTTGTGCGTTAAGTTGGTATTTATTGCTTTCAGTAATGTCGGAATGTGCTGGGCCAACTGTCATGTGATGAGTAGCTGCCGCTGTTGCTGCCACTGCCGTTGCTGTTGCCGTTGCTGTTGCTAATCATTTCACAACAACAGCAACAGCAACAGCTACCGGCAACTGGCAACTGGCAACATCATCGACAACGACAACATTAATAACACAACAACACCATTGGGTATTGGGTATTGAATATGGGAGTATTGGGGGCTCAGCGCCTGGCAAATGTGTTTAGAATCATTAAATGGGCCTTCAATCCGAACGACTTCAATCGAATTGAAACGAATCGAATCGGAATGAGTGAAGGGGTTGGGGGGGGAAGGAGCATCGGTTTGTTTCGCTTGAAATTGAATTGGTTATGATTGAGCAATCGTGTTTCAATCATTCGCCGCATGAAGACTCATGAGCGTCAAGTATCCGCAATAAAGGGTTTTTAAAATTTTCCCAAAATTATTTTGAAATATTTTCAAACTTAAGCAAAGTTTGCTGTATTGCTGTTTCACTGACAAGCTAATTAATATTATATATATGTATATATATCAATTATATCAATGAGTTCAGCTGAAGTCAATCTTTGTTCTTGCAGCTGATAAAGCGATTGAAGAAATTTTTTAAACTGTCGATTAGCGAACAAAAAAATACCGACAATACTTGTAGTTTCTGTGCTGATTGCATATAGCACAGAGAAAGAGAGATAGACAAGGGAAAAGACCAAGAGAGAGAGAGAGATATATGTCTGATCTGTTGTCTATATATGTTAGATGATTCGTTGTGCTCCTTCTATATGTTTTGTATTTGTATGCTGTGCATCTGCTTTCGATGCTAAAAATAATCTGAAGACGCGAGCAAAAGTTGCGGCCGTGCCACATGTGTCTGCAAGTCCAGTGGGCGGGGTCTACATCATTCAACAATCATACACACATACATATCTACATATATATGGACTATATACAGTCGGCTATATATGTAGGTTTGTGACTAAGCAAACAAATTGGCATTCAGTTTTGGAATTAACCCAAAAACAAACTTCGGCCCTAATGTGTCTGAAAATATAAAAAGGAGGAAAACTAAAAACGATCTTCTCTAATAATAATGTTATCTATATAAAAACATATACTATGTGCGGCAGATGAAAGGGAATCTTGAAATATATGTCTCTACCATCGGACATATACACACATTTATTGCAAGTCATGGCCCATTGAGAACTATAAATCCATCAGCGGAGAAGCTCTGAGGGTGTCATAAATGGAAAGGGACTCTCTAGTTCAATAACATAATGTCTAATATGCGGCAACTCATTTGTCGGTCAAACGATAGCTATCGATAGATAATGAAAGTTATCGATAGTATGCTAGAGATCGTGAATGTGGATTATAGAAAGCTCTAAATATTTCAAGTACTTGCAGTCAAGCAATAGGAAAACTTGTATATACCAATTTAACCGATACTTGCAACGCAATCAATACTATCGTATAGCTATAAACTATCGATAGAGAGTTGAGCGTAGGCTACTTGATACCGTAGATTCACACGGCATCGATCTAAGTTGTTGGTGGTTACTTGAGACGTTGGCTTTTCGGTTCTGGCCTTGGCTTCATTCATACACACAAATGCATGCGCCCCCTCTCAATAGCACACATATGGAGTTTCTGGTTTTCGTTTTTTTCTTTTTTTGGTTAAGCTTGTGTAATTTTGCGTTTAAAGGGATTCCCTGGGTCGCGGGCAGCTCAAATTACTTTCGGACTGCCGCAAATCACATAAAGTGCATTTATTTTTCTTGTAGCAGTATTGTTGTCAGTTTTTTTTCTCTTTTGGTATTTTTAGTATTTTTTGCACTTGCTTGATTGCATGCATTGTAGATCTAATTGTGGGCGACCCACTTACTTGTGCGACAGGGTGAAATCTCATGGAACTGCTTGAAGTTGTGCGAGGTGAAGCAGGTGCCGACCGGATCATAGCGTTGCGCCCTGGATGGCGTCATCGTGTGGAACACATAACGTGGTGCGCAGGCCTGCAACAGAAAACATGAAATGATTATTTTAATAAATATATAACTAATCATATATAGCATAGTTCAACTTAAGCACAATCTGTTCTATAGTTTAGTTAATCATCACTTCTTAATATTCATATCGCAATTTAATAAAAGAGATTCTTATTAGTATTTCTGAAGATATCGCTTAAAAAAATAAGTACAAATCACCATTATCGAAACATCCGATTTCTTTATGTTAGAACTATCATAACTATGTCAAAATTTAACATATTTTGATGAAATTTGGCATTTTGTAAATGGTTTCGATATCAGATCAATTCTACATCAAATGTTTTGTAAAAATCGACATTTTAAATTTTTCGTTTTTTTTTTTACCATTTTTGCATACTAACCCCTTGACAATGTCTTAAAAAATCTAAAAATTATAGATACCAATCTTTGTGACTCCAATCGATTCTAGGACTCATAACTAGCATTCTGCTTCTTATTTGAGGTGTTTCTGATGAATACTTTCCGAGATATTGCCAAAACAGTATGAGAAAATTACCCAAAATCGCACTTTCCCCAAAATTGAGTTTGTCTAAACTTTGAACTGCCATAACTTGGCCGAAAATGATCCGATTTTCATGAATTAAGACATTTTGGAAATGGTTTCAATATCAATCAAAATGGGTTTTTTTTTACATTTTTGCATATTAACCCCTTGATAAGATAATCAAAAATGAAAAAAATTTTGATCCCAGTTTTTTGGCTGCAAACGATTCTAGAACTCATAACTAACATTCTGCTTTTTATTTAGGGTGTTTCCGATGCGTATTTCTCGAGATATCGACAAAACAGTGAAAATTACCCAAAATTACAATATTCCCAAAATTAGGTTACTATGTAGTAAGCTACCCAAACATCGCTGCACATTTTGTAGAGTATGGAAATATAACATGAGAATTATTTAAGTTTAAGAGTCAAGCGATTGCCACAATGTGCAGTTGCAGTTGCAGTTGCATTTGCAGAAGCTGCTGTTGTTGTTGTTGTTGTTATTGCTGAAAATGTGAAAATGTGAAACAATGGCATCAAACAGATCATGAAAATGCTGCAAGCAAAACCAAAAATGGCCAAAGCGAATTACAAGCTGAGCCAGAAGATGTGGAGATGCTATGAGATGCGATGCGATGCAATGCGTTGAGATGAGTTGAGTTGAGTTGAGTTGAGATGAGTTGAGGTAATAGGAGTTAAGAGGCAAGGTGCGAGCAAGTGAGGGCAGAGAATTGTGCATGGAGGCTGGAGGAGATTGCGTCTCTCACTCAATTCAACAACTGTTGCATTGTGCGATCCTCCTGCCAATGTCCCATGTCCCTCTCCCCGTCTTGGCTTGTGTCTCTCTAGCTGTTTGTGTATATAGTTTTATAATGTATAAATGGCTGGCAGTTGGACATAAAACACGCACGCTGTCGCTACACACAGCCAGACAGAGATAGAGCTAAGTATATACAGAGGGAGAAAGAGAGAGAGAGAGAGAGAGAGAGCAATACTTGAGCCTATGGCCCAGACCAAATATGGTCGGCATGCAGTTGGCCACGGTACCGCACCGCACTGCACCGCACCTCACCACACGGCACGGCATGGTATGGCATAGTATGGTTTGGTCTTGGCCAGGTTGGTTGCATCGCAGTGCATCTGTAGGATTGGGTTGGGCTGGGGTTGGAGTTGGAGTTGGAGATGGAGCTGAAGCTGCAGTGGCTGTGGTGGCATTGTTTGATGCTCGCTCTGTGGAACATATGCCTGCAATTACTTTTACAAATTTATACATATTGTGCCTTTTATGGCATTGCCAGTGGCAGGATTGCACACAAAAAAAAAAAAAAAAAAAAAAAAAAATACACAGAAACAAAATAAAACCCCAATGGCAGCTCTATTGACTTGCCAATCTTTTGTGTTCCCCGTTGCCCCTCTTCATATAGCATACAGTCAGTGCTGTCAGTTGCCGCCTCTGACGTCTTGTTGCCAAAATGACGCGATATCGCCAAAAATGTATGCTGATCACCTGAAGCAACGTTCAGCTCCACTTCCATATGTCCATATGTATATAAGAATATATGTATGCATGGAATGGGACACGCCCCAAACTCATATATACATTCAAATGGCCATTGAAATGTGTAATCTATGCGCTCCTTCAACATTATGCAAGTGACGACGATGACTCCAAATCAGTGTGGCCAGGAGGAGTGCAGAGACAGGAATGGGATTGGGATGGAATTGTTCTTGCAGCATCATTTGATAATTTCCACAAATGATCAAAAGGCATCAAGATTTATGCATGCCGCATTCACAGTTGTTGCAACCCTGTGGCAGCAACACATCTGCATATTCGCATTCATAACGCGCACTCAGGTGCACTCTCAATGCACCCATAAAATCAAATCAAATATTAAGACAATAATCGGACTCGCCAAAGGCCATCCCCACAGTGTTCCCAGTCCATGTCCCAGTCCATGTCCTCCATGCCTGTATGTCCCAGTCCATGGCTGCAGATTGAACAATTCAATTGAATTCGTAATGTGCACATCAGGCATCTGTCTGGATTTCGTTGCCTTTCTGGTAATGGTGAAGGCGACCCCATTGGACCTGGTTTAGGACCAGCAACAGGACCACCACAGCATGTCCAATAAGTTAATAGCATTTTCCTATTAAAAACTTTATTATCAGCGTTTGGCATTCACAGAAAAAGTGACTGAGACTGAGACTGAGTCTCATCGAGACCGGACTCGACTTTGCTGTTTGGCAAGATAGTTACAGATATGCAAATGGCCCGGAGGTTGCTGAGTGGATCGACTTCGACTTCGATTCCGACTTCATTGCTCCTTTGCTCCTTTTTCCCATAAATATGTTCAGTTATTGGTTGGGGAACTTTATAGTTATTTGCATTGAACGAGCTCTAGTTAGTGTTATGTTCAATACAATCATAGCTTCTAACTTCAAATAGAAAATGTGGCAGGAAGTTGTGAGGTAACAACCTACAAGGTAACCTATGTGACCTACAGATCATACTTCAAGTGAAACCAAACACTTGCTGAGCACTCAAGATTTTAATAATTTGTGTGAAATATGAATATATTTGTGCATTGTATGAATCATTATTTCTACCTTCCAACAGAAGACGAGGGAGGAATTTGTAGGGAAACATGTAAGAAAACGGCACAACCTATGTGACCTACAGAATCTACTCCAGGTGAAGCCAAACACTTCAAGGTACTCAAATCGTTAATGTTTTGTATAAAAAGTGTCCATATTTGGATTGGTTAAATCATAACCTTTAAACAGATGGTGAGCGAGGAAGTTGTAGGCGAACGGCAACAGGGACCTATGTGACCTACAGATCGTACTCCACTCAACGGTTCGACTCAAAATGTTAATAGCATATTTTGTATAAAAGTGCATATGTATATGAATCATTGCAAAACGATTAAATGGAGGCAATCAAATTTGAACTTAACGGGCTTCAATTGGCCAATTGGGTATTAAGGTCGACTTCAAATGGTTTTACGGTTTATATGACTACAAAAATTGTTTCTTTTTTTTTTGATTTGGTATTATTTTTTATGTTTTTGGTTAGTGCGGCTTTTGTGGTTTATTGCCCATGTTGGGCACAGAGCGCATACCGAAATGCCAGCGATAAATTTTTGAGACATTAAACTGCACTTTCCGCAGCTACAGTGCATAGAGAGAGCGAGAGAGAAATAGAAAGAGAGAGAGAGAGAGAGAGAGATGGGGTAGAGAGATGTGAGATAGCGTTGGGCCGATGAACAACAAACAGGCAAAAAGTCAAAAGTCAACACGTTTGACATGGTCGACATGCAGACATTATTGCATTGCGAATGCAAAAGAGGTTCTCCTTCCCTGGCCGAAAGGATTTGCCGCATCACTGCATGTCTGGTGAGGAAGAGCCTCTCGCATGGCCTCTGGCCATGATAGTGGCCCCTCTGTTCGTAGAACACATCTCTGTTGGCTCTGTTGGCCATATTTGAGTTCAATAGCGCTTTAACAATTTTACAGAGATCGTGTCGATGATCATGTCGCAATCGCCAACAACAAACAAAACGCGAAACGAGACCGCACGACATGCGGCACATGCCCCGAAAACTTGCAAGTTGCAACAACAGCAACAGCGGCATGCCTTCAAGGCAACATTGCCACAATCCATACTCGTACACACTGAGAGTGGTGCTGTGGTGCTGTGGCACCACTCCCAAGCCAATAGCCGAACCACAATCGACAATGGCGACTTGAGAATCGAGAATCGAGAGTTGCGAATCGCCAATTGCTGCCATTGGGGTTCATAGTGAAGTCACCTTGGGATCTCATTTAGTTCATCTGCCTCCAACACACAGAGGCACACATTCACACTGAGACAAAAAGCTGTTAATTTCTTGATGGCATCGTTTCCATTTCAATATAAATTAATCTACAATGTCGTTACGATGGTTCAGACAATCATCCAAAATGCCCCACATCTACATTCTGTGGACACCAAAGATGTCGTAATATCGGGAAGAAGATGTACGTAAGTAATAAAGTAGTCAGCGATATGCATGTCAAGGCAATTTAAGATAATCAAAACTTAAACAAGATAAATAAACTCTGAGATACTTATTCGCTGAGTAAAAGAATCTTCAGATAGTTGGTTGAATACAAATCTGTTGGCAAGAGAGAATTTTATAATTATTTGTTGCTACACAGAAAACAAATTACGGGGAGAACTAACTTACAAAATATAGGCTAGCATTAGTTAATAACAAATTTCTATAAATCTTAATTAACATATAAATGTATTAAGTACACATCAGTAGTAGTATTTCCATCCATCTATAATTTTATAGAAGTTTTAATGATATGCATCTAGTTATCCATTCATCTATACTTATGTATATAAACTTTCCTTCATTCGTTTTATCACAACTTAAATATATAAGTTTTCACAAATTTATCTTTTATCCATAAAATTTCTGCAAATATTTCTAAAAATTATACAATTATCATATTTGAAACATATTTTCAATCACTTATCAATCATATCAATCTATATCAATGTGTATATCAATCTGTCTATCTATCTATACTTCAATTCATTTATACTATATATGAGTATGTCCATTCATCTTACTAGAATTTTCAAGATATTCATAAAATTTCTGTTAATTGTTCTTTTAATTAACTTGTCTTTCCATCAATCTATGAATCTATCAATCTTTTTATCAATCTTTCTCTAAAAATATCAATTCATATTTTCATAACTATTAAATATCCGTCTCATTCTTTCATTTTCACATCTATATGTCCACTTTCCATATTATCCATAATTCATTTCATAATATTATCATATTATCATACCTCAAACTTAAGCTACAGATAATCCGCTTAAACCAAAAATTTCCTTAATCTTAAATAACATGATTTTTAGAGCTTTACTTAAGCCAACTTTAGACTTTTCGCTTAGTTGTAATATGATTATGGTAAACCTACACGTAACCTACAGACAAACAACGGGCTATGGATGTGTATGCATAGGTGCCATTTACAGTTATTGTTACTGCTGTGGTGGTCGTCTGGGATGATGTAGTTCCAGTTATTGGTATTTGGCGCACTTGGCTCAAAACATAAATCGATGGCCTCTTAATGGGCATTTGAAGGCCAGCTCAGGTCAGCGGCGCTGTGGGTGTCGCGTGGCGGAAGTGACCTGGACGCAAGTAGAACCGTAACAATAGAGAGAGAATGAGAAAGAGAGAGGGGTCTGGTGTGTGAGGAGCTGGTGTAAGTTGGCCATCAATGTTAACGGTTTTCTTATGTGCTTTTGTGCCAAATCAAATGGGCCAAATCAAAGTTAATTGAGAACTAAAGTGAAAATCAAATGTTGCACCTTTTCTTCTCACACTACAGACCCCTCTCTGTCTCTCTCTCTCTCTCTCTCTCTCTCTCTGTCTATCTATCTATCTATCTCTGTCTCTTGCTGTATGTCCATCTCCGTCGATCTAGTTTGTTGACCAGCATTTGTGGGTGGGTGGCATTGGCTGCTTTTGGCTTGGCTAACGACGCCAACGCAATTAACCAAAGTTGCGACCGCGGCGCACCTTAAACAGTACGCACACACACACTATATATGTATATAGAGAGAGTGTATGTGTGCGGTTTACTTGACGCAATCCAAAAAAAAAAAAAAAAAAAAAAAAATAAGCCAAGAAAACAACCACAAAAGATGACAACAAAATCAAAATCAAAACGCATACAGAATTTCTGTACGCGTCTTGGCCAACATCTAACCAAGAAATCAGGCCAAAGCACAAAACAACAACTGCCAAGACTGCTCAACCAACAGATACCACGCAATTTCAAATACTTTGCACCGCTAGCACTTACTAACAAATCCAGATCAGCTATATATGTATGTATAAATTGCCAGGCAATTTCCGCTCTCAGTTGAATCTACCCCATCGTCGGCACTTTTACAGGGTATACGCTCTGAAATATACACACGCACAACCAGCATAACGGCATTGCACACCCACTGCAAGCCAAAGCAAAGCAAATGAAAGAAAATGCAGCTGAATGGAGGAAATTTAAATCTAAAAAAAAACATTGAGAAAAAAATGTCATTTTGAATTTGTTTTTTTGTTACTGTTTCACATTGTGTTCTTGTTGTAGGTTGTAAGTTTCATTTTCAGCACGCCCACCAGTGTCTAGTCTACCCTTCCTGTCTTCATCTTGGGTTGCACTTTCAATGCCATTGAAGGCAACATCGCGACCCGAGACCCGAGACCGACAGCCCAAAACCAAAAACAGAGACATTTAACGAGCCCTCACTAGGATTCTACGATGATGCCATCGTCGTGCATTAAACAGGTGTGATGATTGCTAGTCACTGGGTCAATCAGACAGACGAACGAACCGACGGACAGATGGACGGACAGCGAGTCAAATGAATGGACGGTCGCTGAAAGCGAGAGTCGCATTATTATGGTGACTTTTACAGCATAGTATAAACATAAAGTTGCCGTTGTTTAGCACCATGATTTGATTTGTGTGTGATTCACAAGTGAACTAAGGACAGTCTTAACTTTAACTTAAATTGTATAGTTTATATAGTATATAGTGTATAAGGGAAGACCTCACTTACCACAACCAGATCGTTGTCCCTGCCTGTGGCGACTGTAGCTCCCAGCCATTGATATGACTTGCGATCGATGACTTCGTTTTTCGTATTGCGATTGTTGCCTGTGAAAATTGCGTAATAAGTAACAATTATTATGTATAAATAATAAGCAATATAATTATATCTATAATGTATAAATACATAACAATTAATATGTATAAATCATAGGCAATAATTGTTTCTGTACTCTAATTATACAGAATGACAACACAAAGTTTTTGCTTTAAATTGAAAAGCGTCGCATATACACTTAAAAAAAAATATTGAAAACGGAAATGAAAAATTTGCTAAAATTAATATGTATTCTTAAGTGGAACAAAGGTTTTGTGGGGGAGGTGTATTTTGGTAGTGAGACCTGAAAACAAAAGCGAACAAAAATATGTACATACTTGTATGTATATAAAAACAAACTAATTAAGTTGGTCAAGAAACAAGGCACTTGGAAAATAATGGCATAATGGGCACTTCCGTTCGTGTTTCAGATTTTGTGTTTTTTTTTTTTTTTCATTTTTGGCAATGATTTATTACTTTATAGGCAATATGTACACAAGATGAAAAAATATGATATAGTGCTGGGGGTTGTGACAGAGTGCTACAATAGACATCGAGGTGCTCCCTATGTACCGTCTGTACTTCACTTTGATTGAAGCATATTTGATTGAAACAGAAACCCAACTTAGGGGTTGTGAATGGAACAATGCAATTTGATGGATTTTGCAAATCATAATTGAAAAATATATTTCTAAAGAGTTTACAAAATTAAAGTACTTAGAACTTAAATCCAAAACAGTTGATTGACGAAAACGATTGATGGAAAACATTATGAATGCTTTAAAAAAGAATAATTTTTAAACAAATTTTGAGTATATCTCGCAAAAATCATCGCTTGTGTAAATTTTAAAAAAAATTGTCTTTATAGAGTCTTTCTACGAAAAAGAGAACAATTAAGGGACTTCAAGTTAAAAAATATTAAAAAAAAAAAAAAATACTTTCTGGGAAAAATAGGATCGTTATTCAAGAATGTTGATTGAACGAATAGTATTTGCATCAGCAACTGAAGAATCTGCAAAATGATTTAACATGAAATTCGTGCGAATTGTTGAATGAGTAAATTTTGAGTTTACATTTTTTGTTTACTATTGAATGTTGTAGGAGTTTAAAAATAAATAAATGAATGAATGTTTTTGTAATAATTTTGCATGAGTAATCGTTTGGCGAGATGAATCAGTTGGAATTATTGATTTGCATAATCTGTTGACTAATTCTAAGTCGATGTGAAACCAACCTGCTAGCTGTATAAAGCATCTGTTGACTCCTTTTTTTTATGTACCATTATTAACCATTTTTTTATGTTTTTTTTTTTTTTTGTAGTTAGCATTATTACGAATGAAAATGTAAATGTTTATATATTGATTTTGATAACGGATACAAATGGGTTTGGCAGGCTCTTAGCAAGGATTAGTAAGCTGATGCCCACAGTCAACAACAGTCAACATGTTGACAGTCATCATCATCATCACCATCATCGGCACGCGTCACGCGTTTGAGGTGTTGGCAGCACCACCAGCACCGCCAGCATCTCTCCAACAGCAACAGCCACAGCAGCAGCAGCCGCGAAGTCAAATTGCATATTTATGACTGGCAGCGCAGATACAGATGCAGATGCAGGTTACATGCCAAGCAGACATACATACATACGTATGCAATGACTACTGATCAACTAGTGGTTACCACGCATGTGATTTCACTATAAAATCTTATTTAAGCTGAGAGTAAACTCATCATACCCAACAAGCTTTGAGCGAAGGTGCTGGCAGAGAAGAAGAGAACGATAAAATAAGAGTGGGGGGAGACTAAGGCACAGGCCACAACATCATTATGAAACTCATCATCATCATCATCATTATCATTAACATCAACATCATCGTCATCGTCGACAATGCGAATAATTTTTATTCTCGCATCCGTTGGCTTGCAAATTGCCCGCAGACG
This sequence comes from Drosophila quadrilineata, assembly GCA_018150725.1. Classification (NCBI taxonomy): domain Eukaryota; kingdom Metazoa; phylum Arthropoda; class Insecta; order Diptera; family Drosophilidae; genus Drosophila; species Drosophila quadrilineata. Next base: position 5,760,999 of record JAECWN010000432.1, read on the forward strand.
AAAGAGGGAATGAAAAGAGAGGGAGTAAAGGAGGGCGTTGGAAGTGATAGATGGCAACGAAAGGAAGGGGAGGAAGTAGCAGAGGCGTGGCAAGTGACTGCGATTGCAAATGCATTTGGGTGGGTGTTGGCTTTGAGGTTATTGTGTTGAAGGAGTTGTGATCTGTTCATTCGGAGGAGGGAAGCAGGCGGCTACGGCAGGACCTTGAAAATGGGAACCGTGTTTATTTTTGAGGCTGAACGGCCGCCCATGTTTATCATTTCCGTTTGCGCTTAAGGAAGTGGCATGCCAAGCGAATGGCACTGTATGCAACGGACTCTAAAAATAATAATCATCATAATAATCATAATAACAATAAATGGCACTGAAGCGCAATTTTCATTCTTTCATTCTTTCCTCTATGTCTGTAGTTGTTGCTGCTGCCGCTACTGCTTCTTCTTATATTTCGTCTGCTGCTTTGCATATTCGCATTTTGCATACAAAAAGCAGAGGCAGAAAGAAACAGAGAAACAGAAAAAGAAATCGCTGCGCCTGCGTCGTGCGAGAGCCATAAATAACAAATTGCATTTGGCGCTGCTGCGGCTGCTGCTGTTCTTGTCGTTGTTGTTGTTGTTTTCTGGCGCCAAGCCAAAACAGAGTGAGGACGTAAAGGGAAAGAAGACGGGACGGGACTGCCCTTTAACTGGCGCCTGCCTATGTCTTCCCAAAACATAAAAACCAACAAAGACACAACTTTCCCATAGTTCCCATAGATGGACTTACCTTTGGAATCGAACGTAACCAGCTGACAATCATCATCGTTCATTGTGCACTTGAACACGGCTCCAGCCTCGATGACATTCTCCTGATAGGTGGACGTATCAAACTTGGGTGCACCCACAATCAAACTGCAAGAAAGAAATTCACAACAATTTGTATGTTAAATAACTGCGCACATCTAGACAAGGATATGGATATGGTGTCTAAAGGGTAGCTACTTAAAACTTATTTGCTTTATATATCACATTTATATTTCATAGTTTGCTTCGTTATTTTACGACTTGAAATGATACATATTTATACTTGGCTACTCGATATCAATAAAAGTGCTGAAATGAGTACAATTTGTATCGATACTATGTTAAAAGTTAGCTATCGATTGCTCATGCGCAGCAGGTGAACGTACTTGCTAGTTATCGTTTTTTTCCCACATATAAGAAAAAACACTGTGAGTTTGCACATAATTAGAATATAAATTTGATATTATCAGCAATCTCATTGAATCAAATGTGAGGTAAATGGGAGTTAAGCAATTGAAAACTATAATACAAAGAAGTTGCTTATGTAAGTTAGTGCATTAATACATAAGAATGGAACGGAGAAGACCTGATAAAATGAAATGTTTTCAACGTATCTCCGCAGTTCCCCATGAAATATCTACTAAATATAAAGTTTTTAATGCCAAATAGCTAACTTGTAGTTTTTAAGATCTTTCGTGACATCCTTGCAAAGCTCCAAGATCAAAAGCTCAATAGCTGGCCTAACAATAAGAGCTCAAGTTGCAGGAACCCGTGCCCGTGTCCATTCGACACCCATTAGCGGAGTTTGTAGTCATTGCATTCACATTGATTGAGTGCAATATCATTTTCAGAGCAACTCCCTCCCCCCCCCCATAAAGTTGTACATCGCATCTGTGCTGATTTTGATTCTTTCATCTCTGCCCCTGTACGGGTATTTTTGCTTCAGTCAAACGTCAAATTGTTGCATGTGGGCTGGCGATGAGGAACGGAGTTGGAGGCGGATGAACAGACAGGGAACGTTTTTAATCAACTTTCAAGTGTTTGATTTGCCGTTTCGCGGCATGCCATATGCATGTTTATTGGGAGACGAGAGTTGAGTTGAGTAGAGTTTTATTATTATTATTTTTTCGTTTTATTTTTTTTTTCAGTTTTAATGAAGGCCCATTTGGTGCACCCCAAGCGCAATTGTTGAGGCTGCCCGTTTTGCGGCCCTTCAATGGATTTTTTGCCGCACTTCCGCAATGAATGCTAATGACAGCTGTCAATGTGCGTGCCATGATGTACTACGTCTATGGTTACTCCCCGTATTACAATTGAATTCTCCGATCTGCCGTCTCAGCTCTAACTATCTCTCTCTCTCTCTCTGTGTCTCTGTCTTTGCATTTCTGTCTCTGTCAAATACTTTTGCCAGCACTCAATTAGTGTGCTCTTTCCCCCTTTATCGTTAAACTGCAGCCACTTTGCTCTTAAGGGTGCTTCGTCGATCCAAACTTGGCCACCACCACCTTCATGTTCGTTGAACCAGCATCAAATTGCCAAGTAGCAGCTGATTTCGCTGTTTGCTAAATTAATATGTTTATTTTGTGCATATATTCTAGAATTGAGGAATCTTTAAAGTAAATAAACAACAAATTTTTATCAACTTCTCACACGTCTTGCTTTTCTCTGTCTGTATATCTCTTTGCTTATCACGCTCTCCCCATCCATCGGCTCAATCAATTTGCTGACATCATGGCCATCCATTGAATCATCATTTGATCATTCACGCCATTTATAATTAATAGCAATTTGTGTGAACGCAACAGGTTCCACCCCATGGACCTATCTCCCTCCGCCTCCTCTGGCAAGCGCGCCTGCGCCTCCCATAACTCATTCAGTGATTTCAGCCCCCATCATGTGCCCATCCTCATCGTCATCATCATCAGCATCATCTTCATCTTCATCCAGCTGTGGAGGTCGCAGTCATCAACCAATTCAAATTCAATTGCATGCCCTCAAGCCGATTTTGGAAGATCGGAACTCATTTGCATTTCATTGGCACGCTCTCACTCTCTTACTCAATCTTTCTCTCTGCCCCTCTCTGCCCTCTCTCTCTCTCTCTCTTTCACTCTCTCTTTCTCTTTCATTGTGAATAATAAGTTCTAGCCATAAATCAACGAGAATAGCCCCAAATTATATATACATTTTGTATATATTCTCTCGCATATATATTGTTTATGCGTCATTTTTGTGTGCCAAGAGAAAGCTTCGAAACGGAATACGAAACATTTTCGTCAGTCAAATAAATTATGAATAATTCTTCAAAAATTGCTTAAATTATATTTGCACAACAAACAACTGTTTGCATTTTAGTTTATTATGTGTTTTTACGAGCTTTGAAAATATGCGGAAAATGTTTAATAATACTCTTAAATGCTGTAAAGCAAGGGCATGTAATGATAAAACTAAGGAATTTTTTTGTAATAAACAGAAATTTTTTAAAACTATTTATTTGTATATCGAGGTACTGACAAAGCAAATCTAAGAACTGATATACTAGATATTTAAGTCTTAAACATCTAGTATATCAGTTATTATATTTGCTTTGTTTGAACTTTAAGAAACTTCTGGTTTTCAAGATTAGCCTATATAGCAGGTCAACAGAAAGAATTTTTGGGCAGATCAAAAATAACTTTCATAGGCAGAATTTCAGGATTTTTTTTAAGCAAATTTCTACAAAATATTTCTCAATTTCTTAGGAAATTAAAGTTACTTCTCATAAAATACATATTTATGTGTTTAAGAATGATCATCCTGATAAACAAACAAAACGAGCGTTGAGCGTTTTCCAACACTGAAAAGTGCTTTCAAAAACTTGTAAAAAAAAGAAGTATAATACATACATATATAGCATATTAAAATGCATTTTCATGGCATTACAAATACATAAGGAAATTCTGCCGAAGTAAATAAACAAAAAAGCTTGTGGGGCAATATCTGTTGTAGATTTAATTTGTTTTTTAAATAAAGCAGCACGCGTCAGTGTTGCATACATATAAACGAGTGTGTGCAATGAACCACAAATCAACACACACACATACACCTTACACACACTCACACACAGTCACACACACACACACAAACAAAGCGGTGTATGCACAACAAACAATCAAAATCAATGCGCTTCAATTAAAAATGGACAATATACACTGAGCATAAATGAAAACACAACCAAACAATTGCCAAGCAGCAGAAATACCCTACAAAATATGGCACACTAAATACTCCAAGATAATTCCTAAACTACTAAAACTTCTGCAAAATAAATTAAGAATCTAATATAATTAATAAATAATATATAAATATAATTTTAAAAGGGAATAAAATCGAAGTAGTCCAATCAATTGCCGTCCGCGTCGTGCATACCCTTTTGCGCAGCTTACAGGGTACCGTGCGCTATTGTGCACAAAGCTGTTGAGAATTTTAAAGGCGCCAAGTAACAAATAAAATGAGTACAATAACAACAGCGAGCTGCTTTTCATAGCAGAAACACGCGCCATGAAAATGACAAAATTGCGCCAATTGTTTTTGATAGTTTTTTTTTAATTTTCATTCTACATTTTTGTTAGTTTTTTGTTCGTTTTTTTATTGTTTTTCTAATGCAATGTCTCAATTACAAAGTGAAATAAATTAAAATAAAATAACATGTGCCGCACAAGGCAAAAAGAAAAACACAATAAGCAAAAATCGTTCTGAGCATTTTCCAAGCCGCAAATTAAACAATTTTCCGCCTAAATGGCTATAAGAGTGTGCTGCATGTGTGTGTGTGTGTGTGTTGGGTAAAATTTTAAGGTGAAGCCATAAGGAAAAAGGCAATTTAAGTGGAACTGCACAAGGAGGCAACAACAGCAACAGCAACAGCAACAACGGCAACTATGATGAACCTTGTGAACCTTTTTGCCGCAGCGCGCATTGAATTCCAAATTGACATCGATTGGTCTTCCTTTGCTGCTGCTGCTGCTGCTGCTGTTGTTGTTGTTGTTGTTGACTGTCTGTCCGTCGCGTGCAGCAGCCGCAATAAAAATTATGTTAAAAATAAACCAAGTTCTTTGCGCTGAGCAGGGGAGACGTGGACGCAGACAGAAGGCAGGCAGTCAACATCAGAAACACATGCGCAACATCCGTTCCGCAGGATAGCAGGCACTGTCTGTGTGTGTGTATGTGTGTATGTGTGTGTGTGTGGGTGATATACAGTGTGCATGTGTGAAGCTGCGCATGCTTCCTGTGCGACTCTCAGTCTCTCTTTCTTTTGGCTTGGCTATCACTTTCCCTTCAGCGTCTCTGTTACCTTCAACAGAATCTGCTAACGCCCCCATACAAGCATATGTACATATCTTTCTCTCTTTACTCTCTCCTTCTCTCCCTGTTGCCATCTCGCTCTCAGTCTGTCATTCATTCATTCATTCATTCATTGAGTGCGCCTGTCATGCCTTCGGGCGGTCATGCAAATGCAACTGTGAATGAAATGCCACGTGCACAGTGACTCCGAATCGTATGCGCACCAGCTATATACATACATACATAAGCAATATCTGCTTACTTCACGATTTCAATTTATCTAGAAATTGTTTAAGCTGCTTATCAATACAAATTTTAATACATACATACGTAGTATGTATGCAGATATAGTTTATCTACTGTCACGTCTTTCTAAAATAATCTTGTTTGGTTTATGACCATCTCATATGGGAGATATCTTAAGTGGTTTGCAAATCAGAAACTATTTCTCTCTATTTTTACACAACTTAAGCTATTTGATATTATATAGATCTCGTTATTTTATTAATTATTTTAGAAAACTATAGTCGGAATCAATTCAGCACATACATAATGTTTCTTTTAGATATTTTACTAATTCTATTACTACTTAAAATCTAAACATTTACTGCTGGCAGTCACTGTTAAACAGCCCGCAAATAACCAAGTAAATTTAATTTATTTTGAAATCGCAAAGTCATTTTCAAGTCAAATGTTTTAGTAAGAGATCACATCGGTCCTGGGCACTCCGAGGACAGGGCATTGTTCGGTTCGATACATTTAGGGGTTTCGGGGTCGCGAGGGTTTTCCATTCCCATTTTCATTTCATTTCAATTCACAGTACGCAGTTCTCTCATATGTTGCCTATACTATTGACTTCAGTCTAGAGAGAGGGTCACAACGAGGGCGTTACGGCGCTAAACATGTGTGTGCGTGTGCGCGCCCCTGGGTAACCGTCTCAGGGTCTTGCGGTCGGTCTGGGAAAATACTACTATACAATATGTGTGTATGTATGTAAGTTAAGTAAGTAAGGCTGTAACTATTCACACGTGACGCTCTAAGCGGCGCTCAACATGCGCCTCTTTTAAGCCCAAAACAACGAGGTTATTGTTTGTGTGCGGGCAGCGTGCATTGAGCCATTTGCAGGCTTAAGTCTTTCCCTATCCCCGTCTCTCTCCCTCTCCACATATAACTTTTTCTTTCTGTTAGTGTGTGTGTGTGTGTGTGTGTGTGTGTTTTACCAACACCTTTTTTACACATTGACACTTCCGTACAAATGACTCGCAACAGGATGCAGTCTCAGGCACAGCTTAGCCCACATACAGAGGCTCGTTACGGTGCGGTACGGTACGGTACGTACCTGATCTTTATCTATATAGCCGGCACTCGAGTCCGCAATCAAGCGGCAATTAAATGACTGAAAGATACAGACAGAGGCAACTGCCAACTGGCAGCAAAATGCCAAAGTGTCTCAAAACTACAGTAAATATTTGAAATCAATTACATTTCATTTTCTGTTGCGGTTGCTGCTGCTGCTGCTGCTGTTGCTGTTTGCAATTTCATAACCACAACAAAAGCAATCGACCGATCATTGGACCGATGGACACCCTACCTCTCTGCCATCCATCCAACATATCCATCGGCAAATAGACCAGACAATTGACAGCAGCTGTAGCTGCATATTCCCCCCCAGACGGAGCGTACTGAATGAGGTTAATGGGCAGGCAGACAAAACAGGAAATTTTTGTTGATTTCATTGTTTTCTTTGATATTCCTCCACTCATCGAAATTTGTTGTATCTATAACTGTCCCAATTCAAAAGATATGCGAAGGAAACTTCAATTAAGAGTTGCAAAATTCAGAGACTAGCATCAATAACATTCAATAGTCATGTTAAGTTAACAGACGTTACGTTACGCAATTTGTATATCGTAAGTTTTGTTTTAAGGATATGCAAAGAACATGACAATTAACATTATACTGTTATTTTAAGTTACCGATGTTATTCCTTGGCATAATTAATATACTTTTAAGCTGTATGATAGTAGTTATAAATGCTGTGGATACTTTAATTAATAGGACATATAAGTAGATATTTTATGTATTTTTTTTTTTTTTTTTTGGGTTTATGTTATAGTTGTAGCTGATATAGATTCCTTTAAGTTGTTTCTTAGAAGCTTCAGATTCCTAAATTTAACTAAATTAACTTTTAACAAGAGGTCAGCATATGAGAAATGGCCCATTTTCATACCCTTTTCACAATTATGGGCATAATTTCTAAAATATTGGTCGAAATGTACTTCTGTAGAATATTTATTTGCTTATTTTTATGTCACAAATCTATTAGGCACAAAAAATTCAGAATCTAAATTTTCACCATTTCCGACTTTTAACAAGGGGTCTGCAGGCAAGAAATGACCCATTTTCATACCCTTTTCACAATTATGGGCATAATTTCTAAAATATTGTTTTAAATGTACTTCTGTAGAATATTTATTTGCTTATTTTTATGTCAGAAATCGATTAGGCACAAAAAAATCCGAATCTAAAATTTCACCATTTCCGACTTTTAAGAAGACATTATAAAATGTGATGTAATGTCATTGATAAGGACACTAATTAAAGATACTATGCTGACGGATCCATATCGCCCTATATATGTATTTAGACTAAAGCCAGATTTGGATTTTGGCCTGGCCATATCGTTGGGAACGAGGCCAGGCTAATGAGCAGCAGAAGACTCGATTGAATATCAGTGTATAAGGAAACCTGAGCGGCATCTGTGGCAGTGTGGCAGCCACCTGCGACTAACGGTCGAACGTACCAGTTGACGATGATGATGACTTATTTGGCCAATTGGGTGAAGCGGACGGCGACGGTATTTGGTCAACCTTGTGGCACAGCCACAACCGCAGCACTTGACCGTAAATAGCACACGCATCTGTTGGAACTGTGTCAGCGTAGACCAGCAGATCAGCAGAAGATACACCTACACATACACATACAGATACAGATACATCTAGAGTTGCAGCTTTATAGCTGTTGCTACAATTGTATCTGTATTAATTGGCGTTGACAGTGGTTCAGGGCAAACCACATTGGCCAATGGCTTTGCCATTTCAACAATAAGCGCAGCATGCCACAGACAATGCCAGTGTATCCCTCACAACTTCACACCCGCCCTCCCTCTCGACGCCAACAAACCTGTACATATCTGTAGCTATAGCTGTGAATGTATCTGCGCTTTGTTTGCGCGCATTTAACACACAATTATATTGTAAAGCAGCAGTTGGAGTCAGGTAATTTTCAGCTTTTAAAAGCACTTGAGCATCAGACCTCACTCAGTCACCGAGAGTGGGTGGAGATGGCGAAGGGGACGGGGAATGGGGAAAGGGGAATGGAAAAGGTGATGGGGCAGTAAACACGGTTGAAGTTGGAGATGTGCAGAGAGGGAGACGTCGAGAACTGGCAACAGTTGTGCATGGGGCATGTTGCATTCATGCCCTTCTACGCTGAGTATCACTCAACAAACTTAAGCTCAGGCAAACACACACACACACACACACACACACACTCATACATACATGTGTTAATTAGAAGACAAACCCATAAGCAAAAGACAACAAATTGTTGTTATAGTTTCATAGCTGATGCTCTACACCGCAGGTCAAACAAATATGTACATGTATGTTAGACAACAATGAAATATCTATAGTTGCGAATTATAATATATATTTTTAATATTTATAAAATAATATAATATTAATATTAAAATATTATTTTTTTTAATTTTATTATTATTATTATTATTATTATTATTATTATTATTATTATTATTATTATTATTATTATTATTATTATTATTATTATTATTATTATTATTATTATTATTATTATTATTATTATTATTATTATTATTATTATTATTATTATTATTATTATTATTATTATTATTATTATTATTATTATTATTATTATTATTATTATTATTATTATTATTATTATTATTATTATTATTATTATTATTATTATTATTATTATTATTATTATTATTATTATTATTATTATTATTATTATTATTATTATTATTATTATTATTATTATTATTATTATTATTATTATTATTATTATTATTATTATTATTATTATTATTATTATTATTATTATTATTATTATTATTATTATTATTATTATTATTATTATTATTATTATTATTATTATTATTATTATTATTATTATTATTATTATTATTATTATTATTATTATTATTATTATTATTATTATTTTTATTATTATTTTTATTTTTATTTCAATTTTTATTCTCATTATTATTATTATTTTCCAAGTAAATCTGCAATAATTTCTTAGCTCAAAAGCCCCTTTAAGAGGTTGCGAATTATAAGACTCGCAGTTAAAAGCTTGCAGTAAATCAAGGTATAACTAAAGTTACCCAAGGTAAACATTTTGTAATTTTAAAAATATGGAAAATCTTCAAAAACTCGAAATTTTTAATCAATTAGAATCTTTAAATTTAAATTTAAATTTAAAGTACAACGAAAACAAAATGCTTCTAAAGTTTCTAAGGAGTTACGCAAGACTTGCTCGAAGAAATGTTGTAACCTGTGCCACTTTACATACATTGTTGCGGCAACTGCAACTCAAACTGCTGCTGTATCTGTATCCGTGTCTGTATCTGTATCTGTATCTGCATCTGTAAATGTATCTTAGCCCATGGAGGTCTGCAGCTCAGGCAGGCAATGAAATACGCGCTTTTGTGCTTTCTGTTTATCAGTTAGTTTCTGTTTATTGAATTGTAAACATTTTAACGCTGCATTTAAATAATGTAGTATGTGCTGCTGCTTCTTCTTCATCATCTTCTTCTTCTTCATCATCTTCTTCTTCTTCTTGTTATTTTTGTTGTCTTGTGTTTGTTGTTGGTGTGAAAGCATTGGTAGCATTTAAGTGCACTTAAAGTCACAGTCGATCGACTAAAATCCATATGAATTACGAGCACATAAAACTGACAACAAGCTGCACGACTATAACATACCCTGTAAAGTTGTTTACTCAAAATGCTGAAGCATGTATGCATATAATTTTACAATGACTCTAAAATGACAACAATATTTTAGCAACTGTTTAATTTTTTTTTTTGCAATCAAAATTGCATTTTTTTAATTTTAATTTGTTTTTTCTTTAACATTTATTAACTATAGTATCGAGATAATTAAAATACTATAGTACCTTCACAACACATTATCATAAAACTACCAGTGAACAGTGTAGTAAAAGCTTTGCAAAACTTGAGGAAACTTTTCGATGGGCCCTAAAATATGTACATATGTATGTATATGTTGTTTACATTTTATATTTTGTATTTCAATTTATTTTTAAAAATCTCAAGGCTGCCATCATTAAAAGTGGGCTGCACACACAACACTTACTAAATAAGATAAATAAATATCTGCATAAATATTTACATACATGTATGTATTTTTGTTGGTGTTTCTGATAATTGCAGGGTATCTGTTGGTCGATGACACTGCAGAGGTTCCAGTGAAGAGTTAAATTCACACACACGTTCTGCGCTGCATGCTTTGATAACTTTGACTTCAGCACTCTCAATGTCTGGCTATCAGCAGATTTACCCCTCCACACCCGCCATGCAACACCCCCCCCCTTTCCATGCTCTATGCCTCTGAGTATCTCTCATAAGTTGTTCTCTCTCTCTCTTGCTCTATCTCTATCTCTAGACTATCATATAAACTATCTCTTTCTAGTGGAGCGCAAGTTGTAGTTCTTGTCTACGAAAGTCTATCAATGGCTTGTATCTTGTTGTCTCTCTCTCTCTCTGGACTTGGGTTGCCCTATCTCTCTCTCTCACACACTCTCTCGCTCTTTCTCTCTTTCTTTTCCCCCTCTCTCTCACACTCTCACACTCTTACTTCGACAGTGAAGTGAACGTGCGAAAAGTCAAATGTCTGGCAAAGTCATCTTAGCATCTGGATGCTGCATCATGCATAGCATGCCACATGCGGCAGAGTCCATGGAGCACCATGTGAAAGATGTATCTACGTATGTATGTCCGGGATTTGTCTATTGTCGGTTTTGATTAACAACGTGCAACTAAGCGAATGTTGCCCCCTTCCCAAAATTGTCGAACTTTCAAGGTTCAATAGGTTATCGGGCACATGAGCATGCGAATTATTCCTTCACCACAGCAAGACAGAGATACAGAAACCAAAATAGAAAGAGACAGAGAAAGATAGAGAGAGAGAGAGGGGTATAAACAGTGAGAAAGAGAGAGAGAGCTAGAAGCTTAACTAAAGTTGTATACAATCTCTAGGCATTTAGACATGGGTCAGTTGCTTGAGGTTAATAAAGTTTTCGAGTTCAAGCCCCAAATGAAGCAATTCACACACAACCTATATATGTATTATATAGACAGTATATATGCATGTATGTATATATAGTGCAATAGGACACGCTGTCAACCATAAATTTTGATTGCTGCTGTTGTTGTTGTTGTTGATGTTGTTGCAACTGCAACTTACCTCGCTTGCCACGTCAGGGTCTCACTAGGCTCTGATTGAAATTAATGGCATCTTGGGCAGATTTTTATGGTGTGTTGACACAAGACACCGGAGAGTAATCGTATTGGAACCACAAGATATAAATACTATATATGTATGCATATATACAGCATATCTGAAGTCTTTAGTCTTTATGTAACATGGACAAACACTAGACAAAAAAAATGTGGGCAGATGAAGATATCATGTGGCTAGATAAACACCATTCTCTTCAAATAATGAGGGGGGTTTGGAGTAGCTCTCAACTTCATATTAGATCAACTAAACATATCTTGATATACATACATACATACATATGTACATATGTTTATAAGCTATACGATTTTCAAAAACTTCCGTTGGAAATTCCGACAACTTCCACAATTTCCTTTACATTCTTTCAAACTTAGTGTGAAGTTCAAGTTTCCTTTTATAATTTTTACTTATTATAAATAAATTCAATTATTTATATATGTATTTATGCATGTATTTACATAAATATGTATGTAAGCACATTATTTTGAAGTATTTTATTGAGTCAGTCAGTTGACAGCAGTACGATATGAATAAGTTGCTCAATATCATCATCTTCTTACTTAAGAGCTCCGTTATCAAAAACAAAAAAAAAATATATATATACATATATTCATGTGTAATGTGTATATATCTTTCAGTTTCGGTTCTCCTCAAGTACAGTAAGTGCTCCTTTGACGGCACCAAGGATCGTTTTCGCTCAAGAGGAAACAGATTTTTCGGAAACCCTGTTTGAAATAGATTTGTCGGAATTCGTACTATTTTTCAACGATTCTATATATTATATTTGTAAAATTAAACTTTTTCGCATGATAAATCTTTCACTTTTGAAAGAAAGATGCATCCTCCTAACTCAGTACGGTATAGATTTGCAGAAATCTGCACTATTCTCCAAAAAAACAAAATCAATGGTATGTATTTTTGAACAGTTTTCTTTTAATATTAATTCATTCACTGTTGAAAGAATGCATTTTACGACAAATTGAGTTCTGCATAGATCAGCTGAAATCTATATTATTTTTCTAAAGATCCATAATATTTTTATACAATATTTTTTTCAGATATATGAAAAATCTTTCACTTTTTGGTGCTCCCAACTCAGTTCGGTGTGGAACTGCAGAAATCTATATACTATTTTGCTACAAATCCATATTATTTTTATATCCAATACCATTAATTTGGATATATTATTTTTGGCAGAGAGAGAAGTTGCCATCTAAGGGAGTTTTCACTGTATGTACTTCTATATACATATATGTATGTAAGTATGCGTGTGTCGACATCACTTGCAACACTCTTATCAAAAGTCGTTGCTCTTATTACAGTTGCTGTTGTTGTTGTTGCTGTTGTTGTTGCTGTTGTTGTTGTTGTTGCTGTTGTTGCTGTTGTTGCAGTTGCAGAGGCGGCAGCATCAGCGTTTTAATCGTTCGCTTGGCATTTTTCTATCTCAGTTACTGTCTCGCTCGCACAGCCCAACAATGTCTAGCGTATGTTTGTCGTGTACTTTTTTTTCTTTCTCATTTGTATCTTACAGATGCAGATACTTTATTTCATTCATGCCTCATTGTTCAGGGCGCGCATGCGCAACGCGCATTATTGAAATTCTGGCATTGAAATTTTTCGGCTTCCACACACACACACATGTGCGTCGCCATGGTTGAGGTGTGCGTGTGTGTGTGTGCGTGTGTGTGTGTGCGTGTGTGTGTGAGTGTGTTTGTCACTGTTAGTGGCCGTTGTTGTTGTTGATATTGTTGCTGTATCGGGTGTCAGAAGGTCGTTTGGTTCATTTACATACTATAAGTACATTGTTGTCTACAGTGAGAACTCGCTAAAAGCAACAACAACAGCATCAACAACAACAACAAAAGTATTTCAGTGATTTCGAAAACTTGAACATATGCTCAGAATTGCGTTGAAATGCTTCTGTAAAAATTTGGACAATGAAAATGAACAAAATATTCCACCCCATAAAAATTAAATCTTAAATAGTATCAAGTATAAAGTGCAAATTTTCTAAAAACAAAAAACAAAATTATAATTATTATAATAATAATTATAATAACAAAATTTACTAATAAGCACAATGTTTCTCAAAATTTTTTTCTAAAATCAAATTAGCCAAATATTAATATACATTTTTTGAAATATGTCAACTTCCGTTATATCAACATAAAACCCCTTAATAATTAATAATAATAAAAAGAACTTCCCCTAGTAGAATTAAAAAAAGAAAATCGTTTAATCAATAAACTCAAAAGTCAACTTCTCATCACAGCCATATGATATTTCTAAATCTTGACAAAAAATAATCAAAATGGAAAATTTTTAAAAAATAATTGTAATTTCTATTTTTAAATGAATGCAGCTCAAAATTCATAAGGAACTTATAATTTTAATTTTGCTACTTAATCGATTGTAACTAACAAATTTAAAAAGTATCTCATATGCCAAAAAGTTAAACTCTCATCACAGCCATGTGATATTTCTAAATCTAGACAAAAAGTAAAAAATGAAAAATTTACAAAAATTACAATAATTATGATTTTTGAATTTTCACTATTGAAAAGTGATACGAGCAACTCAAAAGAACTAATAATTTTCGATAAGATTTGTCATCGTTTGCAACTGATAATCTTAAAAAAAAAAGTATCTCAAAAGTAGTATGAACAGTTATTTCCGCGTCAGCTGTTGTGAAGAGAACTTCAACCGGATGTTGACAACTTCAAGGTGTTACGTATACATAGAAACATAACATAATAGGTAAAAGTGATCAAAATATGGTGAAACGATGGGGTATTTGGGAAGTTATGGGAACTTTTAATATGTGAATCTATTACTATTGTTATAATATTTGTTATGCATACATAGAAACATAACATAATAGGTAAAAGAGATCAAAATGTAGTGAAACAATGGGGTATTTGGAAAGTTATGGGAACTTTTAATATGTGATTCAATTACTATTGTTATAATATTTGTTATGCATACATAGAAACATAACATAATGGGTGAAAGAGATCAAAATATGGTGAAACGATAGGGTATTTGGGAAGTTATGGGAACTTTTGATATAATATTTGTTATAATATTTGTTTGTCTACTTACGAATTGAAATTGGTGTAATCGTTGCGCGCCTTGTGCAGCGCAATGCTGAATCCGAACATGGAATTGGCGGGATGACGATGACGCACATAACTGGGCAGATCAATGTTGTAGGCGTGCGTGCCACGCTGTTGCAGTGGCAGCACCACCAGCACCATCAACAATGCATGCAGCAGCAGCAGCGATGCCAGCGGCATGCGACTACTCCAACTGCTCGCTGGCATTATAATTTGATTTGACTTTATTTTCTTAGTTTTATTTTTTATTATTTATAATTTATTTGTATTTGATAATGTGATGGTTGTTGATGTTGCAGATGTTGCTTAACGCAGTTTCCTTTTACGCGTCTTTTTGCTGTCGATTTATTGAATTTGACTTTGATTAATTATTATTATAAATCTATTTATATATATATATATATATATATATTAATTATTATTAATTTTCGATTCTCTTTAATTTTTTTGTCACTTTTTTGGAATTTTTGCAGTGTATGTTGTTGTTGGGTTTGGATAAATTCGAAGCTGTTGCAGTCAATTGTGAATTAAACGTTGCAATTCACGCATATGGTCACATATGTATCAACACCCACACACACACATACACATATGTACACACACATACGCCCCAATAAATACATACATATGTATGTGTGTACATAAATACACACAAATATAGGCAAGTTGTATTTATTTTATGATCTCAAGTTGTCGCTGTCTGCAACCTTGGCCGAAATGACTTCAACAACAACAAGAGCAGCAACAACAACAACAATTTAAGAAAACGCTTAGCTCAGCGAAATTAAAAGTGGCAAGAACAGCAACACATACACAGACATACATACATATATTTACACACACACACACACACATACATCTCTCGCGATCTCTGATGTTATTCTATGTACATATGTACATATGTGGTATCTCTCTCTCTCTCTCTCTCAGACTCACATATGCCGCACAAAATTGAAAATCAAGTTTATTTTTTTGATTTTTGTTTTTTTTTGACAGAATTTTTGGGATTTTGTTGTTGCTGTTTTTAAATTTCATTTATTTTTCTTTTATTTTTTTTGTCGTTTCTTTGCTATGCGTCGCTGTTTTCTTGTTTATTTCTGTATGTGCTTAACTCGCTGCCAATCTCCATGTGTCTCTCTATCTCGCACACTACGTCATTAGCTGACGTAACGCACTCGCACACACAGACACACACACAAACACACACACAAACACACACACACGCATATACAACAGGTTGCCAAAATAAAACGAAATTACAAAAACAAAAAAAAAAAATGTCGAAGATCTTTGTCGTATGCCCTTTAGCCTAGACTCAAACCGCCTAATAGCTGAAATTGCATAGCTTTCGGCATGTGTGGGTGGCAGCGGCGTTGGCGTTAGCGTTGACGTTGTCGTTGTCGTTGTCGTTGCCATTGCCGTTTAACATTTAACCGAGCTGGCAATGCGGTTACCTGCATTGACAAGTGGACAGCGTATGCAAGCATGGGTTGGTGTGGGCGCGTTACAAACTCATTGATGACTGCCATTCATTGACTGACGCACACACACACACACTCATACACGTAGTATGCAAGGGAAGTAGTGATGGCAAAAAAAAAAAGTTTAAAGCGAATTTCAACAAAAATTGAAAACGAAAATTAAATTGCGGCGAATACGCCATATGGCGGCAAACGACACACGCACTACACATACTATATGTACATACGTATTTACTTATGTATGTATGTATTGTGTATGTATGTAAGTGTGTATGTGGGCGAAATTAATATGCGGCAGAGGGCATAAGACTGTGCTAATAAAACCGTTAAATTGAAAACAGAGATACGGCATAGAATTGCAAGTACATTTTATGCGCTGCTGCTACTGCTGCTGCTTCTGCTTCTGCTGCCTTTGGTTTTCAGTTGTTGCTTTTGTTGTGGACTTTTACCGTTGCCGAAAAGAGCAGAAGAGTGCTGCCAGATCTGCCGTAGACAGACTGCACACACACACACATACACATACATACATACAGACGTGCACATGTAAATAGAATATGTGTATGTGTACATATATGTGTATGTATATATCTACATATGTGTATGCATGTGATCTATAGAAATGTGGTATAGTCTGTATATACAGAGAGTTAATACACGCGATCGACTGTCTAAAAATAAATGTGACTGCGAGAGAGCATCTTGAAGAGCAGCGGTGAGCGCGAGCGAGAGAGCAGCGTTGATTAGAAGAGAGCCGTCAGAGAGATGCCAAAGACACCCAGCCAACTTATGCTATACATATGTATGTACATGCATATGTATGTATGTATATAGAAAGGTATATATTTATATAGGGATGTCTGAGAGCATGTGTATACGTAATGCATTAGTCAGCGCGACTATTTTAAAAATATATCCAAATGTACCTACATACATACATATGTATGCATGTAGGTATGTACATAGCAGAGAGCGAGATGGCAAACGCTGCCATTCGGGGCCAAAAGTCAGCAATTCACAAAAACCAAAAATGAAACACCAAAAGACACACATTTTGTACCTTTGGCAACAATTGCCTAGACGAAATATTAAACAGCTGTGAAAACGACAGCAACAACAACAGCAACAACGAGGCAATATAAAGCTTCTCTCACAATTAACACCAGTCTGTATCTATGTGTGTGTGTGTGTGTGTGAGAGAGAGTGTGTGTAGCTGTATGTGCACATGTGTTGGTGTGAAGGTTAAAGCTTGACAGCAAACAATTTTGAATTAAATTGTTTTTTTTTTTTTTTTTTTTTTTTTTTTGTTATTTTTGTTTTTGGTTCGATCTGCTTGTTCTTGATTTTCCCGCACACACAAAAAACAACGTATCACAATTTAATTTTTGCTTATTTTTTTAAATATTACTTTCTCAACTCGTTTGAATTTGTTGAAATTTTCAGATTTTGGTGTTGAATTTTCTATTTTTGGGCAAATTTAATTTGCACGTTAGAAAAAAAAAACATGTGAGGCAAAGCAACTACTGACAAATGTATCTGTTAGATACATAGATATGTCTCACTGCATCTGAAAATATAGCTGTAGCTATAGCTTTAGCTCTAGCTGTATCTGTATCTGTATCTGTGTTTGTATCTCAGTTTTACCTGTAGAACGCTCACGCCACGGCCTCAGCAGCAGCAGCAGCGGCAGCGGCAGCAGCGTCGCCTACTCACTAACAACATCGACAGCAGTATCAACTTTGGACAGAGAGACGCAAAGATGGAAAGACAGAGAGCAAAAAAAGCGAGAGCGAGAGCAAGAGCAAGAGCACAAGCGACAGAGTGAGAAAAGTGATCTTCGAAGAGATACAAAAACATAAGCAACAAAAAAATCAAAAAAAAAAGCTCCATGAGCAACAACATTGATAGCAAATGGCCCAAAGTTTTTATTAACTTGACTGTTTCTTGTTGCTTTTTTGTTTTTGTTTCACATTTCGTTAGATTTTTTTGTCGTAGGAGAGTGAGAGAGAGGGGGAGGGGGCTGCTGTGTGGGTTGCATATAGATAGATAGATAGATAGATAGATAGATAGCTGTGTGGAGTAGGCTGCTTGTAATTTACGTTTAGCGAATGTTTGTCATTTCCTTTTGGCCATGTTGATGTGTCATTTCAGCCACAAATTATGCAAAATATATACCGATTTATACACAATTTATTTATATTCACAGAGAGAGATAGAGAGAGTGCGAGGGTGTGGGAGAGAGGGAGAACGGTGCACAGGTGCTCACAAAAATGTATGAATAATCTGATCAACTTCAAAAATTTCTGCAATCGCAGTTCAGTTTTCAAAATGTTCACACTTGTTTCGATGAAATCATATTAGAATATCACGTATACGCAACGTATGCTACTCTCACTTGTAAACAATTTATTTTGGAATGTTGGGGGTGGCTATATATACATACATACATATGTATATATTTTGCAATTGAGGCGCGTCGCGATCTTTAACTGATGTCGGCTGCTTTGACAGTTCAATTTTCCAGACTCAACAACAACAACAACAACATTAAGAGAAAAAAAAAACTACACAGAGAAAACGATTTTGCGATCATATTGAGAGCAAATGCTGGGAGCAAAAAAAAATATAATTGATTGTAATGCGGCCGTTGAGATTGTAATTTAGATGTTGCTATACACTCTTTCATGAATAATATTTTTAATTATTAATTAACATTTTTTGGTATTATCAATGGCACGTAAATTTACGCACTGTCACTTCATTCAGCACTCAAAAGCACATTTAAAAAAAATCATAAAATCAATTATTTTTATTTGCATATACTAACAGACTCTAATTCCATACACAAATTTGTGTGTACATTAGCAGAAAAATAAATATATAGTTCGTAACGGTCAATTGGCAATTTCGAGTTCGAAACCAAACAAAAAACGATCGACGCAGCGGCGAGTGCCAAAAGTGCGCTAACACAACTGTTTAGCTACACTACACGCGACGGAATAAAGTCCGGGGAGAATGTAGGCAAGTAAGCAAGCGGTTGGCGGTTAGCAAATCGTATAACAGCTGTTTGAATGTTAAACCATGGTGGCAACATTAAATTCATGTGCTCTGGCAACGCTGCTAACGATATGTAAGCGAATATCGGTTGCGTACCAGTATTAACAATTCCTGCAATGATAACGTTATCAAACATAATAAGCGAAATGATGCATTTAAAAATATTCTATATTAAAAAAAAACCATACGTAAAACTATACCTATTTGCTATATAATAATGTATCGATATATCGAGTGCTGCGCTGTTATTGCATTACAGAGCACTGTAAAGTCCAATAGTCATATGTGTGCCCTGCTGTTATCAATCACAGCTGTTCTCTATCTGTTTGTTGAAATCGTTTTTATGAAAGTGAATAAATTTTAAAGTGATTATTAATTGTTGAGATTCAGCAGCAGCTACCACTGCAACTGCAAAACAAAATTAATCACTGGCAAGTATCTTGAAATAAGGTCAGCGAATACATAACATGGAAGTGAACATGGAGCAGCCAGCAGAGAAACCCATACGGAAGGAGATCTTGAATCCTGGCAAGAAATATATTGAACTGACGCCAGGCACCCGAGTAAGTGCATCAATACAACATGCCAATCCCAACACACACACACACACACACACGCACACACATATGTACATATGAATAGAGAGTGCAGCAACAATTGTGCAGTCAATACGTAATTCCAGCCATAAACTAGGCCAAGGACACAACCCCGGGTGGGCGTGTCAGGCCTAGGATTGAAGCCTAGTTAACTTGTTAATTGATACTATTTTTGTTTGACAGGTGAAGTTCCACTTTCAAACGAGACGCGCCAACGATGTGCGGGTGGTGGATGACAGCAGGAAAATGGACAAGCCCATGGAGCTGGTGATGGGCAAGAAATTCAAGCTGGAAGTATGGGAAGTCATTGTCCAGAAGATGTCACTCAACGAGGTGGCCAAATTCACCGTCCACAAATCGGTAAGCGAAACATATAAACCTTATGTAAATATACATATAATATTTAGATATATGTATAAACTTTAGTTCTGCTCTCAATATCCGTTCATATCGAAGACTCTGCGGGATATTGGCAAGAAGCCGGAGGAGCGTCGTCATTGCTGCGGCATGACATTACAGAACGAGGGCATGGGCTACGAGGATCTAGATGATCTACTGCAGCATCCCGTCGATTTGGAGTTCATCATTGAGCTGATCTCCATTGAACTGCCCGAGCAATACGAGAAGGAACGTTGGCAGATGTCCGACGATGAGAAGATGCTGGCCACACATACGCTTCGGGAGCGTGGCAATCGACACTACAAGGCCCAGGAGTATGCCCAGGCCGAGATATGCTATCGCGAGGCCGTTGGCATGGTGGAGCAGCTGATGCTCAAGGAGAAGCCACACGATGCCGAGTGGCTGGAATTGGCCACCATCAAGGCACCATTGCTGCTCAACTATGCCCAGTGTCGTCTGATAGCGGGCGACTTCTATGCCGTCATCGAGCACTGCAATGAGGTGCTCACCCTGGATCCGGGCAATGTGAAGGCGCTGTTCCGACGGGCGAAGGCACATGCGGGGGCGTGGAATCCGGCGCAGGCACGTCGCGATTTCCTGGATGCACTGGCACTGGATGCGACACTCAAGTCAACGGTGGCACGCGAACTGAAAGCCATCGAGGAGCAGCAGCATGAGCGTAATGTTCAGGATCGTATCCATATGCAGAAGCTCTTCTAGAATATAAGTTGTGCTAACGTATTGCTTATGCTCCTGGTCTATTGGAGCAACTATGAGCAGCGTTAACAATTACCCAATGCTGCGATTCTCTTTTGGCTCAAGGATAGCATCATCTATGCCCTGGCCACGCACTGCTCCAGGGGCTTCATACTCATCTGTTTGCTGCTCAATCAGTTGTTACTCTGCTGGACTCTCTACAGGACCCTCAACGTGGCCATACTGAAACTAAGTCTCCAGCTACAATTCCAGCAGCAGGAGCAGCAGCGGCAGCATAGTGGATATGGACATGGACATGGATGTGGACGTGGACGTGGACGGAGTCGTTGTCGGATAGGCGCTGAAAAGAGATGGCGGCATTGAAACTTAAATAAATAATTCACTCCTCTCACTCTCCCTTTTACTCTCTCTCTCTCTCTCTCTCTCTCTCTCTCTCTCTGTCTTTCTAACTATCCCTCTGACTTCCTCCTTCTATATCTCTATTTAACTATATTTTCGATAATTTCAATAAGCTCTCATTCGATATAGATTTCGAAGTCTCATAGCAAAACGGTTTCGATTCGAGATTTGAACATTAACAGTGACCTCATCTCTAGACACACTGAGTCTCCCATGCCATACTCTTAGTATTACTCCAAAAATTTGTACTAAATGTGTAAATGTATATGTAAAATTGTATAGGTGTATGTATAACAAACTTAACTATATATGCTTAGTACTTTTTCGTAAGCTCTAGATAAATGTATCTAACAAATATACGCAGTAGTATGACTATATAATTTTGAGGTCGCAACTGAGGGTTAACCGGCACTTTTCCAAAGGTTCTATTGACGATAAAGACTGAAATGGCGCAACAGACGCAGTCTCTCTTCATCTGTTCGTTTTTGCGAAAAAGAACTCAACTTGCGACATCTGAATTAAGTAAAAGTACAGATAATTGAATTAATAAATAATACTTGAATGAAATAATCGGTTTAGTCTTTGATCAATTTATTAAACAAGCTTAGTTAGAGGTTAAGTTATTTGAAGTTACGATGGAATCCTGTATTTATATATACATGGGATACAAATACGTTTTCTCGTGGAGATCATAGTTCCTAGCTACAACAAAGATCGAACAATAATCATATTTAAAACACGATTTTCTTCTATAAATAGTAGTTAATATACACAATAAATACAGACGAAGAGATATGAACTATCGTTAATAACAAATATAAGTATTATATAATATATTATATTAGAGGCGCCACAGACGATTGCTGTTGCCACCGGCGGCACCCTCCGCCTCGCCCCGCAGCTTGTTGTCATCGGTGCGCCAGACGAACGGCTCGAGGCGATCCTCATCGTCGAGGAAATTATTGATGGCCTCCAGGCTGGCAATGTTGTCATGCAGCAGGGAATTGCAGCGGCTCAACTGCTGCGAGACGCCACGGATCTTGGCAAACTGTTCCGCATAGGATGCGTAGGTCTTCTGCATGTCAACGAATTTGGCAAATAGCGTTGTTATCGAGTTGCTGACCACCTTGGTGCGCTCCACCAGATGATTCTGTTCGCTGGCCACATGGCTGGCGCACAAATTCAGATGCATCTGCATCCGTCCACAGATGTTGAGCAGATGCTGCGAATTCAGGCGCTCCAATATCTCCGCATCCCGTGTATACGTCGCCGAGCTAATTGACTCCCTTAGCACGGGCAGAAACTGGGGAATGTTGCGCAGACGCGTCAAATCTGGATCGATGTCATCATGGGTGTCACGAGCACCGGGCTTAACAATCACAATGTTATGGCTGGAGGCCGTCGATTGCGGACGTTTCGGTTTGATGGTTGTCGTAACGCCACTGGGATGGGACTTGCGTGCCGCTGAGCGACTGGCGCTGCTTTGCTGCAGCATATGGGCGGGCCTATTCCGTATCTTTGGCGAGTCCCCGATGGGTCGATCCGTATACGACACGTACGGCAAATCGGAGCATACGCTCAGTGGGGGCGATGGCGGGCGGCTTAGTTCTGAGCTTGTCGGCGAGGCGGTATCCGAAATGATTTGTTTGCTGGCAATCACAATGCTAGCTGGACCATTATTGCCACCAACGCCATGTGGCAACGATGGCTGATGTTGCGACTGACGCTGTTGCATCCCGCCACCACGACGTTTGGTCGTGGCAGCCGCCGCAGCTGCAGTTAGTGCCATTGCACTGCCATCGCTCATACGAACTGTGGCGGCTGTTGTGGCACCGCTGGATGATGCCAATCCAGACAGCAGAGGGTCCCGCCTCTCGAAGATCTCATGGCCATCAGCCTCGACGCGCTGTTGTGAGTGCTCGGCCCCCATTCCGCCAGCGAGGAACCGATACCCTATTATTGATTTTATGCCACAAGCACAATTTATTGGGTATTGCCACCAAACTTTAGCAATGCAGCTCGGTTAATCGCTGGTCTTGTTCACTTAAGCCTGACTTCATGTAGTTTTTATGCAGCTAAATATGTTATTTTAGATTATCTTTGTTGAGATCTGTTGAAATTTGGCTTTTTATTTCGATCCGTTGTTATTGTTTTTTGATAGTAGCTCGTAGTATTGTTATCGATTAACTGAAAGAAGCTCTGTTAGTAAGAGGCACTGTTAATACATACACTGTTAATTGCAACTCTATTGTGTCTTGGTGGCAACTCTATTCTGTCTTGGTGGCAACTCTAAAGAGAGCGCTAAAAAGCCATGCTAGGGCTGACAAATTTTTAACAATCAAAGTAGGTATTTTGTCCTGAAAATATCATAAGTAAATTATGAAATCCATAATCACTCACAATATTCAGTAGCTTAGCTTAGGCAGGTAGATTTCTTTTATTTTCGGAAATCTTGAATAGATAATATACATAAGTTAGAGTCGATAGGGATAGCATAAACAAGTCAGTCAATCTTCAATTATAGTGCAAACAATTTCATAACTAAGAAATCTTTTAGATATCCGGACCTTTTACGTGTGGACAGTAGTTGGATACTTTTTTAAAAAGTGCAAGTAGCATCAAGTAAGGACAAGCCAATATTAATGATGAGCGTTAGCGAAGAAACCATTTTGGATGTGGTTCCTACGATGAATTTCACAAGGAAATCGGATCCTTTGCTATATGCACACCAAAACCCACAAGCAACGATGAGTGTTAGCAAAGAAACCACTTGGGATTTGGTTCCTTTCATGAATTTTAAAAGGAAATCGGAACCTTTACTATATGCACACCAAAGCCCCGTTTTGGACGTGGTTCCTACCATGAGTTTTAAAAGGAAATCGGAACCTGTCCTATATGCACACCAAAAGCGAAAGGCAACGATGAGCGTTATCAAAGAAACCGTTATGGATGTGGTTCCTACGATGAATTTCACAAGGAAATCGGAACCTTTACTATATGCACACCAAAACCCACAAGCAACGATGAGTGTTAGCGAAGAAACCATTTTGGATGTGGTTCCTACCATGAATTTCACAAGGAATTCGGAACCTTTACTATATGCACACCAAAACCCACAAGCAACGATGAGTGTTAGCGAAGAAACCGTTTTGGATGTGGTTCCTACGATGAATTTCACAAGGAAATCGGAACATTTACTAAATGCACACCAAAACTCAAAGCCAACGATGCGTCTGTGTGCTGGAGACCATTGGGATATAGCTCCAAAGGGCTTCGTCTACATCAACGGGACGATGTTCAATGAGGAACTATTGTGTGACACCCCGATTGGCGACTTCAACCGTAAGGAGAAGAAAGCAGTTATTTCATTTCATGTCTCCAAAGAGGTGCGTATCCCATCTACATAGAGCCTTCTTTTAAGATACATATGTACTTTAAATAAATTTCGAATCGTTTCCCGTTTCTCTAGTCAACGATGATTTATGGTATGCGATTGCGTAACCCACTATATGAAGCCAAGAGCTCCAAGTCTCCAAACGATGCGGATAAATGTGATATGATGACAGCAATGCCACATTGTAAGATGGATATTTTGCCAAATTCCGTGCCGCTCAAGGAGAAAGATATTCCACGCAAGGCCCAATGCACAGTCAAAAAGCCTCGTCAGCGTCGCCAACGTCATGTCATACTGCAATCCTTTGGCATCACACACACCTACTGATGACTCACAGATAACTAAAGTAAATCGATCCATCGGAACATCCAATAGGGATCAATTTCTGGACGTGCCAATTTCATGCGACCGATTACAAGTTTAGTAGGTTTTACATTTATGTAATGACCAAACCCGACGCTGTCCAACATGAAATTGCGCGAATAACTCGTTTACAAAATTTAACAATGGAATATGTATCCATACAATCAAAATTTATTTATGCGGTTCTTATCCAAGTGCCCATCGGGACATGCACACGAACAACTAATATTTAATAATATTTACAACGCCACTTCCGAGAGAATGAAACAACAAATTTTTATTTTAATTTTGATCAATGGGGAAAGTATCAGGTGGCATTATTCATTCCTTGCTCAGCTTTGTACAGGCGGCGCTCTGTCCTCAAGAGGTCAAAAACGAACAGAAATTTCAAAGAATCGATACTATCGGCGATTTACTCGATTCTTTTCCACCTCGACTGCACTCTGATGGCGTCCGTTATAAAATAAAAGAAGAACAACTCTCCCTTTCTCTATCTCTCTCTATGCCAAAACTTGGTGTGTGCGTTTGTATGTGTGTGTGTGTGTGTATATATATATATAGTATATGTGGGATCCGTTTAGAGCTAAGCGTTCGATGAACATACACATATTTATGGCTTCTAGTATGTGTGGACTGTTGAAATTTGATTGAATTGAATTGTTTCTAGATGCCGAATTATAATTCAACGGCCTATAATATTGCGCGACCATTGCTTGACCATAGGCTTGGGCTTAGCCTGCTCGATGCGTTCGGCTTCCTGCATTTGTTCGGCCAGCTTGCGTTGATTCTCCCTGAATTGGCTAATGGGATCATCAAATTGACGGTAATAGTGCAACACCTCGCGCACATCGTCCACCTCATTCTGGGCAATGACTGCAATCCATATCAAATTAGTTCGATTCGATTACTTCGCTATTAGTTAAGTTGAGAAGCTTACTCTTCAGGAAGGCAATCAAGTCCAGCAGCTGGACATCGTCGTCGTTGCCATTCCAGCGAGAGATGCCAAAGGTGTTATCCGGATGCAATTTGGTTGCATTGCTATCCCAATCCACAACAATAACCTTCAAGAAACAAAGAGAGTAGTCCTCGGATTAAGTCCTATTGGATTTAAGGTCGTACGTAGCTTAACTTACCCGGCGCAGGTCACGATTAAGGTTATCCAAATTCTTGACATGATGACCATCTACGAAATGGGTAGCATCGCGCACCAACCGATACATTATGTAGCCATTGGGATCCAATGCATCCAGTATGGGGAACACAGTCATGCCCTGTTCGGCGGTGAACACTACAATTTCGAAATCCTTGGCGCACTCCTGTAGGAAGTGATCGACGCCCGGACGCTTCTTGAAACGCCAGCCAGTCTGGTATGTCCAGTCGGGATGGACAAGCACATCCTTCATCTCCACCACCAGCGTATAGCGTGGCTGGACATACGGATACTTCAAGGGATCGGGCAACAGTTTCTCCCGCGATGGCTCTTGTATCATCTTCTGGTAATAATGCAGGGATTTCCACATCCGTTGCATATACTGCTGCAACAGCGGCTGATTTGTGAATTCATCCACGATGACTCGACCGTCGGCATCCACTTCCGGCTTACCAAACTCATAGAGGGCCCAAAGGACGGCTGTAATGCCGCCACCACCAAATATGGCAAAGCTACAAGCATATATCGATTACAATTTGGATTCGGAATATACATACATATACATATGTATGTATACTTGACTTAGTCGAGGATATCACTTACCCTAATTTCATACGCTTCCAGGCACGCTCATTCTCCTTAGCCTCATCCTCTTCGCGCTTCTTCCGCTCTTCTTCTTTAGCGCCATTATCAGCATCGGGAGCTGTTTGTGGAAACAGTTTGGATAGTAATGGCGAAACTGTTGAGTCCGCCGGTTTGACTGGAGGCTCTTCTACAAGTTACGGTTGAGATTGAGATTGAGTAATCGGTTATGTGGACAGAGTCATATCACTACTTACTGGCATTGCTGTAGGATCTGCTGCAAATGGAGTGAGTGATCCTGGTCAGATGAGTTGCGCCATCGTGTGCTGACAGTGTTCGGCATTGTGGTAGCGGGTGCCACTGCGATAGCGACGACGAGGTCGGGTGATGATTATTCAATGCAATTGTTTGCCGAAATCGCTTGGCAATTGTGTGAAATGAAGCACGTGGGGTTTTTGCACGAATTAAGTGTATGACTGGCATTGCTTGTGCAATATTCATTTCTGTTAATTTTGTTTATGTTGTGCTTAGCACAAATACGTTCCCCTAACAATCAACTAAAGCAATATGAAATGCGTTTTACGCCTATCCCAATTCGATACTCTCGCCCAACAAACACCTAACCGGTATGTCAGTGAAAATTCTGTTGCAGGCACAGCTCCAACATCTGGCAACACTTGTCAAGTTGCAAATCAGCTGATTCGTATGTACATATATGCCGAAAATTATCGACGTTCGCGCGAATTGCAGATAAAATCATCGATGCTCGCACAAAGTTGAGAAAAATAATCATTAATATGCAATCGAAAATATTAATTAAAAACCACAAATTATTATTAATTACAACTGTTCCACAAATATACCAGCACAAATAATCTTAAAGATTAAGCGTCGATTGTCGCACCGTGGATCTTTTTTCCCGCAATCGATGGCCGAAAGTATCGATGCCAAAAAGCACTCGTCGGTTAATGGCAATCGGTTAAACTTGAACCATCCGTTAGTTGGAACAGAAATTGAGAAATAGTTTAATATAATTATTTACAACGATTATAATAAGTAATAAAACTGTGAAGTGTTGCCATTTTGATAGTAGGACCAACAAATAGTTCAACATCATGGATCTAGAAGACATTATTGAGTATGCTCCTGAGCAAACAACTATGGCGGGACAGCGTGGATTAGAGAGTCCCAGTGCCAATAAAGAAAACGAAGCTCTGGATTATGCCGACATAATTGAATTCGATGTAAGTATTCTTGCTTACATATGATTTTAATAAGCGATTTATCGTCTATTGGCAGGATTCCGATGAGACTGACGTGTATGGACCGCTTAGCCCCGTTATTGATGTCATGTCCGCCGACATAATTGAATTCGATGTAAGTATTCTTGTTTTTGTTGCTTACATATAATTTTAATACGCGATTTATCGTCTATTGGCAGGAATCCGATGTGATTGGTGTGGATGAACCGCTAAGCCCCGTTATTGATGTCATGTCCGTCATTATTCCTACAAATGCTGTGCCGCAAGGCGAACAGGTAAATAACTGAAAGGCTATTGATCAATTGGTATAGTTTGCATTAAATCCAGATATCACTTTATTTGAGACATATCAAAATATTTGTAAATACAGTAAGTATAACTTCTGTTTAAATAATTCTGTAATTTTCCGTTGGACTGCTGACAATTTTATAGATTCATTTAGGAAGCTGTCCTCCAAAGATGTACGGTTTGTCAAAACTACTTCTAATTTATTGAAAAATGCAGCATTTCATAGAAATTGACAACTATATTCTACAGTAATTAATAGTTATTATCATTTAGATGTATCAAGTGTATGTATTATAATGTATAAATGTATAAAATGTAGAAATTTAAGCTAAAAATGATTTCTGTGCAGCTAAGTTCGATAAGATTCATAGAACATGGCAGTTATTTTCTGCAGCAATAAGTAGTTATCTGATAAAACCAGGAAATGCGTTTTTTCGATGCAATTATATATACTACTTATAGAATCTTTAAGATGCTTCTCAAATTTGTACATAAAATAATTTTGAAAGTTGTCTTAATTTGTCTAATCTAAAATGATCTGTCGACTACATGTCGTATATGTTAGAATGTATATGTATGTATATATGATAATCGTAATGAATATTATTTTCCATATTGTTAATTTGATATGTGTGTATATATATAGTCACTACAGGCTGTCGGAAAGCCGCTACGCGACAGCAACGGACTGTACAGGTGCCACATATGTGGTCGTGGCTACAAAATCGCATCATCCGTAAAGCGGCACATGGCTTCGCACGATCCCAATGGTCGCCACAAGTGCCAGATATGTGGCAGAGTGTTCGAACAGGCCACTACACTCCAGCAGCATACTAACGCCCACTATAACTTCAAGCCCCACAAATGTGAGGTGTGTGGCCTGGCCTTAACCCAACAATCTGGACTTAACCGTCATATGCTAATCCACAAGGAGGAATATCCGCATAAATGTGATGCCTGTGGACTTTTCATACGGTATAGCAATGCCCTGAATAGACACCAATTGTATTACTGCTCCAAGAGGAACGTATGCGTAGTCTTGGATTAAACATAATTATGTTAATCAATCTAACTAATCAATCAAATGAAAATGAAGTGCCTTCACAATTTTTTTTTTTTATTTTTTTTTATCATTATTTATTTTTTATCAAAAAAATTACAACTAATTACAGCCATTTCAATCCTAATCAGTTTCTTTAATGAAAAAAAAACCATATCTGTAAACAATTGTATACCTCATAATTGAGACAAGGATGAGAAGAAAAATTTTCGAAATCAAATTCACATATGTATATTTCACTGACTCGAAATATATTGAAAATATTCTTAAATATTATATTCGAATTAAAGAAAAAAATTTGATAACAATCTAAATTTTGAATCACAAGCATGTAAACCTAAAATATATAATCCATATTAAATAATATGCATATTATTCAAAATATATTGAAAAAAAGGAATTTTAATAAAATTCTAAATTTCGAATCAAAATCATGTAAACCTAAAATATATAATCCACATTAAATAATATGCATATTATTCAAGATATATTGGAAAAAAAATAGAATTTTGAAAACAATTCATATTAAATAATATGCATATTATTCAAAATATATTGAAAAAAAAATAGAATTTTGAAAACAATCTAAAATTCTTTTTTTTCGATATATTTTGAATAATATGCATATTATTCAAAATATATTGAAAAAAAAAATAGAATTTTGAAAACAATCTAAATTTTGAATCAAAATCATATAATCCTAATATATATAATCCACATTAAATAATATGCATATTATTCAAAATATATTGAAAAAAAAAGAATTTTGAAAACAATCTAAATTTTGAATCACAAGCATGTAAACCTAAAATATATAATCCATATTAAATAATATGCATATTATTCAAAATATATTGAAAAAAAAGGAATTTTGATAACATTCTAAAATTGGAATCAAAAGCATGTAAACCTATTATAATCATATAATATGCAAATTATTCAATATGTATTTGAAAAAGTAAAGATTTTTAATATCAATTGTATACATTATAATTACAATTGAAATGAATACAGAAATGAGAAGAAACTGAATGTTTGAAATCAAAAGCATTTAAAATGAAAATATATAATATTTTATTTTTTCTGTAAAATATATATTCTACTTATTCAAAATACATTGGAAAAATGAAACATTTTTTGTAAACCATTGTATACAATATGTGTTAATTGAATTTGAAATGAGAAAATAAATGTTTGAAATTAAATGCGTTCAAAACTAAAGTATATTTACAAGTTTTAGCTTTTATTAAATAACAGAAAATCCAACCAATATCTGCCATACAGAGTATATATGTATGTAAGGCGTGTCCTTTAGAGGACCAAGACAACTTTGGATGTGGAAACGTGCTGATCGGTTATATGATGGGAATTGATGGCGGGACGGCTACTGGCGAGGGCTGCCGTCACATTGCTGGTGGCTGTAACCGGCGCCTCCTTGTTGTGGACACGGAGATGGCTGTTGAGGCGCTTCTTGGTTGGGAACGCCTTCATGCATTTGTCGCATTTGAATGGCTTTTCGCCGGAGTGCAAACGGACATGGGCATTCAGGTTGCTGGTGAATGTAAAGGCGCGTCCGCAGATGGGACAATTGTGTGGCTTCTCGCCCGAATGGACAAGCATGTGCTTCTTGTAGCCCGACTTCTGGGAGAGGCCAACACCACAGATCTCGCAGGTGAATGCCTTGGTGCCCGTATGGCTGAGCTTATGCTGTCGCAGCGACGATGAATCATAGTAGGCCTTGTCACACAGATCGCAGGCATAGGGACGCTCCCCGGTGTGGGTGAGCTTGTGGCGACGCAGATGATCGTAGGCCGAGTAGCTGCGTCCGCATTGCTCGCACCTGTATGGCTTGTCGGCCGAGTGGGTGCGCATGTGGGCCGCCAGGCTGGAGGTGGTGCGATAGAACCGCTGACAGACTAGACACTGATGCGGCTTGGCATCCGTGTGGGTTAGCATGTGCTCCTTGTAGTTGCGCAAGTGCTTCAGCTTCTTGCCACACGTCTCGCACGTGAAGAGCTTATCATTGATATGGGAGCGCATATGCTGATTGAGGCGACACTGCTGCCGGAATGCCTTGTGGCAAACCTTGCATGTGTGGGGCAGTATCTCACCCGATATGGGCGCCTCTTGCGAGGCTGTGTCCTCGACAGCATCATCTAGAAAATCTTCTTCACAGTCATCGCTATCATCAGGTATCTAGAATGTTTTAAATGCAGATTATACGATTGGATCTGTACACTTTATGATTGTTCACTTACCAAGTGCTCCTCGTTCTCAATTTCGAGTATGTCCTCGGATTCGGCATCGCCAATCACCTCATCAATGCGCTCCACGTTGGTTATGACAATCGACGATTCTTGGTCGAAGATTTGCTCCATACATTGTGATTGCGGTGAATCGTCAATCTCAATCTCATCCTCATCCTCCTGCGTGTCGCATTCGCTTTTCACAGTGGCATATTCGCCATCATTCGGATTCATGTCATGCATTGAGTTAATCACTAATGTATCATCATCACAAACGTCATCAGCCTCGGGATCTTCGACTATGAGCTCGTCCTGCTCCGAGTGCTGTATGCTGTCGCTGTAGGCCTCGACGACGGCTGCCACCTCTTGAGGGCAGATATCAGACTTGGCCGGATCATCGTTCATCAAATTAACGATCATGTACCCCTGGCTGTCCACTTCAACGACTTCATCTACTTCGATCTCAGCGTTGCCATTTTCTGTTTCTGTCTCTGTTTCCGTTTCATTTTCAGTTTCATTTTCATTCTCAGCATCAGCGTCAGCAGCAGCAGCAGCAGCAGGAGTTGCGTGATTTGAATGGTTGTCCTCAAATTGGCCGAGTCCCAAACGGAGCAGCTCATCCGAGTCGACAACCATACGTTTAAAATTGTACGATTGCTCCAGCAGATGGAAGCAGTTAATGCAAATATGCTGGGGCATCGCAGATCCATCCTGTGGCTCAAACGACAGATTGGAGCAATAATTCAGCATTGTTGCCACTGTCGAGATGCCATCCGATCCAACTTCGAATTCATCCTGCAACGACTTGTACTGTTTACATGCCCTCGTGCAAGTCCGGCAATTCATCACCACGGTTTTGGTGGCGGCGGAGTTCATCATGTCTTTGGGTTGACTTAGGTACTGTACTTGAGTGCACCTCCGCTCTTTGAAAAAGAGCACAAAATTGTATTATAATCTTGTGCGTATGTTTAATATGATTGTTGTTGTTTTCGCAATGTTTACAAGAGTCTAAAATTTGAAGCGTCCAACTTCTTTTACATTTGCCATTCGCTTGATTCTTGTTGTTGTTCACGATACCAAAAGAAACGCACATAAAATAAACACACGCGAATTGCACAGTCACAGTTTTCTCGCTGACTTCAAGATGGCGTTATTGTCCAATGTTGCAAACGTGTTTAGTATGTAAGGGGAAGAAGAAGCATGCTGTAACCAATGTTGCCAGATGTGGCGATTTATTTTTGAAATTACAACTATGCATTTAATGGCGTTTAACATTTGAGTGTATTTAATGTATTAATTAATTATATGACTTAACAATAATTAGAGAATAAACGAATGATTATTATTATGTATGAAACTGGTAATCGTCTCCTGCTCGACACGTTCGCTAACACGCTTTTTATCAGGCAGCGTCGAGCGGCATCGTTTATCTTCTTGCAGATTGAAATCTATGTCCGCTTCATCTCCGAATTTTGCATTTGGTGATATGGTGCGACGTCTACTAAATCTGCAAATAATATAGAAATATATTGATTGAGGAATTCAATTAAGAAATATCAATAGATTGGTCTACCTATGCTGATTATTCAGTTTATTAATCTGCAATTGCCGTCGTATCTTTTTAACTCGCAGTTCAAGCTGTTTGCGATCCATGTGCAGTTGATGCTGTTCCAAGTATTGTTTGCGACTTGCTGCTTGGGCGGTTAAAAGATCTTTCTCCAATTGAATATGTTCCCTCCTTGCTCGATGTATACTCTCATCCAGTCTATTTTTATTGGCTCTTTGGAACGATGTGATAAGCTCGTGCTGCAGTCCATCCATCCATGGCTCTGGATGAAACATATCCTTCAGATTGGTGGGCAGCGCATTGTTCACCTGGCGTCCTCTCACCTGCCGCCGGCACACTGGGCAGATGTATGTGGGTGCATCAATGGG
Organism: Drosophila quadrilineata; assembly: GCA_018150725.1. NCBI lineage: Eukaryota > Metazoa > Arthropoda > Insecta > Diptera > Drosophilidae > Drosophila > Drosophila quadrilineata. The sequence continues at coordinate 5,794,724 of JAECWN010000432.1, forward strand.
AGTACGTCCCAACTTGGCCGTAACACACTTTTCGCAGGCAATATGTTGGCACGCCAACAGGAAGAGGGTGTTGCGCTTGTCAACATACTGCGCATAACAGCTATTGCAATGAATCCACAATTTCCTGGCTGTGGCTATATCAATTGAATCACTTTGTTTATTGTTGACATTCATTTTTATTTCATTTTCTTTGACTTCATTCTGTGTGCCATGTACGATTAACGGTTCTTACCATTCGGCTATTGTCCAACACTGCTCGCAGTCTACCACTGTTAATTGTGATTGGTACATAAATCAGCTGATTTGCAAACGTTAACAAAACAAAAGTTACGCTGTATTTAATTCGGTACGCAGCTCTCAAATGTTGCCAACAAAAACAGCATATTAATTTTGTTAAATTAGAGCGCTAAGTTTATTTCAAGTAAAACATATTACAAAGATTTAGCATATCGAAGATCGCTAATGAACCATCACACATAAATAATTATATTGAAAGTTGCCCAGATTTCTCTCATTGTGTGAACAGCATACCCCGCATTGTTGTATTTTAATGTTGATATCTTTCAATGTATATGCATACATTTGATTTGTTGTAGTTGTCTGAAATGTTTGTGAAATCGTATCGTTTTGCATTAATATTAATCATTGTAGCCGTGATTGCCAGAGTCTACCAGAAAGATCTTGTCCAGTTCTTTCACAATGCGGCAGGACGGTACTTGGATATCGTTGCCAACAAGGATGCCGATTCAGTTGATGTCAAGTTCGACTCAGATGCGGCAACACGCGGCAGTGGAGCCGCCATCTTCACATCTGATCAGCTGGCCACGTATAACGGTGAAAATGGGGCGCCTCTCTATTTGGCACTGCTTGGAGCCGTGTTTGATGTTTCACGGGGAGTGAAACACTATGGACCGGGATGTAGCTACAATTTCTTTGTTGGACGGGATGCATCCGTTTCGTTTGTGAGTGGGGAGTTCGAGAAGTATGATCCACAGACTGCAGATGATGTGCTTACCCTAAAGTCCAATGATTTCATTGAGCTTGCCAAATGGCGGGAGTTCTATGAGAAGGAGTACGAGTACAAAGGCCAGCTGGTTGGTCGCTTCTACGACGAGGATGGCAAATCAACCAAATACCATCTCAAGTTCCTCGCCCTTTTGGATCAGGCAAAGACGGCGAAAGCTGAACTCGATGAGCTGCGTAACAAATATCCTGGCTGCAACATTGAGTGGTCGGAAGCGAAAGGAACTCGAGTCTGGTGTACCAAAACTAGCGGAGATGGCAAAGTCCGGGACTGGTCTGGATACCCTAGAAAACTATATAATCGGGACAATAAGAATTTTCACTGTGCCTGCGTCCCCGAAGCGGAGCTAAATGATCCAATGTTTAAGCCTTATGACGACTGTGAGTCTCGGTCTCTGGAATGCTTTTATCGTGTGTGATGCTGCATACATTCCCATACTAAATGTTAACAAAATTCTATATTTTTTTTGTGTTTCTTTTTATAATTAATCAAGTTGTATGTACAAATACTGTTTTTTTTTTAGCAATATGTAAGCAGCGAATTTAACATTGGCGCCTTGTAATGCATTTCTGTCATATGGCAGCATTGTTATAGTCAGCTGTTAATTTAATGTTACGACGCATTATCAACAGCTGTTAACTAAATTTAGACATTATTAAATTATGTAAACAAGACCAGTACGAAACTAAAATTTAAAATGATTGGAAATAAAATTATAATTATACAAGTCGAGTAATTTACACTGCAATTTCTTTCATTTTCTATTTTTAAATAGGTTTAACAGATTTTTAACAATGTGGCAACACCATTGATTATAGCTTTCGATTCGATTAACATAATCGAAGTTAACATAGTTTTGGGAAACGTTAAGCATAAAATGTATCGCTCGGAAATAAACAGTTGACACAACATTAACACACACAATACAAAATTGAACGTTTAATTATCTTAGAAAATATTCGGCCATTCGGGATCTCGTGCCAAACAGAAGACGCGTCTAAAATTAGTAGACTAGAAGCAATACGGGAAGAAGGAGCTAACGTTAAGGTCAATTTGCGATTAATGCGCGTTTATATTTATGGTCTTTTATGATATAATGTCGCGCACACTGACCCGTTTCATTGGGCGATCTATGATTTCGCATACATGTAGTAATGCTGTTCGTGATAAAAATCTCAGGAGTATCCTAAATATCATGCCAATGCAAAGTGGACGTGCCAACCTCGTAGCTCAATATTCAAAGGGTAATGGTGGAGAAGGACCTTACAAGACTGTCGGCAAAGGCAATGGCTATAGGGATGGTAAGTGGATTCGATTATAATCGATAACGGATGTGATAAATGATAATCGTTTGCTTTGCATAGACGATATTTATAGAATGGAAGGCGAGCTTAATTGGGAGCTAACATCGGATGGCCCCAACCGTTTCTATTTGCCAGACGCCGTAGGACCAGCGTGGCAGGGAGATTCAACGACCACAGACCTCATGGAGCCATTAGAAACATTAGTAAATTTCTTCAAGGATAACAACACGAATAAAGAACGCCTGGAGCTGGAATGCTGTCGATGTCCATTTCTCCTGCAGGAGGCAGTTTATGAACTCTTTCCGTTACAGAGACTCGGCAAGCGGCAACATGTCTCCTCACTGCTCACACTAAGCTACGAAGGCGACATCGAGATCGGTGCCATTAAGGTAACTTAACACTTCGAATGCATTTGATATCGTCCCGCCTTCATTTAATACATTCCTTTGAAACAGTTCGTTCTGGCCGCCAGAGAAATATGTAATCGTTTGAAGTACATTGGACATTGGGCTGATTTTATAACTCCATTCAGCGGGCGGCCATTCGTATTCCCTGAGCAATTCACCAAAACGTATAAGCTGGACTATCGCCTTCGAGGCGTCAATATGTCCGTGACCAGACATAATGGTTGTGTGGTTATGGCCGGCGAGGAGAACGACAAGACACGCTTCTCGGGCACCATATTCACCACAGCACCCAGCAATTATTTGGAGGTTGTCAAGATCTTAGCACCCACCGAGTTCGAGCAGCGACGTCAGGATATCGACAAATTATCCACTGCAACGACACAATCCACTGTTAGTTGAACCCTCCAAAGTAAACCTAGCTGTAGTAGCTCCAAGTGCTGTTTGCCCCGACGGAGATTAGACTTGAACGGAAATAGAGCAGAGGAGATATAGTTCCAGTTGTTGATTGTGAGGCCTCTTAAGAGGCGAGTTATGTTTCTTTTTGTTTCAACTTGTCTGCCGGCAACAAACAGTTACACTTTCTCAAGAATCTAATTTAAGTTGTTAAAAATGTTAATTTGGAGCACATAGTATATTGACATGGAAACAGACATAAATATATATACATACATATATATTTATATATATAAATATGTGTGTAATATATATATGTTTATACATATGTATATAAATTAACATATTGTGTATTATTTTGGAATGTCTCTGGTCTAGATGTGCTTAGGTGACCGCCACTTGGTTGCAATGTCTTTCGATATCCTTGAGGCGATTGATCAACGATTGCAGCTCCTCGGCATTGCACATAAACTCAACGATGGTTGTGCGTTCGCCGCTGCTCTGACGGTATTGTCCCAGATTGATGATGAAATGTGGAGCACCGCTGCTGCCGCCGCCGGACGTTGACGATTTCACATCGCAGACGATGCGCCACTGCACGTCCGTGATATGTGGAAAATTGTGTCCCAATTGCAGTTGGCGCAGCATTAGTTCCCTCCGATTGTCCTCGTACACACGTGTCAGTTCATCCACAGCACTGGCATGCAAGCTGTGCGCCTCCAGCTGCTGCCGCAGAGACACACTCTCCCAGTTGTGCTTGGTGGCCACGGCGTAGAGCGTGACGACGGCATATTCGGATTGCTTTGCGCTTGCTGCATTTGTGGCATATATCTCTGGCACTGGCGCAATTACTATAAAGGACATCAAATTTGTACAGTCGAAGCGATTCTAATCATTGTTTGTCTCAGGCATACTTGCGTCTGGATGGAGTGTCAATTTAAGTGAATTGGCAATAAGTGTTTTGCTTATGGCCGCCGTTAGCGTTGTGCCCAGATTTTTGAGGCCAGCCACAACGGTGGGCGAGAGCAGTCCATTGTGGGCGTCTGTGGAAGTACTTGATGTGGTCGAAGACTGCGTTGCGGTGGCCATTCAACCCAAAAACAAAACAAAAGAAACGATGTGCCACAATATCGAAATAATAATAATAAGAAACAGCTGATTGAGTTCTTGCCATTCAGCGCGAATCGCGCTGTTAAGTATCGCCAAACAGCTGTTAAATAGCGGTATTAAAAATCGATAGCTTCGACTATCGTAATCACTTATCGAAGCTTAATAACGTACAAAGCGCGAATATTTTCGCGCCTTTTTTTGATTACTTCTGTGTTTTTTTTATTGGTAATTATTATAAATTGCTTTATTATTACATATCAAATAGATATTTGTAGAAAGGTGTGTGATTTACTGGCTTGGGCTCAGTGCGTGAGTGTAGAATGTCTTGTTCTTATCCTCCAGGCCGCGCTTAATCACATGTGGAATTTTTTTGGGAACCATGCTTTAAGTTTTCAAAAAAGATTAATGTATTAGCAAATCTTCTGAGGGATGAATAATTAACGCTACTCACGTAATGCAATCAATGATGGGACAGACGGACACACAGAGAGTGCAGCCAGTGCAATCATCATTCACATGCGGCAAATGTGAATCCTTGTCGAAATTAATTGCCTGGTAACCGGAGTCGGCACACGTCATATAGCACTTGCCACAGTTGATGCACATGTCCTGCGGAAGAATTGTGAGTAGGCAGAAGAGTATGTATGCTTTAAGATTAGTGACTTACATCGTTGATGAGGGCAACCTTCTGTTGGGTATTGTCAAGACTCTTGTAGGCACCGATGCGGGGCAACGCTAATCCAACGACATCGGCAACTTTGGGCGCCGGTTTGGTGGTGGTGCCATTGTTGGTTTTGCTGCCAGCATCCTGGGTTGCATGCTCGGCATCCCAGAATGCGCCCTCCTTCTTACGCAGATCGGCCAACTTGATATCGCGCTGATTCTGATAGGGTCCGAAGAATCCGAGCGTTTTGTTGCCGGTGCCGGTCAGATGGACCACGGGTTTGCCTTTCTGATGGACAGGCGTTGGCGGCGATTGTCCATCCCAGAAGGCGCCATTCACTGGTGCCGGATTAGCTTTCAGATAGAGCAAAGCCTTTAGGCTGGTGCAGTAATCATCGATGAGGGTAAAGTCCTGATTCTGTACGGAGGAGCAGATCTGGAGAACGGTGGCACCAGCCTGAATGAACTGCAATGCCACTTCACCAGAATCAACGCCACCGATACCCAGTATGGCGAAGCCCGGACATTTCCTGGCTATATCTGAAATGGCACGTAGGGCCATGGGACGTGTAGCATTGCCGGAGACGCCACCATAGGTGGTGCGCTGTTCCTTGCCAATCGCTGGCCAAGCTGTGGCATCAGCTTTAAGGCTCATCAGACCCTGAACCGTGTTGATGGCCGATCCACCATCGGCTCCACCACGTTGAGCTGCCTGGGCAATCGAAACGATGTCCGTAATGTTGGGCGTCAGTTTGATGAAGAATGGAACTTTGACGGCCTTGCGCACCCAGCGGGAGATATCCTCGACCAGCTTGGGATCCTGGCCACAGGCCAGACCCATGCCGCTTTCGCCCATGCCATGGGGACACGAAAGATTCAATTCGAGGGCATCGGCGCCAGATTGCTCCGCTCTGGTGGCCAGTTCCGTCCAATCGGCTTCATTGTAGCTGCACATGATGCTGGCAATGACGATCTTCGTGGGGAAATCGCGCTTCAGTTCGCCAATGGAGCGAAGCCAGTACTCGGCACGCTTCTCGGAGATTAGCTCGATGTTAAGGAAACAGCCCTGCTGTGGTCCGTAACGGTAGCCGGAGGTGGTGCCACGGACAATGCGTGGAGAGACGTTAGTCACCATATCTTTGTCCAGGCCAAAGGTTTTCGTCACCACGAATCCCCAGCCCTGCTCGAAGGCACGTCGTATCATCGCCGCACTGGTGGTTGGGGGTGCGGAGGCCAAACCGAAAGGATTCTCAAAGGTCAGACCGCACATCTTCACGGAGATATCCACTTCATCGATGTCCGTGTAGAAGAGCGGCAAGGCGGCGGGTGTGTTGAGTGGCAGACCCTGCAGCTGGCAGTGGATGCTCCAGGCAGCTACTTTACCATCGTTGACCGACTCCACTGTGGTGTTGGCCACACCAGCCAGATCACCGCCAAGGAATACCTGCGGCAGGCTGCTCTGCATTGTTTGGCGATCGACGACAGGCATGCCAGAGCTGAACTGTAGCGGAGCAAGTGCCTCACGCACATCGGCGTCCTGCAATCCCGAACCAAATGCCGAGATGATAAAGTTGGCCTTAAGGCGAACCGTCTGCTCCTCATCCTCGACCCATTCGTCCTTTTCGTTCTGCTCGGTGCGGCAAAACTCCATGCCCGTAATCTGGCCGTCCTTGACAATAACCTTGCGCGGACTCAGGAACGGCATCAACTCGCAGCGCTCCTCACGTGCCAGTTCAACCTCCTCGGGTACGGCACGAATGCCAGTCGAACCCTTGCGGAAGACAACAAACACTCGTCGGGCGCCGCAACGCAGTGCTGATGTGGCACAATCAAAGGCAGTATCACCAGCACCCAAGACAATTACGTTGCCGTAGAGCTTGGGCAGGGCCTGGGATGCCTTACAGGCGCACAATCCCGGCTTGGAACCATCCGAAACCAATGGCAAAAAGTTCTTGGACGTATAGAAGCCCGTCTCAACGGTGAGACCCTTGAAAATGGGATCCACCTTGGGTTCGGGTAAGCCGATGCCCACAAAGACAGCATCATGTCCAGATGACAGCAGACCCTATAAAATGCCGTTATCGGAATTTCAAAGTTATTCAGATTCAAAAGAATGCATTGGGAAATTTCACTTACATTGACGGTCAAATCCTTGGTGCTGAGTGATCGGTTCAATTCAAATTTAACACCCAGATCCCTGACCAAATCAATTTCAAAGTTAACCACATCGATGGGCAGACGATATTGAGGAATCTCAGCGGCACTGAGACCACCCAAATAACTGCGTCGCTCGTAGACGGTGACATCAGTGTAACCCAAGCGGCCCAGGAATGTGGCACAGGACAGCGAGGCCGGACCGCCACCCAATAGGGCAATCTTCTTGTTTGGCTGGGCCAATGGCTTCTGATGGGGAGAACGACGCTGACGAACACCCATTTGCTTGAACACCTCGGTGGCAAACTGCTGCAGGCCACCAATATTAATGGGACCTGCCTCAGAGGCCTGCAGATTGCAACCGCCCACACAGAGGTCACTGGTGGGACACACCATGCCGCAGGTCAAGCCCAAGGGATTGTCCGAGAAGATTGCCTTGGCAGCACCATAGTTATTCTTGTTGGCAATGCACGTGATGAAGTGCTTAATGTCCAATTGCGTGGGACACGATTTCTGGCAAGGTGCATCAGCGCATTTCAAGCATCTGGCTGCCTCCTCCAAGGCACCACGCTCCGACAGAGTCGTGTGCTTGATATCCTCAAAGTTGTTGGACAACGTAGTGCATGGCACGGCAGTATGATCAGCATTGCGTTTCCAGTGCTTCTTGTTCTCCTTCGTCTGCTTGGTGGGCACCACGCTGCACTGCGTCTTGACTCGTGGATTCAGTGCCAACAGATCCTAAGGATGGTAAGGAAGTAAGATCGGGTTTCGTTATTGATGGTTTGTAAATAATTTTTCAATTTTTTCATATTTTTTGTTTTATGTCATTATTTGTGAACATGCCAAGAAATTTCTCACAGTGTAGTTTTGCTTTCAGTGAAATTAGACCTACCTCAATGTCGCTGGCATCTTTGCTCAGTAAGTTCGGTGGACTCATCTTGGCGGAGACTTCACTTTCTTTCGATTGTCAATTCAAATGTCAACTGGATGCTGCAAATGCAAAATGTTCAATGAGAGTGAATACTACTTATTAAATTGATACACATGCCGTCTGATAAAGAATATATAACTATATGTACAGAGGCAATTTTTCGAAATATTTGAACTAAGTGACACTTGTTTGTATACATGTATGTATGCATATATATATATATATATATATATGTACATATGTATATAGAGCAGATCTAATCTCGGCCAGGGGTCTTACACGTATTCAAGTGCTCAAGTTGGTTCCAAATCCCAACCCCGACGGCTCTTATCAAAACTGGCATGGTCCGATGCCGAACGGATCGAGTCAAGTGATTAGAGTAGCCATTCAATTTGTGAGGCGGCGCCGTCCACTTGCCAACCGTTTGTTGTATCTATGTGGTATATATAGACTTCTAGCACTACCATATATACATATATATATATATATATATATACATACGTATACCGTATGTGGGGAGGCAGGCATAGTTCCGCACATATGTTTTTTGAGAGAGTCTTATCATTAGCTGTCAAGGTTAAATGAGATTGTGTACATAACATACATACATACATACATATATAGTGTACTATGCCACGTATTTTTCAATTTTTTTTTTTTTTCTTTTCAATTCTTTTCAATTTGTTGCTGTTGTTTATGGGTAGACGACCCCCTATAAATTAGCGCTGAGCTAGTTTCATTGAATCTTCACATTACACCGAATGCCGAATGCTCTCAAATTTTCAAAGCTCTCTTTTAACGGTATTGATTTTTTCAATATTTCTCCAATTTATTTGTTTTTTTCCCCCTTTTTTTTTCTTTGCCATAGGTCGTGAGAAAGCACACTCTATCTACATATGTACATAGATAGGACGACTTGTCAAATCACTGCAAATACAACAATTTGTAGATATAATGGAAATTCAACAGGCGATTAGCGTCTCAAGTATTTCGAATCGTTTTCCAAACTATACAAAGTAACGGTTTCTCTAACAAAATGAATAATAAACGTAATGTAATCATCCATTATCTGCTTACAAGTTATTACGTTTTATAGCTAAATTTATACATACATATGTATGTGTGTTTGCCAACGATCAATATGAGCAGACTTATATGTGTATATATATACATATATATTTACTTGTTGCGTTTCGTTTATTATATTATTATTGTCAACTAAGTAATCTTCCACGTGCCGCTTACAAATAATGAAGATACGCATTTTTACATAACCAAGGTTGATGTTCGTGTTCTGCTTGAAATCTGTTTGCCATATACTCTCAACGCAATAGCTACAGTGGATACTATGCTAAGTGAGACAAACATATGTACATATGTATGTATGTATGTATGTATGTATGTATGTATGTATGTATGTATGTATGTATGTATGTATGTATGTAAACTGTCATTTCTCAATCAATTATTAACCTTAAGAGCTTAGAATTAATTCATATCTTATCTGCAGAAAACTCAAGTTAATAGTACTTATTTTGTTTTCCAATACAATCCCCCTTTTTTCAAATTTGTATCTAAAGTCAAGTCTCGCTAATTCATAATGCCACACGGGCATCACATTTTCTACGCATTCGAATTATCGAGATACCAAATTATCCAATTTTTTCAGAAGCATAGAAATTTTTTACAAAATTCTACGAATTTTTAATTATTGGGGTACGAATTATCGAGGCTCGACTGTAATGTTAACTTGAGAAGAAAATATATTTACTTTACATTTGTAATTATCAATTAGGAAATTTACATGTAATAAACAGTTGTTGTTTTATCGGATAGCATCACCTGATTATTATTATCCTTATCTATAGTGCTCACTGAACTATAAATATATGTTTATGATGAAAAGCAAATAAAAAACACACTTCGTGTTGTTATTATGGATTATTCCATTTTTTTTTTTATTTATTTACTTTTTTTTTGCTTATCATTGAACTTAATTAATGAAATAAATTGGTAGCCTGATCGTGTTCGGATCGGACTACTGTATCTGTAAGAAACAGCATCGAATCGAAACAGATCTGTTAATAAACAAACTTCTATATACATACATATATGTATATATGTATATATATATTTGTAGTTTTATACTATAATTTCAATTTTCATTTTCGTTTGGCGTTTCCAGTTCTTGATTGCAACATCGGCGCCGCCCATAGAGAACCAACCGCCCAACAACCGGATATATCTTAACCTGATCTCGATATATACGCATACATACATACATACATACATACATACTTATATGATATTTCCAAAAGCCGATAAATATCTTTTCTAGCATATTTTTTATACGGAATCAAATGAGATTAATCCATATATTTATTTATTACAATATAATGAAATATAGAAATATTCTCAAATAATTGCAAAAAAAAAATAATATTTCTTATTTGTTCGGTTTGATTATTTATAAAAGTCAATTTCAATACATATTTTGGCAAAAATTCTAGGAATATTACAAAATTATTCCTTAACAAATAATATGTCAGATTAAAATTGATAAAAAAAAAAAACTAACAAAAAATAATAATATTTTTCAACATTTCCATTTTCTTCCCTCGCATTCGTTATTATTCAAATGCATTTCTGTTTTTAATTGATTGAAGAATTATTTGTGCACAAACCTTAATTTAGTTAAATTTTTAGTTGATTTTGTTGTATGCTGATTTCAAGAAACACAGGCACTAAAAAAAATTCAAAACTGATTCTGGGAACCGTTATTATTAATATTTTGATATATTTTAAGTTAAGTTGGTTGATATTCAACTGTGCGTTTTATTTTTATGGATCGCGAAATCAACGGAAAACAGAAATCGGTCTTCACACTGGAAACGCACAATTCCAAATGATTTTTGCGTAATAATATTGTTTAAATTTGAGCTCTGGAGAAGCGCTGACGGTCTCGTTGCTGCCGACGTTGACGTCGACGTCGATGCCGCTGCCGATGCCGCTGCCGCTGGAGATGTCGACGTCGGTATCAGCAACAAAACGGTATATGTATTTATGTACATATGTATGTGTATAAGTGTATACACTTGGAAACTAGTATACGTATGTATGTATATATGTATGTGTACCCACCAAACTCAAATCAGGCACATGTACGCACACCACTAAAGTTGAAAAGCTTTGACATTGTTGTATTAGTGGAATACTGATCGCACTATTGAAGCTTTTCACTACACATAAGATTAGAAGTTGCACTTGCTGTTCGCAGTCGAAGCTTTTTAACTCTATTTTCATTCGCATTACGCCTTTCATACCGCCATGGATGGTACTCCCAGAGACCACAAAAGCTGTCGTATATTTGCCAAAGTTCCACCACTTTACTGACGGCTTTCTTGCATGCTAACTCCTTGACAGAATTATTAAAAATCGAAAAATTGTTTTCCCTAAATTTTTTGACTCTGATCGATTCTAGAACTCATAACTAGCATTTTGCTTTTTATTTGAGGTGTTCCTGATGATTATTTTTCGAGATATGGCCGAAAACGTATAAAAAAGTGACCCAAAATGATAGATTTTGAAAAATTGCGTCTTCTGAACTTTGAATTGCCATAACCTGGCCAAAATTGATCAGATTTTCATGAAATTTGCCATTTTGGAAATGGATTTGGTATCAGTTAAATTCTGCATCAAAAGTTTTATAAAAATCGGCATTTTTAATTTTTCGACATCTTTGACCCATTTTCCATACTAACCCCGTGTCAGAATCATCAAAAATCGAAAAATTTTTGAACCCAATTTTTTTGGCTTTAATCGATTCTAGGGCTCATAACTAGCATTTTTATTTTTATTTTAGGTGTTTCTGATAATTATTTCCCGAGATATGGCCAAAAATGTGTTAAAAAGTGTTCCAAATTGGCATATTTCTCCTAATGTTCCTCCTCATTTCTTTGAAATGCTGTAACTCTGCCGAAAATCATCCGATTTTAATGAAATTTAAAGTTTTGGAAATGAATTTTATATCATTTTAAATCTCCATAAATTTTTTTTGCTAAATTCGCCATTATTAATTTTTTTAATTTTGTTTAACCATTTTACAAAGATACTAACCCCTTAACAATATCATCAATATTGTCGCTAAGAAGTTTCGTGGCCGTTTTCGTTGTATGAAATGTCCCATCTATATGTTATATATGGTCAGTGATATAATGTATATGTATGTAAATGAAATGTAGTAATTATCGTAGTAATTATAATAGTAATTTATGTTTCTAGGCAGCTTTCCATGCCACATAGTCAAAACTGATCAATTTACGTAGGATTCGCAAGGACACGACCGAGTCATAAATCATATTTGTATTTAAAATACTGCTCAAGTAATTTTCAATATTTCTGAGTGAAAAACGTTGTTGGTTTATAAAGTTCTTTACTAATTTGCAACAAAACGTATAGTAAAACTCATTATGTATGGGGTATTAAACATAGTAATTTAAAACTAATATATCTGTGTACATGGTATAGAGTTTGTATTGTAGTAATGTTGGATATATGTATAGTATACAGGGTATAAATTCTCTGCTCTGCACATGCCATATTCAGTGAATTTATTGAAATAAATATAATTTTGTATACAACTGATTATTTTCTTTACAATTGTTGGTAGCTAATTATGAATAATATTATTATATTAATCACGAACCAATTTATTGTTAGTTCATGTATCGATCGCAATAATTATCAAACCATCATCATCATCATTATCATCATTATTGACATGGACAGGTCCTGCAAGTGGCCTGACATAATTAATCCCTGAGCAATTGCACAATAAATAAAGTAACATTCGCTTAAACAATATGAATTAAGCATATATACATACTATTGGTTCGTGATTAATCTCTAATTAAGTCTAATGCTACCCCGAAAAAAAAACGTAGTTAATAATCTACGTTCAATATATTTATGTATGTCTAGAATTCTGTGTATATGTATAAGGTTCGTTTAGGCGGGCTCCTAGAGTTTTAATTTATATATAACTTTATTTAGTTTTTTTCTTTTTCATTTTCTCAATTCACTTTAAAAGGCGGTCGAATTACATCGTCATGTTTTTGCTCATGTTTCCATTATTCAATTGTACAAATTTCCAAAGTTTTTCGAAAATAACAAAATATAGTACATATATAAACAAATTAAACACATATAGTAAATCGTATAGTCCTACAATATCCTTAAGTAATCCTATGTGTATGTTTCTGTGTACATACATAAATATACATTTGCATATATATATTAAATAGTTTATCTGTCTGTTGGGTCTACATAAAACTCTATGACAATAGATACATCATAATTAATGAGCTGAGAATTTATCTTCATTACATTACATATCTCCTTTTATCTACTGTTTTAATCTTTGGCAAGACCGCAGATATATAGTATAGATCACATGAAACGTCTTCTCTTACGTCTTTTTATAAACTTCATCGTATCCCTTTCACCATTATCTTAAACTAGGACTAAGAAAATTCATCTAGCAGAGATACGCTTTACTTTATAACTATGGTAGATAAATCCGTGGTTTATATTTATCTTTTTTTGTTAAATCTGCTGAACCTAAAATATATACTATGCATAAACATGTGTATATATCGTACGAAATAAATTCGATAAATTAAATACTCTACTTATGTACTTAAGTTATGTTGCTGTCTGTTCATCTACATACATGTGTATATATGTATATATATATATATATATAGATCTGTATATATAAAAATTTGGCTAATTTTGGAGCAGTAACTTATGGTTGGGTGGTGTAAGGAAGGAATACATTCTGGCTGACTTTCAAAAAACACTAAAATCAAGACTAATCATAAGTATGTCTGCATACATATACATACATCAATATCAACAGATGTATGTATATTGCACAAAATCAATACAAATTACATTTGGAATATACATACATAGATATTTTTGGCGTACGATTATTATAGGGAGGAGCAGGACTTGAATAATTGATGGGAGGACACCTCTTTCTCCCCCCCCCACCTTCCACCCCTCCTTCTGTCACTCTTAAGTACGCCAACATCAAATTGCTTTTCCCTGTCGAGGTCTAGGTCTGCCTTCTGCCTGGGCCACATACATATGTACATATACACCTACTAACTATACATATTTAGTACTATTCACTTGGAGTCAGTTGGATATAGATTAACTAAGATTGCATAGTAATGACAGCCAGCGGCAAGTACCACAAACAGATGCCAAATGGCGTGGGCCATGGGAATGAGGCCATCGGACTTGAAGAACACAATGCCCAATATATAGAAGGCACCGCCAAATTTTAACTGTATCATGCCATTGAAATCATGGCCAGTGAGCATAACGACCAACGCCGGCCCCAGACCCATAACAATATAGAAGAACGTCTCCAGGCATTTATACCGCTCATGATACATCTGCAATCAACAAAAATTATAATTACAATCTGGCAAGAATTTCGAAAATATAAAGAAGTCGGTTAGTTAACCTGCTGATAGGCAATACCGAAGGCAGCCATTAGCCAGATGATCCACTCCATGCAGAAGAGTATCGCCGAGTGATTGGTGTTTTCCAATGTGAGCCAGGGAAAGTAGGAGCCGGCAATAAACACATAGATCATGGCACGATCGCAACGATGCAAGACGTTCTTCAGGCCCTGATACGTATGCCAACCGAATGCTGGCCATGTCTTGTAGTTTTTCGGTGGCCTAAAATACATACATATACGTATACATCTATAACAAAATTCAGTCTAATGAGCAGATTCTTCCACTCACTTGTGCTCGGCACAGTAGCAGGAACAATGAAAGAATGTGGAGATGGTGAAGAGCATACAGAGTGCGGTGCCATAGACCCATGACACCAGATACTGGCTAGCACTGTGGGACCGTTCAAATAGTTTGATGACCGCAAACACAGCCGGCACTATCCAAATCCCATGGGTTATCACATTGGCCAACTGTTCGATCTGAAAATTAAGGATATTCTAAAGGTTATTAGCAATACAAAGGACTGTAGTAGAAGGTTTGTATGTAACCTCTGTAGGTTGATAGGCACAGCCTGGCTTGGCTTTGGCATTCTTCCATTGTATGTTGCGCAACTGATGCTTGAGCCTTAGGTTCGATTGTATGATTGATGTCCAGACGTGCCGAAATAGATTGTCCAGGAATGAGTATCTATTTTGAATGTCCTGCACCAGGGTTTTCATCGTCCGCGCCAAGCTAGCTCTTCAGCTGGCCTAAAATGGTATTTATAGATGCATATACATACATTTATTATATCAATAACAATTGATTGTTTGATTGATTGACTATCAAGCTTTATTCCCCCTGTCTCCCACTCTATCTCTATAGATAAGGTAAACGATTTGAAATTTACGATGACCAAGTAATACTGAGTACAATTTGCACATACATATGTATGTATGTATGTACATATATTGAACATATGTAGCACGGGTTTTATTGGGGGCTGTTGTCGGTTTATCATTTGATTGCTTTGATTGTCGGGCGGGCGGCGGTCTTATCTAACCCGACTGTAGGACGCGTCACGTCGGGTGTCAAGCCGAATCCGGATTAGTTAAACGTTAGACGTTTATACAAGCGTTTTGGTGTCTGCTGCCATAATATGATCTTATCTAAGTGCTTAATAGATTTGTTTACAAGTACACTCGCATAAATAGTATATTAATCAAATTGTGCAATATTAACTGATTGCACTTTGCACTTCGCTCGCATTCCAGACACCGGCAAAGCAGTGCATCATCTAGTTGCACTGCTTACGCATTCGCAAAAAACCAAAAAAAAAAAAAAAAAAAAAAAACTCAGCATCTATACAAAGATATGTATGTATGTACGTAAGCAAGCACACGTGCGTGTGTCTCTCACCTAATACAGTTTGAAAACCACTGCAATACAACTGCATACAAACAGCAGCGAATCTGTGTGTGTGTAGCTGCTGCTATTGTATGTCTTGGCTTATCATGCCAACTACATAGCGACGACATGACAAGGGCTCAAAGTCCGGCAGCGTAATGCCTGCAAGTCTTGTATTGAGACAACAGATTATGTCTATAGAAATACATATGTACATACATACATACATACATACATACATACATATAGAAACATTAAATGGCGCCTTTTGGCCCAAGGTCAGCTAGTGACAGTGGCCTGAGGTTGTTACAGTTTGAATATTGCTAGACAATAACAATAAAAACAACAACAACAAATACAAATACAACTACATGTACATGAGCAGAGCTCAGCATGAGCATCAACTGCACTATGGATGTTGTTGTCGTTGCTTTTGCTGCTGCTTCCTGCTGACAGCTGTGCATGTTAAGTCTCTCTTCCTCTCATTCTCACACACAAACACTCTCTCGGTCACTCTCTGAGAGTGACTGTATGTGCGTGTTATTGTACACTTGTTACATTCTTAATTCCGTTGTATTGCACTTGTGAGCCCGAGTGTGTGTGTGTCTGTGTGTACTCAGCTCAGTTCGGCAAATGCTCTTTATGAATTATGCAAAGGCATACAACACGCTGGCAAGTGTATGTACATATGTACTTATAATATATAAATAATATATGTAAATACATTTGCGTATGTGTATGTATGTGTGTGTGTGTGTGTGTGTGTGTGTAAGTGTTTGCTTATTGACCATCCCCAAACAACCACCCACGCAACCATCGACAGAAGCGTCTGTTAGCACATCACACCCTTCTTCCCCCTGCCAACCTATTGGTGCAGCTCCTTCCATGTCATCGTCGTCTCGTCTCATTCATCAATTTCAATTCATTTCTATAGCAAGTATGCTAATCTCTATATAAATAGACATATGTATATATGTATATGTAGGTACAATGTACAGCAGACACGTTGTAACGTATTCTTTATACTCTAGTTCTTCTTCTCATTGTTGTTGTTGCTGCTGCTCTTGTTTGTTGTCCATTAAGGATTCGTCTGACGTAAAGTGACAGACAGACATGCTTATGTACGTACATACATATGTACATATGTAAGTTTGTTTATTTTTTAAGAGGTGGCGTTGGTAAACAACTAACGCTTTATTGGTTTCGGATCATTGCTAATTCAATTTGTTTAATGGTATCAACAACAAAATTTGTTATGTATTGCACACGCACACACATAAGGATGTTTATACATTACAGAAACACACACACACACACACACACACACACATACACTTACACGCGGCCGACAGCGACGCTTCCTTCCGCTTATTAATGTACATACATACGTACATATGTATATACAGAGTTTGCATTATCATATTTAGCGCGCGCAATCAAACACCGTATTACAATTATTGTTAAATAAGTATAGCTTACAGTAATGTTATTATTGTTGTTCTTTGGAGCAATTGGGCTCTGTGGCTATGCTCTGGCCGTCGGTGTTGCCGTTTGTTAACTGTAAATGCATTTATGCTTTTATGCTTATATGGCTGTGAGACGATGATTAGGTCCATCGATAGATGGCTAAGTAAAATCGATAGCGATTCCCCAGACAACTCAACAGAGTGCGCTTGTTACACAGCTGTTGAGTATTTACACTTACATATGTTAAATATGCTGTAGTAATGTTGCTGTGCGTCAGTTTAAAGTTTGTTAAGATTCAAATAAATATTTTTTCCATTAATATTATTTTGCATTATAAATAACTTTTATAAATCTTATATGCAGCGCATTAAGTATTTTGAAATGCCGAGAGATTCGATTGCTGTAAAGACTGTGCATTAACAGTGTTATGCTATTGAGCTATCGCTACTTTACATTGGCATCGATAGTGTTGCTATCATTTACAGTGCTGCTCTGCTAAGCGCGTATACCGATGCGCGCCAAATTTAAACACAATTGAGTTTTACGAAAAATCATTTATTGAGTAAATTTCTTCTCGATTTTTATTTTCTTTTTGTATTTTTTGTTTTGTTTTGGTTGTATTTTTCACATGTTCACAAAAATTTTAAATTTTTCTCCATTTTAAATGTTTGTTTGCAGTGGGTTAATCAATTTCGTTTTGTAAGCGTGTTAAATGTTTGTTTGTGTGCGTTTCTGCTTAATGGTAGTATTTTATGTTTATGTTTTGGTTATTAACTTTCCACATTTAGCTGCTCATATACCCATAGCATTTTTACATTAATTACACCGAAACAGAGGAAAATTTAGCATACATAATATTCATTCTGCTCGACTGACTGAACTTTGGATTTGCAAACGAATAATTATGGTTTTTTTTTTTTTTTTTTGTGTTTGTTAGTAATGTTTTTGTTTCGGGGCTTGTGATTGTTTATCGTTATAGAGTTTAATTAAATTGTTACATTTGCTTTTCAATCTAAACTATGACACGACTGACACCGAGAAAGCTTCCTTATGGATTTTTTAAAGTTTAAATTTAATTATTTTAATTCGTTTTAGGTTTCGCTAATAATCTTTGTTTTGTGTTTGTTTGTATGTTTTTTTGTTTGTTTTTTGTTTTATTACTTATTTTATTGGTTTTTACTTCATACATAGAGTTGTGGGTGTGTGTGTTTATGTGTCTAATGTTTGTTTGTTTGTTTGTGAATATGTATTTAAATACGATTCTCGTTAATTCTTTGTATAGGAAACAACAAAAATGGACGCAAAATTATTGTTACTTTGTTATACATACATGTACATATACATATATGTATGTATGTATGTATATATGTATATAAATATCAATTCTTATGTATGATGAATTTGTTTCGATCTATTCTTCTTCTTCATCATCATCTTCTTCTTCCACTTGCCTGCATTTGTTTTTGTGTATATGTTTGTATGTATGTGTGTATGTATGTATGTATGTATGAATGTATGTGTGTATTTATGTATGTATGTATGTATGTATGTGTGTATGTATGTTTGCATGTATGTATGTGTGTGTATGTAGTTAGTTAGTATGCCATATGGTTTAGTTTAGTTTAGTTTAGTTTAGTTAACTATGTATGTATGTATGTATGTATATAGGAATATGCAAAACGTTACACTTAGTATAATTATTAGTAGTGGTATTTGTTACTTGTTTTTGGAATTGTTACTAGTATATTTAGTAAATGCAGCTCTAAAACTGTTTGAATGCCATTCATTTTCTTTGCCTCGAATTGGTTTCCATTTCCATTCTCGTTTTTTTTTCTTTCGGTTTGTTTTTTAAATAGTATATATGTATGTATAATATATGTATATATTTTTTATGATTTTTTTTTTGTTGTGTTTTGCCATTCAAATACATTTATTTAATAACATTTCTATAGAAATATTCAAAGCTGAGGTAGTTTTAATTCATTTAATTTTCTTATTCGTTTTCGTTTTCATTTTGTTTATTACATTCATGATTTTAGTAACGACGTAGTACATAGTAGTAGTTAGCATATTGTATATTTTATTTTGTTTTTTTTTATATATTTTTTTCTTTTTTTTTTTTTTTTTTGCATTATTTTTTATTGTTACACATACATTTAGTTTTAAATTCATGACAAGTATGGAGTTTTTGTTTTTTCGTCTAATATTTCTTGTTTCTACACTTTTGGACTCGGGTGTTTGTCTTTAAGTAGTATTAGTATGCAACTTGCAACATGTTGTAAGCGTAACTGTTGTACGTTGGCAACGTTGAGTTCATTTTGAGGTTAGGCACGACAAGCGAAACGCTTGGAATGAAACACCGGCAGTAATAACGGCAACTGTTGTAGCTACGAAATCCACTGAAAAAAAACTTCAATGATCAATTAATAAAAACAAAATCTAAAATGAATTTCAAAAATCAAAAATAAAATATCAGCATGTTTTTGGTTTTTTTTTTAATATTTTACTGTTTTTTTTTTGTGGTTTGCTTGTATGTTTATAATATAATATTTATATTTATAGATATAGATAAAATAGATATATTTAGAGCTGTAAATGTAGTTGTTTGTAATTTACAAAGTTCGCAATCGATCAATTTGTAAATAGTTGGTAATAGTATTTATTTTGTTGTTTTACTTTTAATATTAAGTTTATATAGTTTAATTAGTGAACTTAACATTTACAATTGTATAAGCGAAAAGTAAAAAAAAATTGTTTAAACTACACTTTAAAAATAATTAATTAATAATTCAATTAAAATAAATGTTATTTAACTGCATGTTTATTTTTAAATTAATAGATTTTCGCATTATAAATTGTTGAACATTTTGTTAATTAAATATATTTATAATAATTATACCGCTGAACTTATATTTTTTGTTATATATGTATATATATATTTTTTTTTTGTGTGTGTATTTTTTTAAAGTAAAATTTCCCTTGCAATAGCTCGCCATTTAATAAATGTTCTCTTTATTATAACTATTATTATTATTATTATGATTATTATTGTGTAGGTGGAGTAGGGGTGTGTTTTATGGATGATGGGATAAGGGGAGAGGGTGAATTTTATATGATATATTATTATTGGTTGTTGTTGTTGTTGTTTCAGCAAACGATTCAAATTATAAACTACTATCACACAGGCAAATCGTGAGCTGAAACCACAGTTGGAGGGGTGGAGCAAAGGGGAAGTTTGGGGAAGGATAGGAGGGGGGTGGGGGGGACGGGAACATTGTAAATGGCGGGACATTTCAGGAATCAATATATTGTATAACTATAGTTGATAGTTTAGCATATATGTTGTATATGTACTATGTATAAAGTAAAAACCGATCAAAATTATTAAAAAATTTCGCAAAAAAAAAAAAATGTGTATGTATGTGTGTGTGTATATATAGATAGGCATATATGTATATGTAGTTTCATAATCATATATAGAATTAACAGAATATTTATTGTGTGTGTGTGTGTGTGTGTGTGTGTAAAGTCAAATAGCTTGTTGTTGTTTTCGTTTAAATGCAATAAACATAACGGTAACTAAATATATGTTGTAGCTCAGTCTCCAGTTGATTACCGCTTCAATTTATTACACTTTCAAACAAATTTACATACATGTATATTGTATATGTATATATATATATATATTTAGGTACACATATATATATTGTTATACATATAATAATTGTTACAATCTATGCATAGTGTGCATACAAAGAAAAACATGAAAGAAATGCATAAATATTTATATTCATAATTTACATACAAAAAAAAGGTTGCTGTGTATTTTGTAAACGAAACATAGATGGCGCCACGCCGCACCTACTGCTGCTATTGGTATTGTTGCCGTTCCATTCCTTTACGTTTCACTTGCACACTGTTTACTCTCTATCTCTATCTTACTATTCCTCGCAATATTTAGCGCGCTGTCGCTTTACAGTATATATGTTTGTTTCTTTGTTTGTTGATGTTGTCGTTGTTGTTTTTGTTGCTAGTATTATGTATGTATGCTTTCAAGAATATATGTATGTATGTATATTATTTTTTTGGGGCTCACATTCATGTACATTAATATGTTTGCTTGTTTGTTTTTATGTTTACAAAATATAGTATTTTTTTTTTTTTTTTGGTTACGTTTTTTAACATTTTTTTTTTTTTTTTTTTTTTTTTAGCTTTTTGTGGTTTTGTTTGGGGCTGACTGTTGTCTATTTTGTTTAAACTTATGTATTTCGCTTTATGTATGTATATAGTTAGTTAGGTATATATGTATGTATGTTTTATATAAAGAAGTACTATGCATGTATAGTTCGGTTTATGCGCTTATATGCTAAAAAATATATGTATGTATATGTATTGTATGTATGTATGCAGCATGTATTTATATAGTATGTATAAATAGTATATGGGTTTTTTGCATAGTTGTTTGTTATTGTTTGTTTCTCATAATTATGCTGATCTGATGCTGATTCAGCTCTAAGCCAAAATCGATTGGAATTTCAATCTTAGTTACAGTTTCCGTTTCCGTTTCGGTTTCAAATTCAAATTCAAATCTTTTCTATTTTGTTTTGTTTTGATTTCTATCTTCATCAACTGTCTTATCCGTGTGGCATTTGTTTTGTTTCATTCCCTGGCTGTTTTCCTCTATAGTCGGTTATAGTTATCGTTATCGTTATCGCTATCGTTTCGATATCGGTTTCTATGCTGCTCTGCTGTTGCTTCTAACATTGTTGCTGTTGTTGCTCCTCTCTATATGCTTTCTTCATAACTTGTTTTGTTTTGCATCATGTTTTATCCGGTTTTCATTTTTCATTTCTTTTGCATTTTTTTCTATTCCAATTTTCTTTGCTTCACTTTTGCGTCCAAAATTTTCTTTTACAACTTTCACATTTTAATTTGCTTCACTTTTTCATATTATTTATTGTGTTGTATGAACCCCCAAAAATTATTGTTATGTATTTAATTATAGTACTCTGTTTTATTTATATATTTCTCTATCGTTTCTTCTGCGGCGGCGCTGCTGTTGATCTTGATCTTGTTGTTGTTGTTGTTGTTATTTTATTGTTGTTCTCTTTGTGCTACTCTACTCTATGTTATCGTTAATCGTTTCGTACGCTTTCTGCTGTTGTTGCTTTTGCACCTGATCGTCTTGTTGTTGTTGTTGTTCTTGCTGCTGCTGCTTTGGCGTTTATTTGAGTTAACGGTAAATTCGGCTCTCTTCCTCTATCAATCGCTCTCTCTCTCTCTCTCTCTCTCTCTCTCTCTCTCTCTAACTGTCTATCTCTTTTGGGCTATTTGCTGCTTTGCTCGGCTCTGCTGTCATCACAATCTCTTCTCTTCTATTCTCTTCTCTTATCTTTTTCGCTCTTCTCTAATCATTGTCCCGTTTCGTTTCGTATGCTCTTTATATCGTTATTGTTTACGAAAAACAAAAAAAAAAAAAAAGTAATAAAATATTAATTTAAAATACAAATTGTTCCTCTTTACTCGCCTAACATTTAAGTCAATTTCCACAAATAAAAACTGAATTATTTTCAAGAAATCTTCGTAACAAATCTTTTTTCGTTTTGCTTTTTTTTTATTATTCAAAATGTTAAAATTTGAAAAACATGAAATAAATATTGATTTGTACTCAACGATGTTTGTACCGCCATAAACGTTATGTAAATACGTTAATATACATATGTATGTATGTACATATATACCACTATACTATATATGTAGATGTATGTGTGTATGTACGTGTGTGTATGTATGTGTGTGTGTGTATGTATAGATAAACAAAAATTATGCGCTTCCTTTTCTCTTTCGCCCCGAAACTTTCGTTCTTTTTCGTTATCTCCCACTTTGGTTTTCGTTTCAATTAAGAGGGGGTACAAGATTCGAGTTCCTTCTGCAGTTTCTATCTCTTTTTTTTTTTTTTTTGTTGGAAATTTTTTAAAGAAATTATATTTATAATAAAATAAAAAGGAAACTTGTTTCTATGCATAAACTAAATTGTAAAAGCAAAGCAATTTTGTTGTTGTTGTTGTTGTGAACTGAAATGTCAAAGTACTTTTTTTGTTCTCTTTCTGTCAGGTGTGTGTTTGTGTGCGTGTGTGTGTATGTGTATCGAAAGCATTTTTTATAAAAAATTATATGATTTTTTATTTTTTTTTTTTTTTTTTTTTTTTTTTTGTAATTTTCATTTAAATTTTTTTTTTTTGGTTTTTTTTTGTTTTATTTTTGTAAAATTTTTTCACTTCACGTTTCGTTTAGTTTTAGTAATAGCTTTAGTTTTTAAATAGTTGTTAAATTTTAAAACGAGTTTATCACACCTTAAACGTTATCAGTACTTGGCACAACTTACAACACAAAAAGTACTTTAGAAAAATTAAATTTTAACTCTCCTCTCTTGCTCCTCCTTTTCACTGTCTGACTTTTTTTTTTTTTTGAACTGTGTTTGATAATGTCCGTTACTGTGTTGTTGTTGTTGTTGTTGTAGTTATTATTTGAAAGTGTCCTTTAGTGTGTGTTGCTTTTGTGTACAAATGACAAAGTTACGACAAACATAAAAAATGTCCAGATAAAAATGAATTGAAATTTTTTGTTGTAAACTCTGTTAGGGTAACAGCTGCTAAACGCTGTCAAGCATATGGCTTCATCAACAGAGCTCTGTTAACGATCAACTCTGTTAAGCATGCAGGTGTACAGCTTGCAGAGTTGCCACCTGATTACAAACTGCAGTCGTTAGTTGCTTTGCTCCAGTCTTGTTGTTTAAACCCGTAACGTACTTTGCTGTTGTTGTTGCTGTTTCTTATCCTTTTCTTTTTGTTTTCTTTGATTCACTTCAAGTTAAAATTTAATTTTCTTTCTTCTCACATTTCTTGCTCAAACACTAACTCTCACTCTCTTTGCTGCGCCTGCCCGTTTTCTTCTTTTAATAACGATATAAAATAGCCTCTAAATACTAAAAAATATTTATTTTTATTTTTTTTGCTCTGATCTCTCCTAGCTATAGCTTTCATATTCTCCCTCGCATTCTCTTAGTCTCTCACTCTGACTCTCATCTTTTTGCTGTCGTTTTCAACGCGCACGCTTCACACATCTTGCTTTATCATAATTTCATTGTTTATCATCATTTTTATATTATTATTATCGTTATTATTTTTAAATCCCCCTTTTAAGTTAACTCAACGACGCCACTGCTCTCGCTGTTCTCTTTAACTTTTCACATTCTTCTCTTTCAGCATTTTGGAATTACTTTTCATTTTATGCAAAATTTAAAAACATTGTCAATGTTTCTTTTGTGATTCATTTTTTTTTTTGTTTAAAATTTTTGGAATTTTTTAGAAAAATTCATTTTACGTTTTTTTTTTTTTGTTTGTTTATGTTTTGTTTGGTTTTCGTTCTTCATTTGCATGCTTCACTTTGTTTTGTTATTCCATATATCATGCAACGTATATATGTATATAGGTCGTATATAGTATATAGATCTGATACATCGTATATATAATTATCGCTTTCTTCGTATCCCTCAAGCATTCCTTTCGCTCCGTATTGACAACTTTGGACATACATATGTATCTTTTTAGTTCGTTTTGTTTGCTTAACTCTTCACGACTTCATTTCTTCGTTTTGCAGACAAAAATTAAAATTCTAGACGTGCACATATGTATATATGTATATATACATATATATATATATGTTCAAAAAAATAAGTGTTTGTATATACATATGTATACATACATATAGATGGCTACATACAGTTAACAACAAAAACAAGTTGCATTTCCAACATGTATATTCTTATATATAAATATATGCATATCTACATATATGTATATATCTATATAAATTCTATATATGTGTATATATATATATACATATGTACATATATGCATACGTCTATCTTTGTTATGCAAGCTGTGATAGTTGTAATAGTTCTCTTTGCTTCTGCTTCTGTTCGTTTCTCTTTTGCTCACTTCTCTGCTCTTATACTTATATAGGATATACCATAAACATACATATGTATGTTTATTACATACATATGTATGTAATAAATGTAAATAGTAAGTAGTGTGTAGCAGGAACTACAGTGAAGACTCTATTGGACGTACTCGCGGAAGAGGGTATCCACCGTATGCCAAAAACTTTAACAACTTTTCCCCCCGCCATAACCTCAATCTCAATGTCAACCCACTTGAAGGTTCGCTTCTCTCGACTAAGGTTCGATTTATGAATAATTCTTGGATTGTGTGTCGGTGTCTGGTTGTAAAGTTAGGAATTGGAATTCAAGTTGGAGTTTTTTTTTTGTCGAGTATTTCTTTTATCTCTCTCTCTCTCTTATAATACTCTTCTACTCCCCATTTCCACTCACTATCTCTTTCGCTCAGTGTATTTTAATTTGTATTTTGCATCTTTTTTTCATATCTGTGAAGCTTTATTTTACGCTAACTCTTGTTGATATGCTTTAGAGTTGTTTTGCTTTCGCTTTTTGCTGTTCTTCGCCTTTGCCTATTCTTGTTTATTTCTGAGCATATCTCTGTATTCCGATTTCATGTATTTCTTGTGCTTACAATCTATCATTCTATCATTCAAAAATGTAAATTTTCAACGCGATTTTCTTTGTTTTAGTTTTGTTGTTTCTTTAGCTCACACTTTACATAGAATTCGTTAGGTTTGGTTTCTTTTTTTTTTTGTTTTGTTTTAAATATGTTTATAAGATTTTATATTTATTTTTTGTTTCTTTTTTTTAAAATTATTTTATTTTATATTTATTTTTTTGTAATTTTTTTTATTTTTTTTGTCATTGAAGATAATGCACTTACATTGAGGTATTTTAATTACGATTTTCATTTTCTCTTTTTGTATCTTCATCGTTATGTTTAGAGTTTTCTTTCGCTTTTTCTTTGCATACGTTTGTTGTCAAAAATAATTGTTGTTATTGCTGCTACTACGATTTCTACAAATTTTCTCTTCTGTTCATTTCAAATTTTGTGTTTGTTTTGGAATTTTGTTGATCTTGAGGTGTTTATATTTCATCTTTTTTTTTTTTTTTTTTTTTGTTGTTGTTGGCCGAAATGTTGAATTTTTGTTTTGTATAACAGTGAAAGTGTTATACAAAACTGAGCTAAACGCACATACTAACTCTCACTATCATTCTCTGTCTATTTATCTAAGTACTAAATAAAGTAAATCAAAAACAAACAAACAATATGCGACAAATGTTTATGCTTATAAACAAACAAAAAAATGTGTTATATATTTAAGTGTTATATTTGTATAAAAATTAAAAGTGAATTATATGTATGTATATGAATTGTAGTTAGGCTATAGTTAGATAATTATAAAAAAAAGAATCATATATGTATATATTAACTTTAGTGTAGGTTTCAACAAAATTGGGCTATTGTCTATTGTTGTTTGTTGATTGTTGTTTGTTGCTGTTGTTTGATTGTTTGTTGCTCCGTTTCAGTTACTTGAGTTACGTTACTTTACTATTGGCTTTACTATATGCAACTGTTATACTAAATGATTTCATGGTTTCTTCGATAAGCAAATGTTCAACAGTTTTTCTTTTCTATTTTGTTTCCTCACATTCCCTAACACATTCGCTCGATTTCTATATAAAAAAATTAACATTTCAGCACCGTTATATTTTTTTTTTTTTTTGTTACAAGGCAAACACATTACTAACTCTCTCTCTCTCTGTCTCTTCCCTTATTTCTAGTCGCTCTCTAATCATCTGTAGTGCACGCTCTATGCAAATATTTAACAACAATTTTCATTTCATGTATATTTCTGTCGAAAACTATTATACAACTGTACTACACAGTTTTGGATTCTCCATTTTGCTTTTGGCTGAGAGGACACAACTTTTCTCGTCGATTATGTGTGTGTTAGTATACTGTTATACAAGCATAGCTTTTACTTTCCGCATTTTTCTTTTTCAAATTCATAATAAAGTATCATTAGATTTGCTTTCGTTTCTCTTGCAATTGGCAAAAATAAAAATAATATTAATAATAATATGATGCATCTACATACATATATATTGGATTATATATTGTTTAAGTTATTTGAAATAAAAAAATTATATTATAATGCTAAAAACAAATCATTTCTTGCCTTTTTCTTTCTCGCATTCCTTCTTACAGTTAATTTGTGTAGGATTTATCAAAAATTTCAAACATTTAGAAAAATAAAATAAAGTCGCAATTACAATAATCATAATCATATTCATAAAGAGAGACACACACACAAAACCAACTTTTCTTTTCACTTCAAGTTGTTTTTGTTGTTCTTGTTGTTGTTGCTGTTTGCTTCACTTAACTTTAGACTTACTAAAGAAATGCTCTTTGCGTTTTTTTTTTAGAATTAAAAAAAAAAAATCATAAACATATAAAAATTAAATTTCATAATTCTATGTATGTATATATGTAAATCAAAAATAAAAAAAAACGAATTTTTTGTGGCATTTAGGGCTTACATTTTTTCCTTAAATTTCTCTTTCATCTTTAAATATATATTTATGCATATATTAATTTTATTTTCACTTAAATTTCGGTTTGTGTGATTTTGCTTTTGTTTTCCGTTGCTTCTTTTCTTCCTTTTAGTGTAGTCTTTTATTGTTGTTGTTGTTGATGTTTAGTTTAGTTTTTTGTTTACCAAATTCATATCAAATCATATTCCGCGTATATTTTTTGTTGTATTTTTCTTTTACACTCGATTTCCGTTTATCAGTTAGCAGAGGCAATAATTGTCAGCGGCTTCAATACACAAACTGTCTAATTTTCTAACAGTGTATATTGTATAACAGTTTAACAATATGAGCGTGTATAACAGTTGTCTATATGCACAGTTGT
The DNA here is from genome assembly GCA_018150725.1 of Drosophila quadrilineata. NCBI lineage: Eukaryota > Metazoa > Arthropoda > Insecta > Diptera > Drosophilidae > Drosophila > Drosophila quadrilineata. The sequence goes on from JAECWN010000432.1 coordinate 5,822,985, forward strand.
GACGGCACCTACAGTCCGCTCAGCTCTGAACTTTAGAGTATAACACTTTGAGTAGGACAGTCGGTAATATCAGCTGCTACATTTAGGCAACTGTTATACTCAGCTGTGTCAGCCAATATAAAACTATTGCCTTCACAAATCCGAAAATTGTTGTTTGTTTGTTTTTGTCGAGCTTTTCGTCTTTCAATTTTGTTGTTTTGTTACTTACAATTTTGATGTTTTGTTACAATTTTTGTTATTGTTATTGTTTTTTGCTTTGTTTTTAGTTTGTTTATTTTGGTTGTTGTTGTTGTTGTTGTTGTTTCCCTACCCCCGGCAGCAGCATCGTCTCCATCGTCATAATCTAATTCATCTTCTTCTTCTACGTTGCTGATGTTGCGCTCTCGCTCTATGCTGCGGCCTTCTCTTTTTTACTTTTGCTTTTTATTTACTGCTGAGAGCTCGTCAGCTGCTGCTGCTGTTGAGTTGCAGCCGATGCATTGCTGGGTGGCGGCGATGGTTGCTGCTGCTGCTGCTGCAACTGATGAGCGGCGGGCGTTGTTGACGATGCCTGCTGCGCAGTTGACGCTGCCGCTGCTGCTGCTGTTGATTGTAGATGCGGCAGCGTTGGCGACAGTTGCGATTGTTGCTGCTGCTGCTGCTGCTGCTGTTGTTGAGTCCCACTTGGCGAAGCGCCACCTAAACTCTGTTGCTGTTGTTGTTGCTGTTGCATTTGTTGTTCTTTGGCAGCTTTCTGTTTTTTGGTCACTGGAGGCGGATTTGTCGATAGCATCATGGCACGAATACGACGTTGCGCGGACTACAACAACAATTGAATAAATGCAAACACAAAGATAGAGAATAGAGAGCGAAAAAGAATATCATAAATAAATTGTTGCTGAGCAAATAATTAGTTGGTTAAGTACAATCAAGACTCACCTGAACACTGTAGAAGGGGCCAACGATGTGCACAGGTGTCTCCTCATCGCCGCCAGATGGTGGCGCCAGCGCATGCTCCGGCAGCTTAATGATGCTACCCGTCACACGTTGCAACTCTCGTACATTTTGTCCGCCCTTGCCAATGATGCGACCAACCTTTGTAAAGAAACCGGAAACGAAAACGGAAACTCTTAATATATAGCTGAGTTGGATAGTTGGTTATGGAGAGAGAGATAGAGAGAGACTTACCTGGGAGCTGGCCACAAGCAGTTCCACTGTTAGACGCACATCCTCGGTGCCGCACATGAAACCCTCTTCGCGCATCTTCTCAAATATCATATACTGGGCCTTCCACTGACCCTCCGGTGTGCCAACGATGGTGACCTTGCGTTCGGTTTGTTGATCCAGCGGCTTGTCCGCATCGAGCGGCGCAATCTTGAGGGATGCGCTCGAGAAACGCATTACGCTGCGTATGTGGGAGCCCTTGGTGCCAATTATGGCACCCACCGCATTATTCGGTATATACAGGTATGTGGTCTCCTGCATATCGTTGGGGAACGCCGGCGGTACAACGCTAGCGGGGGTCTTCGACATGGCAAAGCCTTGGCATGATGGGAACGGCATGCTCGTGTTGAACACCATGCCATTGCCCGGTGTCGACATCATTGCCATCGGATGAAGGCCGGGGAACATGAGGCTTTGTGGGGCCATCGCTTGCAAATCGTTCTCATAGCTTTGCCGAAGCTTTGTGCTTATTTGGTTTTCCGCTCTCGACATGTTCTCGATTAGACCCTTCACCGTTATGATGCGTTCGAGGTTGTAGCTGTTGATGTCGTTGATGGAGCTGACCGTGATCTTTGTATCCGTATCCTGCATGATCCGCTTAATCGTATTACCGCTCTTGCCAATGATGCGACCAATCAAGTTATTATGCGCCAAGATCTTCAAACAGATTTCACTATATGTTGACCCAGAAAGGGAGGATTAGAGAATGAAAGGGAGAACAACAATAATAATACTATTGTAATACTCACCCCTTATTTGTGGATAGCGCCTCCTGTTGCATCACCTCCAATATACGTTTGCATGCATTGGTGCAGTTATCGGGATTGCCGTAGATCGTTATGGACTTCTCCACGGAGCCAACGTTCTCCTTGCGATGGACATCGACACGAGCCCGACTCTGTTGTGTGATCGTTCGGATGGTGCTGCCCTGCCTGCCGATAATGGCGCCAACCATTTCGCTCTGTACCAGAATCCGTAGCGGGAAGTCCGCCTGGCGTCCCGGACCCGGCATACCTGGATACAGATTGCGTTGATTACGTTGGCTGCGACGTTGGTTCTTGTCCAATTGCTCGGCATGCAGTTTACTGCCCTCGAATTCAACGCCGTTCAAGCCACCGGCAGCTCTGCATATGAAAGAAATCGAGAATACCGTTAAACACGACTAATCGATAAACGATGAATTTTGATCTTTTTTTTAAATGTTGATATAGTTGTTCAAGAGATCTGGTGGTTTATTGTCACAACAATTTATGCGATTCAACAACAAATAATTTTGAAGAATAACCCGCCACTCTTTCTCTCCCTCCCCTCCACCCCCTCCCCATAACCAATCAACAGCAATGCAAAAATAACGATAACACAAGTTATCGACGTGAAAGAGATTTTGCATACAGAACTGATGATGCGACATGTTGCCTGCTTAATACTATAGAATCAATCGTTATATCGTATACGATCGATAGTTATCGATATAATTATCGATCGAGTAGGGTATTTAAAATTGTATGTATTTATGTATGGTATGCTATGTATGTATGTATGTATGTATTTTAGGTGGTGGTGGTATATATGTACCTTTGCGCCTGCTCAGGATTTTCGAATGTTATATGTACTGTCTGAGTATTTTGATCCTTACTAGAAATAGCCTCACACTGCTTCACGATGCCATAGGGCTTCAGTAGCGGTTCGATGTCTTCGAAACGTGTTTGCAGCGGTATGCCGCTTATTAAGATTTTTGATGTAACACTGTGAAGAAAATAGCGTAAAAACACACACGCACAAAACAATAGAAAACAAAACAAAATAAAACATAACAGATTGATAGATAGTTTGGTAGTTGGGTAAAGAGCGAAAGAGAGCGACAGAGATTGGGAGATTGAAAGACAGAAATGATAAGAGCAACAACAAACAAAAGATCATAAAACAATGCAATAGAGAAAAAAAAAAACATTGTGAAAAAATTATCATAAATCAAATGAAAAAGTGAAATTGATTTTTTTTTTTTTTTTTAAGAAATATTGCAAAAAGAAATGAAGCGAGAAAAGCATAGAAATCGAAGTGAGAGACAGCGAGCGAGAGAGAGAGAGAGAGAAAGAGAGAGAGTCAATAGCTAAAGCACCATAATGATAATGGACAGAAAGAGAGACAGAGAAAGCGATAGAGCGAGATAGATGTTTACAGGATTTTTACGTCTATTTTGTTTACACTATCTTGTTCACAATGCATCAAATCTCAGCATACAAAATTAGGCGAGCGTTGCCAGACTGTTCGAGTTACAAAAAAAAAAGCGCAGTGTGAAGTTGGTAGCGTTAAGTGGGAGTTGTGGAGTGGGGGGTAAGCACATAGGAAGCAGAGCGAGAGAGCAGTAACAATGAGCGATGGCAACAGGTAAAGTTAAGATGCTACACATCCTGTTGCCATAACGGTGCAACACTTCAACTAAAATACCGACTAAAAATACTAACAACAACAAAAACAACTTATCGCTTTATTTATTTTTTATTATTGGCGCTTCTCCAGCAGCAGCATTTTTTTAAAGAAGAGTGCAAGCCAAAAAAATATACATACATACATATGTACATATATTTACTACAGGCATGTATGTATGTATATGTACATACATCAACGGTTGCTCCGTTGATGATGATGATGCTGCGACTTCTGCTGCTGGTGGTGGTGCTTGCCACACCGTCGACTGGAATGTTGCACATTTAATATCGTGTTTATTTTTCTTGGAAGTAATTTCACTCCGCCAAGTCAAAAGACGACGGTTGGCGGAGACTCGAAAACCAAGACGACCCGAAGCTGCGAAAACAAGAACACATACACACACACACACTCTCACACAACATATAAACAACGCAAGAGCACAGACAAGAGCTCTCACTTTCTCTCTCTCTCTCTCACACTCTTTTGGCTGCGTCGTATGCATGTATCGGTTGAGAGTTGCCGCCGCTTGCTAAACTAAGTCGACAATTGCATACTCTGCAGTCTTAACATGTGCTGTCAACTCTGTTTTATGAATGAACACAGCAGCATGCTGCATGTGTGAGTGTGTGTGTGCGTGTGGGCAGCAAAGTGTATGCCGGCATCTCTACAGCAGCAGCGGCAGCAGCAGCAGCAGACGCCGCATTCCATTTGCCATTTATGCCTGTTGATCTCTCTCAGTCAGTTGCTCTCTTCACCCTGTTGATGTTGTTGTTGTTGTTGCTATATTCCCCCATATGTATGTATATATGCATGTATATTACTGACTTTTCCAGGAATTGAAGTCGAAACGACAAACGAAAAATATTTGCTGCCGCTGCTCTTTTACTTTTTACTTTTTTTTACGTATTTGCTTATGTGTAATGTGTGTGAGCTTGTGTGTGTGTGTAGTTTGTGTGGGATTTTTAAATCCAAGCGAAATCGGCGGCTATTTTTGGGCGCATATTAAGTTCGCTGCTGCTTTGCAGTTTCAGCAGCAGTTGGCGCATAGCTTTGCGCATGCGTCACGGGCACATCCCATCCTCTTGCTCTGCTAGCACAGGCTGCGCTGCCCACCCATACCATAGATATGCATGTATGTTAGTATGTAATGTAAATGTCAAGCCTTGAGGTGGCTGCTGCTGCTGCTGCTGCTGCTGCAGTTCGTTGACGTCGACATTCGCACATTATACATATATACATAAATACATTATATGTATGCGCTTTCTTTCTCTCTAATACTTCAAAACCTAAGCAAAGAGTAAGACCAGTAATATAGTAGTAGTACTAGTAGTAGAGAGAGAGGGAGAGATCTCTCTCAGCGACATTTTTATTTTTGTTTAACATGTGACTTGGGCCGACGCTGGCGCCTGCAGCGACGCTACGCTAAGCAAATGACCTCTGCTGGCATTCGCATACACTCACTCTCTCTCTCTTTACCTAAATATACTCTCATTGCTGCGTGCCTCTCACACAGCAACAGACACCTGAATGAGCGCTTGTTTTGTTGTTATCAATGCACAACGCAGCGACAGCGGTGTACGTATGTACATACATATGTGTGCGTTGAAGTATGTGTGTGTGCGCACACATTTAGGTTTCCTCACAATCAATATACTACTACCACAGTCAGCTGCTGCTGCTGCTGCGCAGGCGGCGAAGGCGTCGTTCGTCGTCTGCTGCTGTTGACTTTAAATGGACATCATGTGCATGTGTATGAATGTATATATGTATGTATTTATAATAAATGTGCATATATACATATACAAAAAAAATATATATGTACACACATATGTTTGCTTTATCATATATAAAAGTCTCTCTCTCTCTCAAACACAACGCACACATACACACTTTTCATTTTGCTTGCTTTCGTCGTTTTTCCATTTTATTTTGTTTTTGAAATTTTTATGAATGAAAGTCGGAAATCTGTTGCGCTGCTATCTCCTCCTCCCTGTGCATATTGTCGCTGTTGCTGTTTTTACATTTACTTTGCTTTTGTTATTGCAGCTGCATTTGCTTTTGTTTTTGTGCTGTGTGTGCATTTTTTTATTCTCTTTTCTTTCATTGGCACGCATACGCATGACGCATGCTAACATGCCTATATCTCTCTCTGTGTGTGTGTGTGTGTGTGGGTTGCGGTCTGTTCTATTTCCATAGCATTCCTCCACTAGTTGCTTTAGGCGTCGCAGCAGCAGCGGCTGCGGCGTCGCCGCTATCTTTCACTTGGCGTTTCGTTGCTTGTTCTCTTCTCGTTAATTTTTTTTATTTTTGCAAGTACCGCGTCAGCGGAGAGAACAAGTATGCCGTTAGTTTTCATTGGCGTTGTTGCTGCTGTGGAGTCTTTTTTGCAGTTCTTCTCATTTAATTTAATTTAATATTATTTTTTTTTGCTGTTTCTCCTTATCTTATGCTTTAACATGGTGCCCCTCCCCCCACGCATAAAAGAGAACATACAGTCTGTCCAACTATTTTTTTTTTTTTTTTGCTAACAATAATGCAAAACAAAAATTCGGAAAAATTTTGTAAATGCAATATTATAGATAACAATGTTTACTATAGATTTCCTCAATCGAGAAAATTGTGTGTGAAGTGAAATCGCATGAATTTGCAATAAATTGGGCAAATTCTAGAATTGTTGATTAATTTTAAGTTATATTTCCAGAAAAACTTATTTTTTTTAGCAATTTATAATGATAATTAATATATCATATATTGTGAAGAAAATAATTGACATAAAATTATCATCACAGTATTGTATTGCGGTGGTAAAATAGAATATATTTTTTTTTTACAATTTTGATTTTTAAGCCGTGTATAAAAAATTTCGATATTTTTGCACTGCGCCAACAATTTACTTGACATACTGTATATCTAGAAACACGTTGAAGTTGCAGGCGTTGGTTGCACAGTTACAGTTGCATTTGATGCATGTCGATTTGACCTAAATTAACGGTTAACACACACACACACTCTTAGATGCATACATATTTATCTATGTATGTACATAGATAAATGTCATTTGTCTGTAAGCGTTGTAGTGGGCGTGGTTTTGAGTGACAAGGAATTGGAATTGGAATGGAAATGGAAATGGGAGTGAGAAAGGGAATGGACAGCGAAATGTTGCTGATGAAATCAGTGCTAAGCTAAACTATCGATAGCTCTGCAATCGATAGCATCGTATTGGGAGCAAGGTGGGTGGTGGGTGGTGGGGTGTGGTTAGAGACGAAACTCACCGATCATAAAATCGCGTTATTTTTGCACTTGACTGTTGTTGATGCTGTTGTAGTTGTTGTTGCAGATGATGGTTATAATAATGATGATTATTATTGTTGATATTTATTCTGTTGTTGGTATTAGTGTTGTTGTTGTTGGTTGGTAATTGATAATTGCTGGCACTGTGCATTTTGTTGAATTTTTTTTTGTCGTTTTTTGTTTCGTTCCGTTTCTGTTTTCTTGTTTCCAACACACAAACTTAAGTAAATTTGTTTTTTTTTATTTTTCAATTTGGTTTATTTACGCTTCTCACAGACTAATACTATACACTGTCACTGTATCTAATGCTCAACATGGAAGCAACTAAGCTAATGAGCGAAAAAAATATACAAATTGAATAGAAAACGCTCTCACTTTTTTTGCCTTCGCTGCAAGAACTCTATAAGCGAAGAGAGACGACGACGACGACGCGGACGTCGCTGCTGCCGGCGGACGTACGAAAAAAAATGTTGAGATTAGGCATACACACACACACACACACACACACACACACATACAAAGGTAAAGAAAAAGAGAGTGAGTGGGAGCGTAGCGCGCCTAGTTAGCCCAAAGAGAGACCTAGCAAAGAGCACAAATTGCTCAAAGAATTACAAATGCAACAACACACACATACGGGATACGTCGTAGTCGTGACGTATGTAAAAACGCTAGCTGCGCAGCACTCACACACACATACACACGCACGCAATTGTAGTATTTGCGCTTCTTCTCTTCACTCATTTGTTAATCACACGCAAAGAAAAAAATAGGAGAATAAATGAGGTGTAGTAAAAATAAAAAGCAACAAAATTTGAACTGATATGATTATGATTTTTATTTCATGCGTTTCATTTTGGTTATATTCATGTTTGCTACCGCGTTGTCAGCCTTCTTCTTGATCTTCCCAAGCTACAAATGTATTTTTTTTTTTTTTTTGGTTACTATTTCTGCTTCTTGCCATATTTTAGTCACGCGTATGTGGAGCTTTGGTTGGGCGCGTGAACTTAGCAACTGTGTGCCGTGGCAGAGATATTGACGACGACAGTGACGCCGGCGTCGACGCCGACGCCGACGCCAACTCCACTGAGTCAGCATTGGTTGTTATTGAACTAATGGCAAATTATCGATATTGCGCATATGTAGGTTTGTATGTGTTATCGATAGATATTAGATAATTTGCAATATTAAAATCTAAATAAATAGCCGAGTTTGCAGCAATGCGTGTCTTACTAATTAATTCCAATCTCAAGCACTCGCTCTCTCTCTCTCTCACACACACACACATAAGCAGCAATCTGTTGCCGCCCCTTTCCCTATTACGAAGAGCGCAAGAATGTGGGCAGCAAAAGAAATGAAGACAAAAAAATTGACTTAATGGACTATGCTGCGCGAGAGCGAGCCAAAAGAGAGCGCAGTTCCGAATTGCACTGTAAAGTTGCAGATCAACACACATACACACTCTCGCTCTCTCTGTCACGAATACAAAAGCATTTTGAGAGAGTTGCACAGACTCCGCTGCTTTACACGAATGAAGGAAACTACACAAGTTAGAGACGAGCAAAGTAGGTCAGTTTATTTGCTTTGTTGTTTGACAGAGAGACAGAGAGAGAGTCGTAGACACAGCAACAGCTTAATATATACTATATGCCTACATACATATATATGTATGTATGCATATGTATATCCTGTTGAAATTTATTATCATGCGTTGCTTTTGTTTAAAGAGTAATTTATGTTGCTTCTTCTTCATTTTACAATAATTGCCGACGTCGCAGTTTCAAATTCCAAACTAAACTCTCACGAAAAGAACAGCAACAGAGGCAGTAAAACACACATACACACACACACGTATATTGTGACGCCGGCTTGACGGTAGACGTCATAACGGTACACGATGCATATATAACACACTCACACACATGCACATAAGATATTTTTCTCTCTCTCTCTCTTGCAAACACACACCTACACATACACAATGCCTTCCATATGCCGTTTGCCTGCATGCGTGTCTACGTAGATAAAGCAAATATCGCAAACTAAAAAAAAAAAGAAAGAAAACGAAACTACGCAAAACAATTTCAAAAATAAAAATACTAATAGTAAGAATATAAATTTTGAAGTGGCTGCCACTTTTGAACACTTCTTAAATCACTCACTTTAAATTAATTGAATTTAATTACTTATTTATTATTGTTGTTTGCAATTGTTTCTATCGAATATCGATAAATGTGTCGCCAAATTCAGTTAAATTCTTAGTTTCTTTGAATGCTTTACGCGCCCACAACGAAGACCAGCGACCGTTAAGACTGTTTGTCAAATAGTAAAGAGAAGCACACAAAAAAAAAAAAGATTCAAAACACTGACGGAACGCACAAACACATAAATAAGTATGTATGTAGATATCTACGTATGTATATACATATGTGTACGTAGCAGCAGCAGCGACAGGCGTAAATTATTTTATAAAATTTTGCGATTGCTTTTTTTTGCGTTGAAATTTTTAGTTGTTGCTGCTTTAATTCTTGTTACTGTCGTGTATTTGTTGTTGTTCTTGCTGTGTGAGAGTGTGTGTGTGTGTGTTTATTTTATTCTATTTGTTTTTTGTTTTGTATCGCACAAATGTATGGTATGAAGTACGGCGCGTATTTCGGAAAAAGACGACCGCAAAATGCAAAGAGCATTTAACTACTGAAACTAAAACTCGCATGCCAAAGAGCGCGGCGCAAAAGCAAAGCAAATGATGGCTGGACACACACTCACACATATACAAACGGAATGGAACGGGACAGCAAACAAAACAAACAGCAACAAGAAATCCCAAGTGCCAGCTCGCATTGGAGCAACGAGAGAGTATCACACTTGAGAGCGAAAGAGAGAGTGAGTGAGAGAGGAGCAAGCAAGAAGCCAGCCAGCCGGCTACGCGGCTGCAAAGCGACAATCAACCGACACACAGTCGTCGTCGACGTCGTCGGCGACGCCGTCATCGTTGCTTCTTCTTATGGCCTGTGTTGTTGTTTATGGAGTAAAAGCAAAAGGCAGAAGCAAGTAACTACATGATTAGCGCGCAACACTTGCAAACACACAACATACACACACACAAGCATATGCAAGCAAAAAAAAGCGAAAACGAGACGAAGACAGAACCGCAGCAAATAACGTTGGGAAGAGTCGAAGAAATCCCAATATACGCGTTACGTTCATATTATCTTTTTTGTTGTTGTTATATTTATTCTTAAAATTTTGTTAGCCGGTGTTGCCAGATGGGGACACCAGTTGCTCACCGAGAATGTCAAGAATAACACACATCTGGCAATATTTACAGAGCCATTCAGTGCTCTATGTGACTGCCTTATCACCTAACATAATTCACTTAATCAATTTAATTTCAATTTATTTAATCAATTCACATTTCGCATATGATTGCCCAACACAACAACATTGTATTCTTGATTTCATCTTGTCACATCTGTGGCAGGCTCGACAACTCTGTTGATGGCTGTCAAGTGTAGCGCGACAAAAGCTCCAAGCAGCAGCAGCAGTCGCGGCCGCCGGCAGCGTTGTCGTTGTCGTTAGCGTCGACGTTGGCGCTGCCGCACATTATCTCTCACGGTTCACACATACGTATGTATGTACATATATAGGGACATATAGTCTGAGAGAGAGAGAGAGAGAGAGAGAGCGAGCAGTTGTTGCGCTTTTGTACACACACATACAAACAGATCTGTGCGTGGCGCTCTTTTGTTTCATTTTCTACTATCTGCATGCTCTCTTATTAATGCGGATTCTTTTTATCTCAGTCTCTTGCACAAAAAAGTGCAACAACTTGGCCGACGTTGACTGCGATTACGTCACGCATACGCGTTGCTCCCAATTCTTTCATTGTATGCGTGTGTGCGTATGGGTGTGTGTGTGTGTTCAAAAAGAGAACGCAAAGAGAAGAGAGGGAGAGTGCTCGGCAGCGCCCAAACTATTTGTTATTTCCGGTCATTTATTGCTTTATTTTCAGTTTTATTTGCCTCGATGTTGCTGCTGTTCTTCTTGTTTTTGCTGTTATTGCCTGCTGATGACGTTGACGTCTCTGACGTTAACCAATTTGTTACGTTTTGCCAACATAACATAACATACACATGTAGGTATGCAGGTATGTATGTACATACATACATATGTTTGTATGTATGTATGCATGACCCAGCAAAAGTTGGCGAAAAAAAAAACTACACAACTAAATAAATAAAAGAAAAACGGTAAAAACAGTTGTAAGCAGACAGCAACAACAGTTTAATGTTAATAAAATTAAAAAAAAAAAAAAATTGACTTTATTCCGGTAGTTCAATGGCCTCAATATAAAAATAAGCGAACAGCAGCCGTTGCTTGTCAGTCGCTGCGCAGTCGTCGTCGTCGTCGTCGTCGTCGTCGCCATCGCAGTCGCAGTCACCGTCACAGGCCCGCCACAGTTGTTAGACAACGAGACAAGTTGCCGGTCGGTCGTCGGTGCTCTGCCTGCTGCTCTCTCCCTCTGTGCTTAGCTTTTGTGATCGTAAATTGCTGATAACAGCGACATACAAAACGTTGGCGCGGAGCAGCGCAGTCGGTGCCGTCGCTTAAGCGTTGTAGGGCGCGCAAACTAAACGTGCAGTGCTTTGTTCGCTCTCTTCGCAAAAAGCTTACACGTGTGCATTAGAAGAGCACGACTGCATTTACATTTAATGATCTTGCGTCCCACTATGCAAAGCTCAACAGTTTGGGATTCTCTTTGGCGCTCTCTTTGGTATGCGCAGAGGCGACGTCTGTCGGCGGCAGCAACAGCAGCAGCAGCTGACTTAAGCAAAAACCGCTAGCAATTGGGGGAGAAGAAAATTGCCTAATAAATATGTACAACAAACAAAACAGTTATGTTGTCTCGCATGCAACCCTATCCGCTATATATCCCTATCCTTTATTCGCTTCATTTTTTGGCAGTGAAATGCTTTCTTCCCTTCGTTGTTGGCCGCTTATCAACAGCAGTGGCAAAATGGCTGCGGTGACAACATCAACATCAACTGCAACAGCAACAGCAACAAATGCCAAAAACAAACACAACCTGCCGCATTCTCTGTCTCTCTCTCTGTCACTCTCGCTCACTCCACGTTCGTCTCTCTCCAACATTTGCATTACAGTGCGTGTCGAAAAACACAAACCAACAAAAAAAAAAAAAGGGTTGCCGCAGGACAAAGAACGAAATGCAGCTGCTGCTGCTGCTGCTTCTGATCCTCTGCCCGCTGCCCGTCGCCCGCTGTCTACTTCACTTTGTGCAAACTACAATAAAAGGAAGAAAGTGATCGCCGACGCCGCCGCCACCGCCAACGCGCTCGTTCAACCGTTGAAAATAACGGTAGTATGTGGCAGCAGAAGAAAGTCGGAAGCAAATTTTATGGCAATTTTTGGCAACAACAACAAAATTCGCAACCAATTTCTTTCGCTCTTCTTTTTAAAGAGATATTCTCACATTTTGCGATCTTTATCATGTTTCTCGCAGGCTACGCTTCTACGCACGCGCACGCGTGTCTCTCGCACGCGACAGTTGCTCGCGTTCAAATAAGCATAGAGATAAAGTAACAGAGACGGTCTTACAGCTCAAGAGCTTTAAGCTTAGTCTAAATTGTCGAGACACCAGTTAAGCTTTTAAGCTCGCTGAGAGCACCTCAAACGTTTCTCCTTGGTTTAGCTGAGGGCAAAAGAGCACAAAGTCTCCTTTTAAGTTACATATGTGAAGCTTTAAAGCACATACTTATAGTTTCAAGGCTTGCATTGACTCGCTAAAGAACGCTTTTAAACAAAAGCTTTGATAAGCAGATTCTAGCAAGAAAAGCTTTTGCTGCTTGTGGCGGAGCTTCCATTTGAGTGAATTTTGATCCCTCTCCCTCCCTCTCTCTCTCAATCTCTCTCTCTCACTCTCTTCCTCTTGCAGCGGCATTGTTGAAAAACTAAGCCAGCAGTAACACGAATCTCATCATGCCACAACCCTCCTCTCCTCTTTGCCTCTCTCACCCCTCTCTCACTCTCTCTATATGTGTAAGTTTGTTGTGTCGTTGAAATTCTTGGAAATTTCTAATGAACACAAACACAAAAAGGAGCACACAAAAATGTTGAGAACAAAAAGCGAAGAGAAGGAAAGAAAAAAAAGAAGACGAAAACCGAAATAATGTGGATCAAACGCACGCTAAATGAGTACAAACAAGCGGAACGTGAGAAGAGCCATGAGAATCGAGTAAGGCACACACACATGCAGAAAGAGACTCAAACACACACACACACAACGACAAACACTTTTACATACACACATCTTTGTATATGTATATGGGCATATGGCATCGGTACTAATCGGTAGTATCTGGATATGCTCAGATTTCTATGTGTGTGAGGGGGGGGCAAGCACGGTCAGAGACAGAGAGAGAGAGAGAGAGAGAGGCAGAGAGAGAGAGCTAGTCTAAACCATACAGGAAGTAGCGCCAGGACGAAGCGAAGCTTTCAACACCAAATATGAAGTGCAAAAGCAAAGCTTTAGTTGAAGGACCACAGAGAGAGAGAGATGAAGAGAGAGAGAGCGATAGATAGAGAGAGACATGAAGAGAGAGAGAGCGACCTATAGTACCTGATTTTAATACTTAATTATTTTCGAATATTTTAGTTCAAAAATTTAAGGTTTCTTTGAACCGTATTAACTAAACTAATAGTTTTGTAATAGAACTTCTCAATATCATTGAAAAAAAACACAATTAATGCCGAAATCGCACGTTTCTTTCGGTTTCGGAATTGAGAACTGGCCTGAATATCCTTTCCAGCTCGTGAGGCACTTTTCTCGAACTTGAAACAATATAGTCCGCTATTGTAAGAAATATTCCAAATTTGAGAAGAACTTAAAGCAGTTATATGCTCAATGTGCTCTTAAACTCGTATTTTTGGCAGAAAATTGAATTACACATTACACTATTTGTGAATTGTTTTTCTGCTCTTTTTTTTTAGGTAAAAAGCTGATCCAACTTTTGCTGTACTACAAGAGCTTGAAAGCACATTAGCTTTTAGCAGCTGCTTTTACGCTAAAGAGCTTCAACTTTTAATTCACTTGAGAGTTAGGGCAGGGCAGTGCACAGTCCCAGAGGTCTCTTTCCTTATTACCTCCTCGTTTACCTGCACCACAGCCAGAGAGGAAAAGAGAGAGAGAGAGAGGGAAAGAGAGAGCGTCTGCGAGAGCGAGTTGACTATATATCACCCGCATGACCCTGAAACTACCTGAACCTCTTTCCTTTCATCTCTCTCGCTCTGTATGTGTTTCTGGGTTGTTCAAAACCCAGCAGAAGTATTAAAACAAAACAAAAAAAAAAAAAAAAGAATTTGCATCCTGTTTCGAGAGTTTAGTTTTTGACGAAAACACAACCCAAAAAAAAAATACTCGTCGTCCTTCTGCTCTTCCGCTGCAGGCCGACACCGGGTACAGGCGTGGCACGCCCGCTACCACGGTCCTGCACAAGAATGTGGCATAATCTCCGACCGTGCCACGCCCACACCTACCTTCATCTCCGTCTACTCGTTTGTTGTTTTAGATTTTTCATTCAGAATAGAGAGCGAGCGAGCGAGCGAAGCGAATAAACGAGAGCATGAGTGGGAAAAGAGGTACATAAGAATTTGGCGGGAAACCGTGCCAGGACCTTAAAAAGCATTTTTTTTTTCAACTCCAGTGAAATTGATCAAGGAAATCCAAGATAACAGTGCGTATACGCAATGGCTGCAGCTGCTTCAAGGATCTATTGCAGCGCGATAATGCCGCGGTCACCTAATTTGACTGTCAATCAAAAGTCCTGGCCAAGGCGATAGGGGGGAAAATGCAGCACACTAAAGCTGATAATCGATGGGAATCAAATCCATCAGGCAAAAGGATTAGAATTCTGAGCAGCCAGAGATACAAGGACACAGTGTCTATTTCGCTCTCTTGCTCTGTCTATCCCTTTTGCACATTCATAAGCTTTTAGAACGCGATTAGATCTCAAAGATGAAAAAAGGGTTTCGCCTTGACAACTGCTTCTGCCCCCTCTCCAGTGGTATGTACATATATGCACTGTATGCGAGACAAATTGGATCGAAAGGAGCGATAGAGAAAGAGTATGAGATCCTAAGAGATCACGCTCGCTCCCCCTTTTGGCAAAGTGAACCGAAATTAGGAAGCAGAAATACCGCTTTTGATATAATTAAAAATTTGCTGGCTAACCAGAGAGAGGTCTGGGTCTGGGTCTGGTGAGCGGGGAATTTGGAGCGGGGGGAGGTGGGAGAGTGCAAACGGAAATGTGAGAAACATGTTCTGCGGTAGGAAATGAGGGAAAATTCAGGCAACTGAACTGAACTTTACTTCAAACCCAAAACTTAGCGAACAAAAAAAAAAAAAAAACACACAAACCTACAAAAAAGGCTCAATGCCGCCAACAACTTAGCGCAAAGAAACCTGATTATGCATATGTACGTATATATGTGTATGTATATATATATATATATATATATATATATATATATATATATATATATATATATATGAATATATGAATGTGTATGTGTAGATCCTCTCTCAACCCTTCTATTCCCCATTTTATTATATTTTTGGTGAATGCTGTTGCCGTTTTCTAAGCATGTTTTCTTTGGCGGATTAAATGGTATATGGAATGTGCTACGATTTTCGTACTTCCCCCGTACTTCTGAATACTCCCCGCACACACACACATACACAAACATCATGAGATTCTTCATTTTTGTGCAACTCGCGTCTTTTCATCTTTGTTTTTGTCTTTTCTTGAGGTTCCTTTTTCTCTTCTCATTTTTTTTTTTTAGAAATTAGTAAAGTTGTTTTGTGTGCCCTAACACACCTCTCGCTCTCTCCCTCTCTCTCTCACTCTATGTATCCATCTCCCTCTGCCACGGTTCTTGCTGGCAACACTGACTGCGCCTTTGACGCAAACAGCTTAGCTGTTGTTGCAACAAGCGGCTTAACACGGTTTCATATCGCCACACATAAAATTCCAGCGATAGACGGAGAGCTTTTGAAAAAGCTACTTGTTGTTAAGCCAACGAAAGCTGCATTTTCAGCTCACACACAAAAGAGCAACATTTCATGCTTCAAAGATTGCTTTAGAAGAGTTTAGAAAATTATGGCCACATGAAAGTTTTGGCAAAAGTGTATGGAACTGCCTAAAAGCTCCTCTATAGGTGCGAAAGCTCTGAAAATTTGAAATAAGCGAAAGCTCTGTAAATGACTTTAAAGATTGTTTCGAAGATTGCGTTAGATGAGACGAGAAAATGTTGGCCACTTATAAGTCTTAGCAAAAGTGTATAAAACTGCTTAAAAGCTCCACTATAGCTGCAAAAGCTCTACTAATGTAAAATGAGAGAAAGCTCTGTAAATGCGCGTATAGTAGCTGTGAATGTATTTCCACCACAAGCAGCTTCTTCTCATACTGTTCCTGAGACCATTTTGCATGAGAGCTGATATGGCAAAAGATAGAGTAGGTTAGGTTAACAAACAGGCAGGAAGAGCTTTTTCTTCTTAGGTGATCTCTAACGTGGCAAAAAGGGTGGACATGCAGGTAGACGACAGGCACAATACGGCAATAGATCTTTAGTTAGACCATGAGATGATGCATGTGACAATGATAATAACAGCATTTCCCCCTCCTAACCTCCTATAACTCCCTCTTCATCTCATGTTGCACCCTTTGACAACTCGCATAGCTCCCATTTTTTTTTTTTCATCTTTCTTTTTTTTTTTTTTTTTGGTTGGTTTTGTGATCATCTTTTGCTACACATAGCTCAGTGTTTACTTACACCACTTGAGCTTAACTCGAGATGCTGTGCAACGCGAGGGGAGTTGATGAGGGTCGAGCGAATTCAGGTTGAGTTGGGTTACACTTTTTTTTAAGGTTTAGGTTTAGGTTTAGGTTTTTGGTGGCAGCGTTTCAGATCGCTGAGAGCTTTTTCAACGTCTCTGCCCTCCCTCCTTAGCTTACTACTTGTTGCGTTTACTCTGATATGCCCAATTTATCACAGGAAATTAGCTGCTATTTAGCAACGTTGAGGGTTCGGAGAAGGGTAGCTGCTGCCAGTGGCAAGAGTGGACATCACTCTCCCATCTCCTCAGAATGTAGGTCTGCCACTCTAGGTAGCATCAACAACAGCGGGTGTGCCAGCGGGTAGGCAAACTTCTTGTTATTTGGCGTGATAATTTGTGCAATTGTGGATTGCAACTAACGCTAACACACACTCACACTCACACTCACACAACAGAAAACGTTCTCATCTAAAAAAGAAATACTCTGCTAGGGTTCTTTTTTTGTTCACTAAAGAGGTTTAGGGTTACAATTTCAGCGACATCAACAAGACACGAGGAGCTTGAGCTTCGGAGGTTATAGCGCGTGAGTTAGGCGTATCTAAACTGCTTTGACGCCATTTTAAAATCGCGAGAAGCAAAAAAAAAAAAGAATTTTAAGAAAATCTTGAAAACAACCTAGAGGTTACGGTTCAACTCTAATTGAGCAACTAGTGGGCGTTGCCCGAGACTTTAACTATACTTTCCTTCCTTATGGATGCTGTCAAGTTGCAAGCATTTACACTAAACTACAAGTCAATTATAAATGTACAGTGTATGTGGGAGCAAGAATAGTATAGAGGGGAGGAAACTTTTGGAGTTTGTAGCACTACAATCTAATAGTTAGCAAGTATCGGGTGAGGACGCATAGAAATATGAATCGATTTACAGAAAGAGGAAATAGTTTTTTTTTTTTTTGGGAAAAAAAGCAGAGCGAATATTTAATTTTTGAACCGCACAATATATATATATATATTTTTTTTGTTGGATAGGGGGGGAGATCTAGGGCGAGTACTACATAGATATAAGTATATATGATTTATAAGAGAAGTTTTGGAATGCCATATAAATACCTTGAGGTGCCAGCACCTTCCATTTGCTGCCGGTCCAATGGCGGATCGAAGATCTGCTCACGATCCTCTTTTGATAATTCCAAATCGGCGAATTGATCCAGTTCGGAAGCCATCTTTATTCCTTTACTTGTTCTTGTAGATCTCTCTTGGCAACACTTGCAATAGCTTTAATTCTAATTTGTTTGATTTTGGGGGGAACTTTTTGAAATTTTTTTTTCTTCTTTTCTTTTCAAAATTTGCAAAACACTTGCAGCACTTTTAATATTAAATTTAAAACCTTTGAGTTCAACTCGAGAAATCGTGCAAAAAAAATTTGTATATATAATTTTAGAGAATAGTATAACACTTGAGAATTTCGTTACGATTTTGTGGCGGGATTAATCCTTCAAAAGTTTCAGCTGTTTCGGATGCTGGACGTGGAATGTGCTTAAGACAAACAGAAAAAAAAAACTTGTTGTACGCGCGTTTTGCAGTTGAGGTCCTGAATTAATCCTGGGTGCTTTTTTACTTTTACTATTTTGTGATATATTGATTCGTTGCGATTTTGCTTTTGTTATTTGATTGGTAAACGCGCGTATATTTTTGGTTGTCCTTGTTTTATTTTGAATTTTGAAGATTGAGCGAATTTGGTTGCGAAAGTTTGTTTTGTATTTTTATAGTGATTTGTTGGCGAGATTTAAATGAAAATGATGTTTGTTCAAATGCTCTGTGACAAAATGCTTGAAAACCTGTAGAAGAGACGAAAACAAATTTTTAAGCATAGTTTTGATTTGAAATTAAATCTCATTTTAACATTACAGTATTCCCAAGCAGCCCATAACACTAGCAGCTTAACAGCGTTCTAACAGCGGCAAGCTCTAATCAAATGATCTCCCCCCTACACAACCGCTGTTAGCGCCAGCGCTGTTATTGCATCGAACGAGCAGAAAAACAGAGGCAGCAGCATTCACAGACGATCGCCGGCCGGCGACATGTTGCTAAGCACACTTAACATGAGCGAGGAAATCGGGCGGGGGAGCAGCAGTAACAACAACATTAACAGCGTAGTAGTAGCAGAGAGCGCAACAACATATTGAGTGGGTGAGGCGTGAGAGCGCAGCATTAGAAGAGCGTCAGAGTAAGTAGCAGAGCAAAGCATGAGAGAGCTTTTGTCTGTAATGTTAATGCTGGTGCTGGTGCTGCTGCTGCCGCTGCGCTGTCTGCGTCATATTGACTTTGATCTTGGGCTGTGTGTATCAGTATGTGTGTATGTGTGTGCGTTGGTGTTGCTTTTTCGGCAATTGTTTTTGTTGCTGGCATTTTTTTTGTTTTTTTTTTGTTTGTGTGGTGAATAAGCGGACGAAAAGCAAAAGCAAAAAAATCTATAAGTAACATGGAAATGCAAAAAAACACAGACACACACAAAATACAAAAAAAACAAAATCATTTTAGCGAAAACGTCCCAAAAAATGTTAAAAATGTGAATAACTGTGATTATGATTATTGTTGTTGTTGTTGCTGTTGATACTTATGCTTGTTTTTGTGTAACTGTTGCTGCTGCTGCTGCAATTGTTATGCGCTTCTAACAGTTTCAACAATTGTTGTTGTTGCTGCTACTGGTCTGCCGCTGCGCTGCTGCCTGGATGTTGTTATTGTAAAAAAATTCGTGCGCAGATGATGTCAGAGCGCCTTTTAAAATTTACTTTGTTTTTAGCTCACTTCGTATGCCTGTCTTTGATTGCGTTTGCATTTGTGTTTTGACTTTTCAGCGTGCGTAATAATTATGTATCGACATTTTTCAGCCAAATTGTTTAGCAACAAATTACAATTTGTTAAAAAATAAGTAAATAAATTAAAGGTAGAAAATGTCGAGAGTTGTAAAATTCAACAAAAGACACAATATTGCGAGGCGGCAAACACGCGCACACACACACACACACACACACACACGACTGCACAGAGAGACATACATACATACAAGACAAGAAAATATGCCACGAAAAGAAAAAAAAAGCAAAAGCTGCTGCTGCTGCTACCGTCGCTGCTAGCTAGCTAGCTAACTATGCTCTGGCCTAGCTCTGTCGCTGCTACTGCGCTGCCCGCCTTCATCACTGCGACACACACACACAAACATGCATGTATGTATGTTTTACTCCCCCTTCCACACTTCTAGACGAGTGTTGTTGTTGTTGTTGTTGGCAATTATTTGCAGCTATCATAATAAGTATTTAATACTACTAATAATAATATAAATCAAGTACAACAGTTTTCATTGCTGCTGCTCGCACATACAAATACATATTTTAATAATTATTATTCTTTTTTTTTTTCTTTGTTTTTTGGCAATTGTAAAAACAACGCATCTCTATAGCTATGTATGTATGTATGTATGCGTGTGTACGTATATACATATGTATGTATGTATGTGTTATTGGTTTTGAATGATTTTTGCTTGTCTATTTGATGTGTTCAGTTATTTTTTATTTTTCGCTCTTTTTTTTGTTTCATTTTATTTTTGTAGCGGGATTTCATTTGAATTGTATTTTGTGTGTTCACTTTACTTTCAGGCGCGCTCTTTTTTTTTCTCTCGTTTTCTTTCTTTGCTGTTTTTTTTTTTTTTTTCTTTTGGTTGCTTCTTGCTTTACTCCGCTCTTTGCTTTACTTTGGGTTTCTTTTTCTTTTTTGGTTTTGTTGTTTTTGCTTACGTTTTTAGGAACGAACACGAGTACGTACGTGTGTGAAGAAGCAGCAACAGCAGATCAAGATCACTTTTGATTTGATTTGAATTGATTTTCTTTCTTTTCTTTACTTTTCTTTTCGTTTTGTTGTTGTATGGAAACAAACCAATAAATAATAATAAAAAAAAAATATATATGTATATATATGTGTATATATAAATAATTACTATTTACGGGTTGTAAACGCGATCAAACAAATCATTGAACAAGTTAACGACAAAACGGCGGCGACGACGACGACGACGACGTTAATGTTAATGCATATTTATGGAAACAAAAACTTTTCTTTAAGCGTTTCGTTTTATGTTGTGTTGGTGTTGTTCTTTTCTTTTCTTTTCGCTTTTATTTTTGTTTGTTTGATTTTTTTTCAAAATTTTTTTGCTTTTTGCCGAAAATATGAATGCCAATGAGATGGTTTCAGTCGACCTTCTTTCTGCTGCGGCGTTCCAAATACAAATGACGGAACCGAATTGTGCTGCTTCCAAAAATGGACGACGTACGACACATGCGGTACATTCTGGCAACGTCGACTGAGGCAGCGACAGCAACGACGGCGGCAGCAGCAGCAGCAGCAGCGGCTAGCAGTAGGTTGAGTACGGCAGCAGTAGCAGCAGCAGCAGCAACAGCAGTTACAGAAACAGAGCAAACACAATAAAGCTACGGCAAAGCCAAGAGTGCACGACAGAGAGAGAGAGAGTGAGTGTGAGTGCGTAACATTTATCACTTAACAGTTCCACTCAAGTATATTCTGCTTTTGTTGTTATTGTTATTTTGTGTTCTTCTTTTGTTTTTTTTGGGCCGCCAACGCTCTGCCGCGCTGCCTTAGCCGAAATTCCTATGTTCAAACACACACGCATACAAAAGCAAGAGCAGCCAACAGTCAGCATCGGCTTCGGCATCGGCATCGGCAGCAACGCCGACGACAGCCGAAGTCGAAAGCATACACACACAAAGGCAATATGCGATGTTTTTTCTGTATGCCCCTCTCTTAACAGCGTGTGCGCGCGTATGTGTGTGTGTGTGTATTTCTTTTGCCGAAATTTTTAATGAGTGTGAGTGGAATAAGAAATGAGCGGCACTGCCATGTAGACAGACGACGACGACACAACGACAACAGACGCCGCCACAGCTAAACGGAGTGACTTTTTCTTGAGATTTCCAGCAGCAAAAAAAGAGCTTTGAGCGTAACTCAAAATTGCTGATAAATATGATAATTGTTCTTTTGTGGTTAACTAATGGACTTTGCATAAAGAGTAGAGTGTCTAAGATCAGCATAGCATAGTCTAGAGTTGCCAAACATATACAAAAATACATAAATATGTATGTATGTATGTATGTACATGTGTACGTACATTCACTCCAAAGAAATTTGTGCTCAAAGCGGAGCACGCGTTGGGAGCTTTTTCTTGCCCGTTCACATTCGCAGGCAAAGCACACGCACACACACACATACACATACATATATATATAATAGCAGTTTGTATGTGTATGAGTGAGCAGCAGATGCCAGGATAATGCGGCGCTGCCGTCACAACGCTGACGTTGCCGAAAAACTGATGTCGACAGCGACGGCGACGGCGACGACAACAACGGCGGCGCTTAAACGCTAAAAAGGAGGAAGGAAGCAGCAAAGGAAGTGAACTGCGAACAGTTTGCAAAAGTGAAACGCCAAGCACTCTCTCTATCTCTCTCTCCCTCCCTCCCTCTCTCTCTCTCTCTCCATATATATATATATATATATATATATATATATATGTATATCCTTTAAGCACGTACGTAGGTATACATGTACATATGTATATAAGAATGTATGTATGTTCACGTAGATACCCTACAAAGGCAGCTGAGCAACGATCGATAATCAATGATATTGAATTGCCAAATCGATTGTCAGCAACGCAGACCCCATTGCCCAGCTGATTTACAGGGTATCTCAACTTTGCTTAGAGTCAGAGTGACAGAAGAGATCATAGGTTCAGCAATGGCAGGATAAGTAGAAAGCATAACTCCAGGATAAAGAAGCAACAGCAAATAGAAATGGAAGGATAATAGATAAACCACAGAGTAGATCTTAAGAGAGCCATTTTTACAAAAGAAAGGATAACAGATAAACTACAGGAGTCGGACCTTAAGCAGAAGCAGCTTAAAGCTGCTTATTTTAATATATACATTAAATTTTTATAAATATTTTATTGTTAAACAATATATTAGAGTAAGTTTAAGATTAAAAATCTTAGCTGCGGTTATAAGAAAATATCTATATATTAATGTGTATTTTATGAGAATAAAATTGATGCATTTATTTATTTAATTGTTTAATTTCCTTAAAAGTACTTAAGTTAAGTTTACCAACTTTTTCAAGTTCAGTTTTCGTTTGTCAATTAGAAAGGATATTATTCAGGCCTATTCTCAATTCCGAAAGCGAAGGAAATCTGCGACTTTAAGCATTTTTTGCTATTGATTATGAGACAATTTTGTTGAGCTTTTTAAAGAGCTTTTCGAATTTGCAAATAAAGCTGTTTGTTTTAAGCTGCAACAAGACGGTTCACAAAATAACTGTAAATCGGCCAAGTAAATATACAAAGCAAAAACTTAAAATTAATTAATTAACATAAATAATTAATTAATTTGGTATAATATAATAATATAATATAATAATATAATAATATAATATAATATATATATATTATATATATTTCACCTTCAGAGAAGGTGAAGCAATTAAGCACATTAAAATTGTTCAAGTTGAAAAGTTGAAATTGTTTTCCTCTTCATAATAATCCTAAATTACTTACTAGAAAATTTAAGCATAATTTATTTTATATTATTTAATTTAATTTAATTTTATTTTACTTTATTTTATTTTATTTTATTTTATTTTATTTTATTTTATTTTATTTTATTTTATTTTATTTTATTTTATTTTATTTTATTTTATTTTATTTTATTTTACTCTTTTTTATTTTATTTTATTTTATTTTATTTTATTTTATTTTATTTTATTTTATTTTATTTTATTTTATTTTATTTTATTTTATTTTATTTTATTTTATTTTATTTTATTTTATTTTATTTTATTTTATTTTATTTTATTTTATTTTATTTTATTTTATTTTATTTTATTTTACTTTACTTTATTTTATTTTATTTTATTTTATTTAATTTTATTTTATTCTATTTTATTATATCATATTTTTTTTTATTTTATATTAATTATTTAATAATAATTTTTAGATTATTATAATTATTCAATTAAAATTAATACTCTGCAAATTGAGATAAATAAGTTTTATGTTTTTAAAAGAAAAAAAAAAACAAAGATTTAATCGCAATTATTTTTTTTTTTTATTTTTTTGAGAAAACGTAGCTTATAAATGTATTAATTAACGTAAATTCTAATTAATACATTTGTAATTTATTTTTTTCCGTTTCCTTTTAAATCTCAGTTTTTTTCTCTTAGTTCACAAATCTGGTTTAACTTAAACAAATATAAATACAAAATTAAATTAAATGTATCAAAAATTAAATATTACCACTAAAATTATGTTGTTCAGTATAATTAATGTAATTCAGTTAATTATATGTTGAATTTCATCGAATGTTGATCAATTGCTGCTAAATGATGTCCTGTGGCGCATCCATATGCCAACAAGGACAACATGAGTTGCTTGCCACTTCAGCTTAGATTAAGTATAGTAAGAAAGCTCTTGCCACACACACACACATACACATACACACACACTCACACCCACTTGGGTGCTGTCGCTTTCTCTTTCTCGCATACGTGCGAATCAAAATGCGAGAGAAATGAAAGGAAAGTGCTTCAAGGACGGGCGCGTGCGAAATGCAGGACACTTGTTGCACAAGGTTGCAGCTGCAACCACTCTCACTCTCAAGTCGGTTGCTGGCCAGGTGCATGGCAAGTGGCAACAACGACGGCGACAAGTTGCAAGTGACAGCGCAACGCACGCGTCGCAATCAAATTAGAATTGAATCAGGGGCGGTGCAAGGACAGGGGCAGAGGGAGAGGCAGCGGCAGCGGCAGCGGCAAAAATAAGCAATGAATACATGCATACATAACGCCGCACAAGAAGTGGCATGCGGCATGTGGCAAATTGCAAGGGGTTGCCCAACAACAACACTTAACAATTGTTATTGTTGCCACAGTTGCAATTGCAGTTGTTGAAGGTGACATTAATTGACGTTTAATGGGCAACCAGGACGAAGCATCCGCAGCCGCATCCCCTTGCCCGTCAAGGGGTGGCAGCAGCCAAAGCGAGACAGCAATAAAGAAAGAGAGAGAGCGAGAGAGAGAGAGAAGGAGAGAAAGGTTGCAGCTTTTGGCATGCTGGCGACAAGCCAATTAAAAGTTGAAAGCTTTTCATGCCTTCTGATTTGGTTGTTGTTGTTGTTGTTGCTGTTGTTTGTTGTTGTTGTTGTTGTTGCTTTGTTCATCTTCGCGCACAAAAAGTGCATCCTTTTGTGCGCTGTTTGGCCCAAGGGGGGGGTTAAAGGTTAGCAGCCGCAGCAACAGCCGCAGCAGTGGCCGTGCGCCCGAAATGGTGGTTGTTGCACATCGATGTTGCACAATTGATGGCGAGCTGCAACAGTGGCATGTGGCGGCATGTGGCAGCAGCAGCGGGGCAGGGGCACCAAGCCAAAGCCATTCAGAGGCACAGAGGGTGAATGGCGACGGCCACTTGTGGGCGTGCAACATTGCCGGCCACACAATTTGCATGCAACAGCGAATGACAAACAAGAATCAAAGCTCACATACACACACACATACGCAGCAAGAGTTACGCAAGGCATTTCCTGTTGCGTGTTGCAGCAACGGCAGGCTGCACTCGGCAATAAAGGGTTACTAAACTCTCTCTCTCTCTCTGTCTCTTTGTTGCGCGCTCTCCCTGTCGTTCTCTTTGCGGCAAACACAACAAGTGCAACACAAAAATGGCGTGCGCAGCAAACTGCAGCAAGAGCAGCAACCCTGCAAAGTATGCAATGAAAAGTATGCCGTTTATGTTGTGTGCCCGTGTGACAGAGATAGTTGATGTTAAGCAACAACTGCCTAGCGAATCAATGCGCATACATATGTATGTATGTATGCATGTATGTATGTATATATATATATATATGTGTGTTTGTGTAAGTCAATGCAATGCAATTGCGCTCTGAGTTCGCAGCACAAAATGGCGCACAGCCGTCAATTGGAAGCGAAGCTTTGAGATCAGTTTAGGCAGTGAGCAGCAACAGTGCTGGCAACTTAGCCTTTTTCTCGCACATTTGCATGAAATTTAAAAACGCTACATAAGTTTTATTATGGCTAAAGCGCAATTACTGAAATGATGGCAATGACTAAATTAAATAAATAATTAATTTGACATTTGCTAAACATAAATACAAGTATATATGTATTATATAAAGTAATAATCATTTAACAATGTGCCATAAAATTATCAGCTTAGGTTTATATAACTTATTAAATTGAGTGAGAAAATCCTTAATATGCACAGCATCGTAATAATAATAATATATTTTCACTGTTTTGCAGCCGATATTTCCATAGTTTAGCTTTTTTCTAGCCTTTTTTGCGCTGGTTCTAAGCGGCAACACTGCCCACAACAACGTAAGCTCGAAGCTCTAATTGAGCATAAACCAATATGGCGCACTGAGCGCGGCTGTCAAATTGCTGTAGGCAAGGCTTAGATGCGTTTACGTGCTGAGAGAGCAAATAGACACAAACAGAACGAGAAGAAGAGAGCGAGAGGCTATGCAAGAAGAAAGAGCGCGCTATGCAGATCAACATACATACATATGTATTTACATATATGCATGCATAAAGTGTGAGGAATGCAGTGCGTGGAGAGCAATTAGAGAAGCTGCATTTGAGAGAGTTTTTTTTATGTCCGTTTTGTTTTAGTGCGTTGAGCAACATTAATTTAAGTACTGATCATAATGAACTAAAGAAACGCGAATATCTTAAACTATGCGGACCGTGTGAAACTATCTGCTGGAATTATGTACATACATACATACATACATACATATGTATGTACAGATGTACTTATGTATCTGTGTGTTTCTATTGTGCGTAGCGTGTGAACAGCGTATAAAGAAGAAGCAGCAAATAGCAGGCAAAGAAGTCGAACAAGACACGAACAAGGGGCCAGCAAGTCAAGCCAGGACCAGGTCCAGGTCCAGGTCCAGGTCCACAAACAGGACCAGGACCAGGACTAGGGCTAGCAACAGGACCAGTATCGGGGCCTGGACCAGTTGGCAAACAGTCACAGCCACATGCAAAATCAGAACAGGACATTAAACAATTGAAAGCGAAATGGCATGAAGAAGCAAAGCAGCGACACACACACACACACATGCATAGGCAGCGCAGACAAGTAATTCAATAAGCTCAAACGGGGCAGCGGCAGCGACGGCGACAGCGGCTGAAGCAGAGCAAGCAAATGGAAGACATATACAGTATGGAATTGTTGTTGTTGATAGAAGAAGAGACGCTGAGAGAGTGAGAGAGAGAGAGAGAGAGTGAGAGAGTGAGTAGGGGAAGGCAGCCGATAGAACTAGTATGTGCCATATATTATATAATTGAAGAGAGAGAGAGAGAAAGAGAGTGAGAGTGAGAAAGAGAGAGAGAGGAAGGGAGAGGGAAGCTGCTCGCCTTAAGCTTATTACGGGGAGCATTAAAAGGAACGCGAACGCGAACGCGTCAAGGACAACAGCATGACACACGGCGTGCTCAAAATTATACAAAAAGTGAGAGGGATAGAAAGAGAGAGAGAGAGAGAGAGAGAGAGGGCGAGGGACAGAGAAGGAGAGCGGAAGAGGGAGTAAGCGAGCAGAATAGTTGAGAAGCTGCCATATTCCAAATTTCTTTGCTCCTGTTGTAGTTATTTTTCTTTCTTTTTTTAATATACTTTTTTTTTCAGCGGTACAGTTATGTTCGTATGTATGTATGTATGTATGAATGTATGTATGTAACATATGTTGTCAGCTGCACTACTACTTGCCACCAGTCTAGACTAAAACTTTAGTGATCTCATTACAAACTTACAGAGTGTGTAAGGGAAGGGGGAGGGGGCTTGCACCCACTGGCAGCAACAGCAGCAGCAGCAACATTCGCGCCATTTCCGCGTCTGTGGAATGCGTGCCCCAAAACAAAAAGAGCTGCAGCAAAAGCAGTTGTTGCAGAAGAAGCAGCAGCAACAGCAATTCAATTTCTAATTTTATGCCACTTATCATCGCACTCGCTTGCACACTCCGCCCGCTGTCTCGCTCGCACACGCATGGCCACGCGATTTTTTTGCGGCTGTTGAACTTTTTCGAAATCTATTTGAAACTATTTTTCGCGCTTTACAACACCATACACCATACACCCCACCCCTATCCCCCTCCACTACCACTATACCAGATCAACACAAAATGCGAATGCAACGCATAGAAATGGGAGGACGAGGAGGGGGGGGCGTTCAGAGGGGAAGAGGGAGCTGCATTAAATTTAGTCAGGGCAGACAGACTTGCAACGTGCTGTGTATTTCTGAGTGGGGAATGCGTTTGTTGTTGGTGAGTAGGGGAAAGGGTGGGAGGGAGGAAGAGTCATATGGGGGGGGAGGGAAGGAGTGGGGTATACATATGTCACAGACAGCGACACAGACGAAGTGGCAGCAACGGCAACGTTG
The DNA here is from genome assembly GCA_018150725.1 of Drosophila quadrilineata. Lineage (NCBI taxonomy): Eukaryota > Metazoa > Arthropoda > Insecta > Diptera > Drosophilidae > Drosophila > Drosophila quadrilineata. The sequence goes on from JAECWN010000432.1 coordinate 5,851,276, forward strand.
CAGCCGACTTCATTCATGCCACACGACACAGACCCCCTCTTTACGCATTGCTTGCAACATTTGCCATGTGCCACAATGTGGCAAGTCTTATCAAGACTCAACACACCTATGTACATACATAACCTACCTATGAGGGAATCATATTCCTGAGTTATTCCTTGTTTTAAATAGTAGAAATATATAACTATATCTGAATGTGTGTATATAGTACAGAGTTCAATCAGTTATTTGATTGAAGTGCAACATGTAGGTAGTTTATCAGGGATCTTTAGAGAACTTCAGAACTGCATTTGATTGATTAAGCCAGTCAATCAAGCGGTGTTCGTCAAGCAAAACATAGCAAGTTTGTCTAGAGCAGTTACAATGTTCAATCAGCTATTTGATTGACGGACAAATAATAGAACTAATTCTCTAGGGTTCCATAAATAGTTAACTATCAATTCAGAACATGATTGAACTGCATTTGATTGATTCAGCAAGGCATTCAAGCAGTTTTCAACAAACAAAACATATCAAGTTTGTCTGGCAATATCATTTGATTGAAGACACTTGATTGAAGGACAAAAGAAGGATAATTCAGGTAATAGGGTTCTATAAAAAGTAAACTATCAATTCAGAACATGATTGAACTGCCTTTGATTGGTCGATTCTCGCAAGGAAAATCTATTAAGCAAACCGAAGTAAGTCTGGCTTTGCGCTCAATCAAGTTTACTGAAAATTGATTGACAGTCATACTGTGTGTACAATATATATATGTATATGCACATACGAACATGCAAGAAAATTTATAGAACTCCCGGTCACTTCACCGCAAAGATTGATTGATATACATATAATTGGAGAGATCGTGTTGATCATGGTCACTACTTACAGAGAGTTTGGCCCAACTTGATGATTGATGTGCGATTGATTGATGTAAATGACAAAACAGCAACTATTCCTCGATATGCACCACTATATATATTCAATTTGTCGCGACTAATATTGGTACTTTAGTTCAGTTTACTTAAATATTTGTGTTCAATTATTAATTTAGAAATTTGTGAAATTGTTGAAATTGGGGGAAAAAAATGAAAATTACTTTTGACTAAAGCGACGAGAATGGGACTGTGACTATATTTGTTATGTTTATTTTATTTTATTCTGTTTTTTATAACTGAATAACAGATTCTAAGCCTACTTTCTAACACACATTCAGGGGGAACTCCTTTCGGCTGCAGTGTTGTAAAACGTGCTTAGGTTTAGGGCAGACGCCACGCACTTTAATATGATTGATTTTGCGAAACCAAAAAAACAAAAAAAAAAAAGAGAGCACCGAAATGGAAGGAAAATGGGCGACGAAAAAGGAAAACGAAAACACTTCATCCAGACGCTGTGTGTTTTTTTTGGGCAATTATCGATTTTCTTTTTACAGTTTTGCTTCACATATTTTCCTTTTTGTTTTTCTTTTCGTTTCTTTTTTGGCGTAGGTGACAAAAAAAAATGCGAAGCGTCTGAGCGAGACAGCGCTAAGCAGCGCAGAGCAGAGCGGAGCAGAGCAGAGCGTCGTGTCGAGACGCAGCGCAGAGAGCGATGCTGCCTCTGCCGCTGTCTGCTGCTGTATGTATGACAGTGTGTGTTCATGTGAGAACGATAGAGAGAGAGAGTGACTTAGCGGCAATTGAGAAGCGTAGCGTGCGTAAGACGCCGACGCTAGCAGCGACGTCGCTGCCCAAAACAATTGCTAGAAATCCGACAAAAAGAATGAAGAAATTGAAGAAAAGGAAAACAGAGGCAGCAATGAAAAATGCTGGGAAAATGTGGAAAAATTATTTGTTAGATTCACCACCACCGCCGGCTATCCCCGCCCCCGCCCCCCTCTCCCCACAACCAAAACAGTAAAACTATTTTCATTTACTTGTGTTTTTCATTTGGTTTTTTTTTGTCTTTTTTTTTGGGTGATTTGCTTACAATTAGTATTATTACCAGCGCTGTGTTATCGTTATCGGTATCGTTATCGCTTGCTCTCGATAGCGGCACGTTTTTCTTCACCAAATTTTTTTGTATGTATATTTTTTGCACCAGACAAAATGTCACAAAAAAAAAATCCACAACTTGAATATTGTTGAAAGCGCGAGAGAGAGAAAGAGAGAGGATAGCGACAAGAACGTAGGCGACGGCAACGGAGACGGCGATGATGTTGATAATTGAAGAAGATGAAGAAACTGATGTTGAGAGCGAACACACAATAACAACTAACGGGCGTATTGCGTTTAACGGGTTATCGCGTTTCTTGCTTTATTTGTTGTTCGTTATTGTTTGTGTTTGTGTTTGATTCTAATTTTCTCTATCGTTTTTCACTTTGGTTTATGCTTTCTTTGCTATTTCCTTTTGAATTTGGATTTTCGGTGTCGGTGTATCGGTTTGCAGTATGTCGGATATATCGGATTCGAAAGAGCTGAGAGACGAACGAACGCGCTGCACGGCGACGAGTAAACTGGCAACTGACGCCACACACACCAGAAAAAAAACCTTTCAATGAAAATTTCTGTGGAAAATTCATAGGCAGCAGCAGCAGCAGCAGCAGCAGCAGCAGCAGTTGCCGTAGCAGCGCAGCAGCTGCGCCAGAGTTATTTATGTTAACGCTGGCGTTGGCGTTGGCGGTGGCAGCGACGTTGGCGTTGGCGTTTTTTCTATGCACGAAAACAGTGAAAGTTGTGCGTGGTGCTGCTTCTGCTTCTACTCCCTCTCTGCTTCTGCTTCTTCAACTACTATGTATGTATGTACATGTGTATGTGTGTGTGTAGTTCTGCTTCTATGCGCTATGGTTGTTGTTGCTGCTGCCGACGCGTCAAGCCAAAATGGCTGACATATGGCTGTGCGTCTACGAATAGTTGTGTGTGTGTGTGTAATGCATGCGCCCTCTATCCGTCAGTTTATCCGCTAGCGTCGGGAGCGCTGCTGCTGCTACGGCTGCTGCTGCTGCGTCTGCTGAGGCTTATCCCAGGCAGAGGGACAGTGGCTGCAAATACTGTATACTTTTTTTTATTTTATTTTTATAAAATTTTAATGAATGTGTTTGCCGTAATTTTATTAATTTCTACGTTAACGTATTAATATTTGATTTCCATTAATTAAAAAAAATGTATTATAATTTTAATTAATTAAAAAACATAAAAATATGTATGTACATACATATGTATATTTACAAATTAATTTACATTTTCAATTTGCATTTGGTGTGACTTTGACTGTTGGCAACCACTGTGCTTGCCACCATCGACGAAACGTCTGAAAAGGCAGCGCCAAGAAATGTTCCAAACGGATAAACGAATATTTTCCATTTCAATGGTTTGTGACGTCGCTGCGACGTCGGCAGCGCTGTTGACATTGGCGACGTGAAGCGACGCGACGTCAGGCGACACGACCGATGGCCGATTGTTGGTCGGGTGGGAAAAGCGAATTTCCACGGCATGTTTGTCAACGAAACGAAAGCAATGCAAAAAGGAAATGGGAACTGGGAAATGAAAAGGCAAAAGTAAAAGCCACAAGCAGAGGCAGCAAAAGAGAGCAACACAAAGATAGAGATAGAGATAGTGATAGTGATAGAGAGAGAGAGAGGGTGTGGTGAGAGAGGAAAGCGAGCAAAGAAAAACCGAAAACCGTACAAAGTGAAAACGGAGCTCGAGGAAAATGAAAACGCATGGAAAACTCACTTCACTAAGGGTGGCAAATGTGCTGCCGACGTCAACGTCGCTGCCAGCTGTGACTGCGACGCGCCGTTGTGGAAATTCAGGGAAAATTTACCTACATACATATGTATGGGATTTGAGTACCTTTTATTTCTGAACTCGACTCAACTGAACTCTCGATTCTTGAGTTTTCCCAGTCTATTGGATTCCTTTTTGCAGGATATCTTGGCTGAGTCTGACGCAGTGTATCTCTATCCCACCGAGAATAACATTGCAGGGATATATCGCTAAATATCTAAATTTCTGTTTTTTTTTTATAAGAAAAAAAGTTAAGAACTCCAGAAATACTGAAGTAGCTGAAGGACTACTTACAATCTAGATCCTTTATACCCTGTGTTTTTTGAAAAAAGGAGTATCATGGGTTTTAAGCTCCTCTTTAGTTACTTTTTTTCAAATTGATACCACCTTCATCAAAATTTTTGAAATTTTCATTAACTTGACTTTTCCAACATGCGAACTTTACTTTCTAACCCATTTTTAAGGTCCATTTTAGTTGTCTTTATCAAAACTCATAGTAAATTATTGTCCATCTCGACAATTTGATTTTTCTATATAAATCTTAACATTAAGAATTTTAGAATTTTTTCATAAATCTTGTTTTTATAATTTATGATTTTTTTGGCTACTTGCGAATTTTAAGTTTCTATATACATACATACATATTTCCTAATTTTTCGAAAACAAGTTAGAGAGTTCTTTTTTAAATTCTTGTTCCTGTTCCCCTTTTAACAGGGTCCTTCGTCCACACTTGTTAGTGAAAATGTATAATAAAAAACATTGCCTTTGACCTTGCAACGCTTTTCGTTAGTTTCCTTTTGATTTGCCTCCTGCCTTTTTCCAGGGATTTCCTTTTGAATCTTTTAAATCCGTTGCGCACCCCAAAAGTAGAAAAGTATCCTGAAAATCAAGTATAGTATTTCGTGGCCACCATGAATTTAGATGGGACGCAGCCTGTTACCAACCCAACACACGCACTCTCTCCCTCTTCCTCTCTCTCTCTCTCTCTCTCTCTCTCTCTCTCACTTCCTCTCTTTCTATTTCTATCTCAAATATTCTCTGTGTGTTCATAATATGTTGCAGACATACCCTTTCCAATATTCGCACATTTTGAAATGCGTCCCGTTTTTGGAAATTTTCGGTTAGTTTTCAACCCCAAGCGAAGTGATAGCAAAAGGGATGAGGGGTATGGGTAAGGATAAAGGATGGGTTGTGCTGAAACTAGACGCAGTTGCTGTTGATGATGACGATGGCAATGAGAATGATGCGTATGGCAGGAATGTTTTACAGCCGGCGTCGTGCGTTCTCGAACCCTGCCGACATGTCCCTGTCCCGGGACACGGTCACAACCCACGGCAACCACCCCCGAACGGCAATCGCGTAAATCCAATGCGTCGTTGGATTCGCAATCGGTATCCGAACGCATACTGATTAGAGAGAGCGAGAGAGATAGATAGAGAGAACGAGATAGCGATAGTTTCATAGTTACGGATGTACAACCGCTGGGGGATCAAGGCAACCCCGAGCTAAAAACAACCGATATCGTGCCGAAAGCGGAATGCATGTACTCGCTTTTTTTCTCTCACTCTCTCTCTCTCTCTCTGTGTTGGGTTGCCTATCTCTTTCTAGTTTGGGATCAGCACTATAGATGATAAACGAGCTCTCGGTATATGGTACCTCCTGTTTGCCCCCTTGCCCCTTTCGTCCTACCTCGTTTCGCTTTAATTTGTATTGTTCTCGTTTTCTATTTTTTGCTTTTCTATTTCTTTTTTTTTTATTATTATTATTATTATTATTTCATTAGATTGCAACCCTCGTGCCTGTTTGTATGTAGCAAACACTGTGCGTGTCCTTTGTCCTCGCATCCCATTACTGTCCCGTGCCGGGCGGTTTTCCTTCTTCTCCAAGTGCGTAACTCAATGAACATGTTTGCCAACACTTTTCATTTTTCAACATTGCCTCTTGCTTTTTGCTTCCGCACTCGCCGCTGCTGATGCGGCATAGGTCCCGCCTCTACCTTCCCATACACCCTATATACATACATATGTACGTACATAGTATGTACCTCTGCGGGGACTCTGCTTTTTGGCTACTTTTGCTGACGTCACAGGACTATACTTGCTTCCAGCAATTCACGCGTTTATCCAACATTGAAGGTCAGTGTCGTCGTAACGCACAGAACGACAGCAAGAAAGAGAGAGAGAGAGAGAGAGAGAGAGAAAAACTGCCCTATCTCTCTATCTCTCTCTCTCTTTGACTGGAAAATTGCATAAATTTTTGAATGCACAAATTTTGTAATCAAACTTTTTAATGACCAACCTTATTATCAAAAGTCATAAGTAACAAATACTTACTTTGGTTGGTTCCGATTAGTACTCCCAAATATGTTGCTATTTTGGAAAAATCGGCATTTTCTAACTTCGAACTCGCACAACTTGCCAAAAACCATCCGATTTTCATGAAATTTGAAGATTTGGAAATGGTTTTAATATCAGTTTAGATCTGCATCAAAGTTTTTATAAAAAGCTTCATTTTTAATTTTTGGATTTTTTTTTACCCATTTCCTATACCATAAGCCATGTAAGAATCATAAAAAATCGAAAAAATTTTGGACCCCAATTTTTTGGCTGTAATCGATTCTAGGACTCATAACTAGCATTTTGCTTTTTATTTGAGATGTTTCTGATGTGTAGTTCCCAAGATATTACCGATAACGTGTTAAAAAGTGACTCAAAATGTCAATTTTTTGAAAAATCAGCATCTTCTGAACTTTGAATTGCCATAATTTGGCCAAAAATCATCTGATTTTCATGAAATTTGGCATTTCGGAAATGGGTTTTGTATCAGTTTAATATTGAATCAAAAGTTTAATAAAAATCTCCATTTTTAATTTTTCGACTTTTATTGACCCCATTTTCATAATAACCCCTTGACAAGATCATCAAAAATCGAAAAATTGTTTGACCTCAAATTTTTGACTCTGATCGATTCTAGGACTCATAACTACAATTTTGCTTTTTATTTTAGGTGATTCAGATGAGTATTTCCCGAGATGTCGCCAAAAATGTGAAAGATATTCTAAATTTCACAATATTGAGCCCTTACTTTGAAGTGGCATATCTTTGCCAGTGTCGTCTGGTTTCCTTAATTTCCCTGTAGATCTTTCGATCTCGTTCTGCGTCAACTGTATTTGTTGATCGCGACAGTTATCGTTATCGTTATCGGCAGGGTAATCGTATCGTTATCGTTATCGGCAGGCTGCTGACCTCAATGCGCTTTTAATAAGTTCCGTTTACGTTATGAATGCTTTTGGGCTGATTGGACGATGCCAATCTCATGCAACACACGGTCGCAACCGCTGTCCTGTTAGATGCCACACCAAGGGGCAACTTGTAGCCACACAGACTAAACCGAACAAAGCGTGTGGCATGCAATCAACTGCAACGGCAATGGCAACGGCAACGGCAACTGCGAGTGGCGACTGCGGGGGTATAGTGGTGCACTGGTTGAAAGTGGAGGGGGGGGGGGGTTGTTGGTAGTGTTGCACGATGAGGGGTCAGTAGGGGCAGCACTTCGTTTACTTATCAACGTTGATATCAATGCAAAAAGGGATAACTTTGACGTCAGCTGCACCTGCAACGGCACGAGTCAACAGAGAGAGAGAGAGAGAGAGAGAGAGAGACACAGAAAGAGAGAAAGAGAGAGAGAGAGAGAGAGAGAGATAGGTGTAGGGACCCCTTTGAGCTGTTAACGGTTAACGGTAACGCGGCTCATTTTCAACTGTTATTTGTTTTCGGCTCAGTTTTATGAGGCGACGAAATGGGGCACGCGGCATGAGGCACGAGGCAAGCCGAAGGTGCTAGCTCCTTTTTATCGTCGTCGTCGTTCTTGTTGTTGTTGTTGTTGTTGCTTGTTGTTGCTTGTGCTGTTTTTGCATGCAATTTGATCCCTGCGCCAACTTCTCATAATTATCATATCAACCACAACAACAGCAACGACAACAACAACAACAACAACAACCTGTTGCATGCAACACGGCAGCGCAAGGAGGCAGGCTGACGGGCAGCCTTGCACTTTTATGAACAGACAAAGAAGTGCATAAACCGTGCCGCATGCAACCCCTGTCTCTGCTGGCTGCTTGCAGCATCCACGTTGCATGCCCCTTAACCATGCGGCGGCCAATTTATGCAACGCGCCGCGACGAGATGAAATTGCAATCTGATCTTGCACCGTTGTTGCAGCAAAAGGTAACGCTGCCACTGCCACTGCCACAACCACAACCGCTGCTGTTGCAGCTTCCTCTTCTTCTTCTTCTTCTTGCCATTGTTGAAACTGCGCTGTGTGTGTGTGTGTGTGTGTGTGAGTATCTTAATCAGCGTCTTAATGAGTTGTGATTGCAAACAAACAGAATTAAAAAATGAGCATGCAACAAAAATTGAAAAGAAAAAAACATGATAATAAAAAACGAGGACAACGAAAATACAAGGAGGCAGCTGATGGCCAGCTGCTTGCCCCTTTTTGTGGCACGCGCCACAGCCAGCAAGGTACGTTTAATTATTGCCTGCATTTGCGTATTGTGTGGCAACTGCCGCAAAACGCACCTAAGTGGGGCACTCGCTGCGTTGCATGCCCCCGTTTTGTTTGCTTCTTCCTTTTATTGTTGCCTGCCTCTTGACGGGGCGTGCCACCATCATTAGTATGTGTGCCCATTGCCCCTCAATGCATCGATTAAGTCATTTGCATATGCACTCAACGGATTATTAAATAATCAATATGTTGCCATTACGAACAGCGTTGCCACATTTCCGAAATATTCAAAACTTTCCAAAGGAAACTTCCATTTTAGTGAACATATTGGAAAAACCAAGAGATATTTTATGCTTGCCTTTATGGGAATTACAAAAAGTATTTTCTAAATATTTTTTTCAATATTTAGATAATATGATCTATTTTGTCTATTTCGTGTTGCCAGATTTCCAAAATATTGAAAACTTTCCAAATAAAATTCCTTTTTAGAGAACCTAAAATGGAAAAGACAAATGAGATTATTCTGAAAGGGAATTGCAAAAGAATATTCTAAGATTTCTCAAGATTAGAGATAATGTGATCTAATTTGAATATTTCGTGTTGCCAGATTTCAGAATATTTCAAATATATTTTTTTGTTAGTAGAAATTTATAGATGATTATCAGATTATTTTTAACTCTAAAGGAATTACTAAAGAATATTCTAAGATTTCTCAAGATTAGAAATAATGTGATCTAATTTCTATATTTCATGAAGGCTGATTTAAAAATTTTTAAAAATATTTTATATATATATATATTAACAGAAGTTCGTAGATCAAAGCTGAGCTGCCAAGTAGGATAACCTAATCATCTAAAATTCTTTAAAAATAAATTACTAAAAAAAATCGTCATAATTTTCTCAAATAAATACTTTATCGAAAATATATCTCGAATATAACTCGAATATTCTAAAAGATTTTTTGTAAATATATATCATTTTGTAAATATATATATCAGATATGTCTTAAAATTCTGATGTTTGAAGGTTTTTAAGCTTCACTTCGAATTCTCAGACACTTTAAGGCCGTTTTCGCATTTCTTCGAGTTTATTAAGTTTTTTATTAACACCATTCAAACTATTCTTGAAATACGGCTACAAATTTTTAAAGCAATTCAACATAGTTTTCAAAAGTTTTCTGAAATTTATTTTAACTGAAACCCTTGTCAATCGAATCGATAAGAGATCACATCAAGAACCTCCAAACTTCTCGAAATTTTAATTTTTTTATTGTTTTTTTTTTTTAATTCCACAGTGTTTTTTAAATTGGTTTAATGAGCCTGTAATTAAAAGGATCAAAAAAAAAGAAAGGATCGGAAGAAAGAAAGAAGTAGAATTGAGTTTAATGTTTTCTAAACAATGATAATTAGCGCGAATCGCACTCGGAGTGTGCAGAGAGTGTGTGGGGTACTTTTTTTGGGGTCTGTCGCAGGACATCTGCAAGCATCCGAGTCCCAGTTCGAGCTCGAGTCCTGGCAGTCGCCGGCCACCCAGGAGCAGTGGCTGCTCGGGGCGCTGAGGCTCATTAACGCGGCGAATTAACGAGCATTTAGTTGGGGAACAAAAGGAAAACGAGGATCACCGATCCGCATGCATCACTACCTCTACCTCTCCCTCTCGCTGTCTCCTTCGCTCTCTCTCTCTCTCTCTCTCTCTGTCTGTCTGTATTTTTTGTGTTGCATGTCTGGCGGTCATAAAAAATTCATATTTAAAATGCATAACAATGAGACGAGGGCTAAAAACGCGAATTGCGAACAAAAAGCCAACGGCACGCAAAGCTTTGACAGCGTTAGGAGACGCAATAACCGCTGCCGCAACGACCCTGTGCACCCACTAACTGAACAAGCAGAAGAAGTCACAGAGCAGATAGAAGAAGAAGAAGAAGAAGCGCAGGGCTACGTGCGGTAAAGTGGTGGCGGAGGAGGGGGGGGGGGGCTGCATACGTTCCGTGCACCTTTCGTGAAATTAAGCTGGAATTTATAGTGGGCACGCGCCGCTGCAGTAACTCTCTCTCTCTCTGTCTCTCTCTCTCTGTCTGTCTCTCTCTCTTTCTCTCTCTGTCTGTCTCTCTCTCTTTCTCTCTCTGATCCTTGGCATTGCTTATCCTCAATTGTGTTGCTATTGTTCCTGTTGTTGTTGCCCGGCTGTTGTCCCGTTTGCTTTGGCATTTTGGCTGGACAGGTGCAAACTTCTTTCCGCTCCCCGCGCTCTTCTTCTCGCACACACTCTCTCTCTCTCTCTCTCTCTCTGTCTCTGTCTCGACTGTTTGTACGAGTTGGCATTAATTCGCTTCTTTATTTTTCGGTAATTGCCGAAAATGTTCCGAATGAACGAGCGAATCCTCTCGGTCTCTCGGTCTGTCGGTCGATGGCATCTAGACATCGGGACATCGGGACATCGACATCGACACCGTCGCCTTCCTTATTGTGCGCCTCGCTGCTGCGTGCTGCGCTGATCCTGCAACACACGGATTATACAAACATACATACATTTGTATGTACATATGTATGTACATGCATATAGCCATATACATACATATGTATGTCTGTATTAAAGAACTGCCGCTGATCCTTAGCGCTTGATTGCGATTTCACGTTGCCCATTCCGCAATTCGCAATTCACAGTTGCCATTTCGGCTGTTCGCATATTTGCGGCCACGACTGCCGTGCGATCATTGACTTTTGTCAGGCAATGTCATGCTCTCTCTCTCCTCTCTCTCTCTATCTCTCTCTCTCTCTATCTCTCTCTCTCTCTCTGTACCACACTCTCGTTCACTTTTCCACACACTTTCGTCCACCCGCTGGCTGTTGATGGGCAAACTGCAGCCTAAAGCGGCGCATTAAGATTAAGAAAATGCACGCTTATCGTTATCGATAAACATATACAAATTATCGATTGCGCTCGCTGTCATTCAATCAACAATTATATACATCATACATTACATATACGTATGTATGTCTGTATGTAAATATGTATGTACATATGTATGTATTTCGAAATGCCGCTACGTAATTTCAATCGTTTTATTTGTAGAAAACGTAATAAAAATCAAAGATAATCAACAACAACAAAAACAACAGCAGTAAAGCAAGCAGTTTGGCACGCGTTTTACTCGCAGCTCTCATACACACATGCATACATACTCACATACATTCATAGCATAAGCGTCGGCAAAGCAGATGTCGCTCTCTCCCTCTCTCTCTCTCTCTCTCTATGCATAAGCATAAGCATGTGTCTGTTCATGGCTGTGTGTGTATGTGTGTTTGTATGCGGGGCAGCAGATGCGCAACAAATTTAAATGTTCAAATACAAGAAAAGAAAACACACACACACAAACACATGCATATACAATGTACATACATACATATGTATGCCTAACAGAAAAAAATAAAAAATAAAACGCGAAATGAAATTCATTAAGCCTAGCAACAAACAATCGACGAGCCATTGGGAGGCAACGTAGCCGGCATACGATTGGGCGTACGTAAGAGAGTCCCATAAGAGAATCACAGTCACACAGAGAGAGAGAGAGCGTAGGCAGGCAACACAGAGAACGTGCTGATTTTTGTGTGTGCTTTTTTTCTTTGCTTTTGCGCGCTCTAACTCAACACGCCTGTCTCTTTCTCGCTCGTTCCAACGATGATTACGTTGGGGTCGCTCTGGCATTGGTGTCTACTACTATTTTGTTCTACTACGTTTTTGATACGTAGCAGCAGCAGCAGCCATTTTGTTGCGCCATACGGCCCACGACAAAAACAATGCCCAATCGGCAAACGTAGCGACGCCATTTACAGCAACAACAACAACAACAACAACCACAACAAAGCAAAGTGCAATATTCTGCAAACACACACACACAGGCAAATGCAAAAAAGCACGTGCATTGCATGCCTCTCACTCTCGCTGCTGTACAGTTTGCGCTCAACGAGAGAGATGACTGTCTCCGGTGGGTGTATATGTTTGTGTATGAAATGGGAGTGAGAGCGATTGCAAACACTGTGAATGTGTATGTGTATGCGTGTGAGTGCAGGCTTAACGACCTTTGGTTGGCTGGCAGCTTAACTGTATTTGTACATACATACATACATATGTATGTACATGTATGCATACATATGAATTTGTGTGCCTCAGTGTGTTGGGGAAATTGTAGAGATGAAAGCTCCGTTAACCGTTACTTGCAGCAAGCTTGACCCGTTCTATTAAACTTTTGCTTAAATTATTTTTGGCAGCTGCTAAGCTCACCTAACCAGTATCCAAAAAAAAAAAAAAAAAAAAAAAAAAAATACGAATAATAAATTTATATATAAATATATGTACATATGTATGTAGTATATAGAATTTGTGTGGCAACAATACGATTTTTGTGGGCTAATTATGAATAACAAAGGACGGCCGTCGTCCAACGGTGGTCATCTTGAAAGGCTTTTCAACTGGCCCACAAAGCTCTACAATCAAAGAAAATGTGTCCATTGTTGGCACTAGGATTTCATGGCAGCTGCGACAACTGGGAACCAAGATGAGGATGCTGTTGCTCTATGCATGGGATGCTGTGCGCACAACGATTCACACCCTAGACTTGTAGAGGACCGGTCGGTCAATCGGACGGTATGTCGGTCGGTTGTCCGGCGGGTCAACCCACCAGGAAGCCGGTCGGACGATCTACCAGCCGGCTGACCAGTCGCTGATCATTTGGCCAGTAACGGTCGTGCTGCTCGGCCTGTTTGGTCCATTGGCAGCTGACAGGGCGACACCAGAACAGCTTTTCATTTGTTTGCCAGTTCGATCTTCTGTTTCAAGTGCAAACCAAAGAATCCCCCCCCTGCTAACCGACGTTATTTTTTTTTTTTTTTGGTATATGCCGACGGCAAAGTAGTAACCTGAGCCTATGTCCATCGGCAAATATTCGAAACACCATTTTTATTTTAATATATTTAATTCATTTTAATTGCAATTATTTTTTTTAATATTTTTTATTTTAGTCAATAAGTGTGAAATGTTAAGTAACTTATTTGAAATAACATCGAGCAAGCGAAACGGTTCTGAGGAGCTTGAACTGCTTGGCAAGCAGTGTTTGGATTATGAAACGGAAACGGTTATGACTACCGCAAGCGCCGCAAAATTTGTAATTTGTAAATATTACAACTACAATTTTTTGTGTTATCAGTGATCAGAGTATGAAAGTTCTAAACCACCTAAGGACATGTTAATGAAAATAACATAATTGGTTGTTGACATGTTTTTTTGCTTCTTTTTTTTATTATTAATTATGTGAAGTATCCGTACAAACCATATAATATTAGCATGTACCATTTACAAAATTGTAAAGAAACGTAAATTAATTTATTTCACTATTTCTAACCTATAAATTTTAATATTATTATTAATAAAATTATTTAAAACTTTCAACTTAAAATATTAATAATATATATATAGATACATATATATATATATATATATATGTGTGTGCTATCTATATATCTATATATAAATAACCGATCTACATTTATAATTACTCTTAGACTATGCATTTGTTAACAAACAAATACTTTATTAAGCGACTTATCAATAAGTTCAGTAAGTTAGTGGTAATTTTAATAGATTATCATACAATCATACACATAAATTGATAATCGCCCAAAATGTGTGTCTAATGTTACACATACATATGTTATTTACTGTTATCCTTATCCCTTCTATGCTACTCTCTGACCTAATGGCTGTACACGTGATATTCTATACAGATAAATGATTAAAAAAAAAACTGATTTAAAGACTGATTGAATTACTTATTTAGTAGTATAGAGAGAGATAGAGAGTGAGATAAATCATAACTAAATTTCTATAATCATTGTACACTTTCAATTCTGTACAAATTTTTGTAAATGGTGTACAAATTGTATAGGCAAAAAAAAATAAACCTTTGATTTCTAATTTCAAATTAAATTAATTTACAAGTTAATTTACGACAATATTTTGTGTCGTGTTATTAAAAATGAAAAATTATTTTTAACAAAATAATAAACGAGCAATTGAAAATATTATTTCACAAAGGCCTCTGGTGGTATTTTACTCTCCTTGAAGAGTTTCTCGAACACAAAAGCGGCCTGATTGTAGTCCCAATTGGTTTCCTCAAGGCATCTGCAAGTAATTTCAATATTTATAATTTAATTAATAACTACACATTATATTATATCAATTAATTATTTCTATTAATTCTACAGAAATAGATCTCAACTCGAGAATATTATCTATGATAATCATATATTCAGTTAATTAATTAATTAATTAATTTACACACTTGCGACTCCATTCGACATTCATTTGACTGTGGGCACACATGGCCTGCACCATTTGCATTTTGGTGTCATCGTTGATGGGTGTTGGTGCCATAGTGCTTGCCACAGGCATTTGTTGCGGTATGTGTGCCACTGGACCAGCAGCAGCTGTTTGACCCTGTTGCAAGCGATTCTGCAGCGCAGTGTTGCCACCAACACCAGCCAGCGTGGGTGGTGCTACAATTGATGCTGCTGCTGGACTGACCACCCCCATTGCCATTGCTGGGACAGCTGGTGGGGCATGCAGAGAACGCTTGAACTCCCGCTGCTGTTCGTTTGTGGCATTCACCAGTAGAATGGACTCGTTGAGAATGCAATAGCCCGTATTCTGTGGCACCACCACAAAGGTGCGCATGAAATGACGCAGCTCGTAGGGTTGGGCGGCAATGGGCGTAGAACTGTTTGGTTCGCCAGTTAGCTCCCGGAACAGACCAGTCACCGTGAACACCATGAATTGTGGCTGCAAACGAGATTAGTTGAAGCTTCAACTTCATCCATATGGACAATCAATTACAAGCTACTTACATTGAAGACGGTGAGATCGACAGTGAAGGTGCTACGTTCGTGCAACGTGCGTGGCCACTCGTCCAGCATGGAGACGCACGCCAAGCGTCCGCATTTCAGCAAACGCGTTCGATAATCATCGCGATCATTGGTGACGACGCGACGGAAATTGCGATTAAACTTCCAGAAACTATTTAAGCGACTGTAATTATTCAGAACACGATTAGTCCGATTCTTAATGTGGGAGTATGGGATGACTTCTCTTACCTGCCGGTTTGGTTAACTGATGGCATGGACATCGACAGCTGGATGTGCTCATGGTAGGCATCAAGCAAAGGCTGACGATTGCCCGAATCAAATATGGTGAAGTATTGATCCAGGAATTGGCGAATGATATCGCCGCCAGCAGCTTCCACCAGAAAGGATGCTTTCGTCGTCGGCAGGACATTGGATTCGACATCGAAACCGACTGTGGGCGGCAAGATTTCTCCATCCTAAATTCGCGAATGTTTCATGAATATCAAATAGAAGTTAGTCCCTCATATCATACCTATATAGCTTGTATAACATCGACAATATGTAAATACGATTTCTTGAGACTTACCAGCTTCCGCAGTTTGGGAAATTTAATCCGTACCTCGCTGTAAAATTATAAAAATGTTATGATTTTTCTGAACACTGAACACCATCGAATCTCTCTTTAGCGGAGTTCCGATGTGCTGTGGCAATTTTTTCAGCATTTCACAACTGACATTTCTCCCTCTTGCGATATCTGATAAGAATACATTATTTATTAAAGTGGAGCAATGGCATTTGTTCTTTTTACTTTAAGTACATTTCTTTAACTCAAAATGCATTTCACTCATTTAGAAAATTTAAAAACAGCGAGCCAAATCTATTATTACATATTATTTTTTTTTTCATTTTTTTTAACATTTTTAAAATCTTTTTACACTTTATATATTTTTTAATTTTTATTTTTTCATTTGGCTCAAGCAACGTTGTTGAACAGAAGCTCACAGATATAGCTATTTGTTGATTTTCAACAATTATTTCATATTTTTTATGCATATTTTTTTTTTTTTTTTAGTTTTTCTTCGGTCATTGCGCTACGCTTCCACAGTGCAAACACACGCCCACCGCCCACCAACCAGTTGGTCGTTGGGCTTATATAACAAAACGCACGCATTTGTAACGGCTTTGCACACATTTGATTTCTCATTGCCTTCGCTCTCAGCAGCATGCCAGTGTCGTAACAGTCAGCTGTTGTCCGCTTGATCGCCAAGTCCGATTAGTGAAGTGGGGTGGGGGTAGAGTTTCGTCATGCAGTCATTTCATGTGTCCGTTTGTCATTCGCATGTTTCGCTTTTCCGCTTGGCTATCAATGTCAATCGCCGTTAAACTCGACAGCATCACTGCAACACCGCAACAACGCAACACTACAACGACAACAACATCAGCAGCAACAGCAACAACAACAACAACAACAACAACAACAACACCAACAACGATATCAGCGCACACAAGTCACCATTAGATGGGACTGTGTGAGGCTGGTTAACTAATACATATGTATATCGCCGGGGCGTACAACATGTGCCTTCTCCTGCGTCTTGCTCATAGCATACGCATCTGTATGCGTGTGCGTGTGTGTGTTTGTGTGTGAGTGTGTGTGTGTAGTGAATGCGTGTGCGGCGATGCGCGCGTTTGCCAAAAGAGTTCGCCTGCGTTTCTGTGGACTGCCTTGAATGTGACCAACGTCCCATCGCGGCTGCATGCTTGTCTACCAAAGGAAGTTGCGTTTGCGCACGTCACTGTCTATCCGTCTCTCTCTCTCACTGTCTCTCCCTCTCTCTCGCTGTGTCTGTGTGGATAAGTGCAAGCTTATTATGCTGCAGTGTGGCCGTATCGTTCGCAGTCCAGTGTTGTTAAATACCGCGCTGTGAGCTAATGCAACTTCGTTTCGACTCATTTTTTTTTTTTTTTTTTTTTTTTTTTTTTTTGTTAGCCAGTCTTATTATTTCTCCTTTTTTCTTCTGTATTTTCTTTTCTTTCGAACTCTTTTAATCTTTTTCTCTTTTCATAAATGTGGCTCTGCTGGCAGTTGCTTATAACTTTCTTTGTGCAACTCCTTAAATCTGTTCAAATTATTTAAACAAATGCAACTACTCATTGATAAGATCACCTTTTGGGAGGCGTTTGATATTGGCAAGGATATCAATTTAAAGGATATTTCAGATGCCATTTGATTATGCAAAATTGCCTCAGCACTGTAGTCAGAGTTATTGAATTCAGAGTAAATGAAATTCTAAAACATGATTGCCAAGTGCACGTTATTTTGGGATAAGAAAAGCAATAGAAAAAGGTGTCCTGCAAGAACATTATCTCTCAGACTCTCCCGGTTTCCCACGATGTGTGATTGGATCCATCCATTAGCGTGGAAAGCGGGTTCAACAATTCACACGACAGTATACCTGATAAAGTGGCTAGTATCCTTGTAACGCAAACGGCATGGATTATTTTGGAGCACCATCTCCACAATGGATAAATTGCGCAGCACCAACAGATGGGCCAACGAGGGCAACTGTCATCAAAATTACCAAAAAAAATATATCAAATAAATACAAAATGCAACAGAAGAAGAAAATTCATTGTATTCCAACCTTATTATCGCCTAGATAGATGATCTTCAGATGGGGCAGCCGTTTTTCAACGCTCTTGAAGGCCTCCAATGTGGACAGCTGGTTCTCATTGAGATTGATCGCCTCCACATCGGGTATATTATCGACCATAATATCGATGGCCACATTCATCACATTCACACGGAATAGCGGACAAAATAGCGGCTTCAAGTCCTGATCGGCATGGAAACGCGACATATCCAGTGCCTTCGTCTGGACATTATAGCGCTTGGACATTACCAACTTCATTTTGGACTTCAATTCGTCGTCGATGATCACCAATGGAAAGCCGCTGCGCACTCGCGGCATCAAACGAAAACCATCCGGTAGCTGAGCATTACGGCCCAACTGCAATATGCGTTCCGCGACCTCAAAGTCATCCGTAAAGAACACAACACAGCTTCGCTCAGTACGCCAGTACTGTGGTATAAACACATGAGGCGACATGGCGGCCAGCAAGGCTCTCAGTAGTGTCTCTTTATCATAGATTTGCCCATTGTGTATCTGCCAGAAATAGAAGGAGAATCCAAAAGTAATTAATGACCACGTTATGAATAATTAATGACAATTGATTGAATGATTCGCTATCAGTAAATAAAGATAACATGAATCCAAATTTGATCAAATTTGGTTGATTTGTATTTAGTTATGACAGTTCAGATTTTGAGCGCTTTTAGATTAATTCTTTGCTATAGTTAGAAAAATACTTATCAGAAACACCTCAATCCAAATTTTGACAAGGGGTTGGTTTAGAAAAAGGGTCAAAAAAGTCGAAAAATTAAAAATGGAGATTTTCATAAAATTTTTGATGCAGATCTAAACTGATATTAAAACCATTTCCAAAAAGCCAAATTTCATGAAATTCGGATGATATTTGGCCACGTTATGGCAATTCAAAGTTCAGAAGACGCTGATTTTTCAAAAACTGACATTATGGATCACTTTTTTTACGCGTTTCGATCATATCTCAAAAAATAATCATCAGAAACATCTTAAATAAAAAGCAAAATGCTAGTTGTGAGTCCTATAATCGACTACAGCCAAAAATTTGGGGTCCAAAATTTTTTCGATTTTTGATGATTCTGACAAGGGGTTATGGAAAATGGGTCAATAAAGTCGAATAATTTAAAATGAAGATTTTTATAAAACTTTTGATGCAGAATTAAACCGGTACCAAATCGATTTCTAAAAAGCTAAATTTCATGAAAATCGTATGATTTTTGGCCAAGTTATGGCAATTCAAAGTTCAGAAGAAGCTGATTTTTTGGGTTACATTTTTACACGTTATCGGTAGAAATTTTTTTCGATTCTTGATAATTAATCGAGGGGTTAGTATGGAACATGAGTTAAAGAAGTCGGCAAAAGTTAAAACGGGCCAAATGAAAGAACTGTGAATGCAAAATTATGACAGATCTTCTGAAATTTGAGAGTTTTGCTTGCCTTTATTTGCTAGTTAATGTTTAAAGTTATCGATAAGAAACTCTCAATCATATGTGGAGAGTATTGCCATACTCGATTAATAGGCGATATTTTATGGATATTGGCTGTTTCTTGCTTGCATTCTCTTGCTGTTTTGCCTTGTTCTACTTATCGTTTTGTTTTATTTTGTTTTGTTTTTTTATGGTTGTTGTTGCTGTTGTGTCTTTTGTCGCGCTCATTATACACACAAACAAAATTGTTTATAGCTCGTTACGTGCTACACGCGCAATTACTCAATATTTGCATACCAATTTCAATTGTGAGTCGCTGTGACTCGACTTGCCCAGGGTTCCTCTCTTTATATTTTAATTACATTTTGGGGTGCGCTCGCTTATCTTCAAGTGTCTATGATTTAATTATGAACATTTTGATACTGATTATGACGCACACACAACAAACACACACACTCACACACACAAAGTGGGCGTTTTCCTTATGAATACTAGAATTTCCCGAGTAATAAATACCAATTTCTAGTTACAAAAAAAAAAAGAGAGACCTTAGCGATATGTATCATCGTCAGCCAACGATAGTCGATAGATATATGTTACTGTTGTTATCAGCATCATTTGACAACACAACACATATATGTAGTATAGTCAGTCTGTCTATACTATATTTGCACTCGAGTCTAGTGCGAGTTCCGTTGTGCTCAATAGATAAAAAAAATAAAATAAAATAAATAAATGAACAGAATGAGTTCTCGTATCTATCTAAAGCCGAAAAAACATTCGAGGAGTCACAGAACCGTTCAACGGGCATTAAATGCGATAAATTTGTTTATTATTTATCATTAGTTGAGTACTTTTAATTTATGCTTTCCACTAATTACGCTATCAATGGGGTCCTAAAGAACTTGTCTTAACTCGACGCTGCCCCCCAATTAGAGCTTAGTAACGGCTCCAATTTCTAGACACACACACACACACACACACACATACATATATCTAATTATATAAATCAGCTGCTTAACTATATTTAGTTAATATCTGGAATGTATCAATTTTAATAGCAATATTTTATAGCTTGATCAAAAAAGCACAGTTGACACACATTAAGTGTGCGACCGACTGCAAAATATCTCGTACCTCACACTCCAAACTGACTAATCAGTATAGATGGTATAGTCAAAGACAATGGAATATAGTGTTCTATTGTCTTTGGTATAGTGTTGCTTAGAACTGGTAGATAACGTAAATTTGGTACGAGATATAGAAGAGGCAAAAGAAGTCAAGGCGCCGTAAACAAAGTGGGGGAACTTGGCAGAGCTTTTGTATATATCTATTGTATATGAATTGCCTTGTTTTTTCTTTTATTTATTTATATACATATATATTTTTTTTTGTACACAACAATGGGAAATTCAAGAGCAATAAGACATGAAATCCACAAGTATTAGCAACAAGTGCAGCAATCGGGTCTACTAAACTGCAGGTCTCCTCACGGCAAGCAAAAACTTCCAGCTAAAGCCCCGAACACACGTAATACCTCCCACAACCTGAGATATTGTATATAGTGTGATGAATATCGACTGAAACACGCTAAAGTAACAAATAACTCACTGAGTAACAGCAGTCAAGTCAATAGCATTGCCGTTGACAGCGACGTCAACGTTGCGGTTGCCGTTGCCGTTGCTGCCGGCGTTGCTGTTGCCGTTGCTGTTGCTGTTGCTCTAGCTGCTGTTGCCGTTGTCTAGAACTGGAGCTGCTATGGCTAACAAACGTACACCGGCATTTGCGACGGCATTCGCTGACAGCCCCGCGAGCTTAAAGCACTAAAATAAACGAGCTGCACAATAACAAAAATTAAAAAACAATACATAAATAATATATTTGTATATATAAAAATATTTAAAAAAAAAATAGAAATAAATAAATTCAATCGTCATAAATAAAGGTAACCTTATTGGGTTCAAAAGCAACGTGCAAAAATTGCAATTAAAAGTTTGTGCATATAACAAATTGAAAATGGGAGGCTGCTGCTCCAAGGATCTGGATGATAAACGCTCTTGGAGTCCCGAGGAAACTAAAAATGGCGTAAGTCAAACTCAAAACTCCACTCTTCATGGATAGAATTCTTATGAAATTTCCACAAAACATAAAGAGCACAACATCCACGATTATTGCACAGCCCATGGATGATGTGGGCAGCACCGGTGTCTTCACGCTGACGCGAACCACCGCAACAACGACAACCACAGCAATGAACAACGCGGGGACCACCAAGACGACGACGACAAGCTACTCCGGGACAGCACAACAGCAACAGCAACAGAGTGTCTCAACCACAACAGTATCAACAACTGATCCTGCCGAGCGCTAAACCTTCACAAATTAATGTGTAATGTATTCATTTTAATTTTTTTTTTTTTTATCTTCGTTAACTAAATATGTATGAATGTATATAATTGCTTGGTACAATCTTGGTCTATGTATGTGTATATAAATAATTTAAATATTTTTCAAGAAATTCTTTCTTTATATTTGATTTTTATTTTTTTCTGCTGGTGGTAAAAACATGTGTGTTTGCCTAACGAAAGAGGAAGAGTGCGAATATCGATAGGAGTTTCAAGATCGAAATTTCCACTCTCTTGACAATTTTGTAGGTATTTATTATTATTATGAAACATATAAATAATCGATGTTGAAGTAAATGAGTTTTCACTGTACTTTTATTTTTGCTTTATTCGTCAACAACAAAAGCGAATCGAAGCAAACACAGACAATCATACATACAACACGTACATACATGTACATGTACATGTGTACATATATTTATGGGCATGCATGTCTGTATGTATATAGACGAAAACTTTGACGCGATAAGAGCAGCTCGTAACCCAGTCGCAAAACGACCCCTGATTGTCTCCCTTGCCAGTCAACTGATTTGGCAGCTGCATACGCATTTGGCCAAATTGTTGGGCGATGACATCAGTGGGCGTGTTGTGATATGCGTTGCAGGAGAGCACACCACAACAGAGAGAGAGAGAGAGAGAGAGAGAGAGAGAGAGAGAGAGAGAGAGAGAGAGGGAGAGAGGGAGAGAGATAGAGAGAGAGAGGGAGAGAGGGAGAGAGATAGAGAGAGAGAGCGACTAGAGGGTGTGCTATGACTCAGTTCCTTACGTGTTCTCTTTACCCCTCTCATATTTTTTTGGGCTTTCCTGTCCCCCACACACCACCACAACAATTGTGCAATCGCAATAGATGAGAAAGAAGCATTGGAACCAGTAATAGTAGTATTAGATAAAGAAGAAGAAGCAGCTACAGCACTGACAAACTACAGTTAGATTAAGCAATAGGAAGCAAATAAAAGATGACTCAGATTTGTACTCAAGTTCATGAGAGGGATACTCTTGAGAGGCGAAATTAATACGCTCAGTTGCACTTGTTGCACACTGAGCAAATAATTAATAATAAAATACTCTCAGAACCTCATAAAATAAATACTTAAAATAACACTCAGAATGTTGCCGTCAATCGAAATTGTTGGAATACTCTTTCTAATTCTAAAACAATATTTTGGGCCACGTACCAAAGTTAGCAAGGCATATTAGTTTTGTGCAAGGAACTCAGTCGTTATCCTAATCAGTTACTATTCATAGTACAATTTTTTTTTTAATTTATAGTTTGCATAAAAAATTGTTCAACGGAACTTTTGCAACTTGGTAAACTCATTTGTACAGTGTATGTCGAGGCTATATTCTTTCAGCTTGTTGTTCTCTCAACACTATTTAACATATTGGCAATTTGCTATGCATATTTAGACATCTATTCTAACAATTAACAATTAATCAATGCAATGCGAAACATGTTTTGCGTGCAATCATCAATTGTAATGCAAACTGCAAACTCAATCCAAATCAATAGTGAATTTTACAAAAATTCAAAATGACAACAGACATGAAATGCATGCTCCGCATATGTTATACGAATTCTGTGTTCCGCTTTCAAATTCAGGAAACAACAAAGTTTATTTATGTGAATGCAGTTCACAGCAAAATATTGTTAAATTCCAAGAGAATGTATGAAAGAATCTCAACTATTTCCTCATAAATTTCAATAGAAAATAATATGCAGCTGCTGGCGTTGCCACCTGGTCGACTAAAGGGTGTGCTCGATGCAATTTTCCAACTCAGCCTAGATGTAGGCAACACATTTTTTGAAGAACGAAGAGAGAAGCGAACACAAGACTCCACTAAAGATAAGATTATATTTTGATAGAGAAACTATAACAAAACATACTATATATGAATATATGTAGAAAATCAACCAAGATACACAAAAGTCAACTATGCATAAAGCGGCGTAGATTGAGCAATAAGCAAACTAAATCGAGCACCAGCAATGGCAATTAAAGCAAAATGCAAAAAAACAGAAGGGGCAAGTCATACCAATTGAATTTATATATGTATTTATATTTGTACATACATACACATACATATGTATGAATGATAGGCAAACAGATACACATACATACGAAATGTAGTACGTATAGATAAAATAATTTGAACATCAACATGATCGACCCCAAAGTCAAACAAACAGCGCTCAGCTCACAACATACTGTGCATATTGGGCGAGATAGATCGCAAATTCCCTACAGAATATATACTATATGTACATACATATATAGTGAGGCGGGGGGGCGTAAGGATGAGCGAAAGCGACTGACGACTGATGATAGAACGCAGAAGCGTTGCCACCCCTCGCTCAATATGTCGGCAACGATAGCCACCGATCAGCGATCGCCGAACGAAACCAAAGAGTTCCACGCGCTCTCTCTCTTCTCTCAGTTGAACCGCAACGTTTCAAGCAGACGGATGAACAAACAAACGATAAAGCAACAACTATAAACAACAACAATTTCCAATTTGAACACAATAATGAAGCACTTTGTTTTAAGCGCTGCACTATTTGTTATTATCATCACCGTCGTGGTCAATGCATTGCCCATGACAAATGACGATGATGAACTCATTGCCATCACCGACTCGGACTCCGACTCGGACCTGGTGGCTGGCAAAAAAACGGCCCACGAATTGCCGCACATGGTAATTGCACCCAGGAGACCCGCAACGGATGCGTCGTCGCCAAGCCACAATGGCGCCATGTACGATACCATTGTGGAGGAGCTACAGTCAGCCGGTGTCCAAACATCCGACCAAAGGCAACTCCAGACCCTGAGCTACAAGGAGTTGACGCGTCTGTTGGCGCTGTATCATTTAACCCAGAGTCGCAACTACTATGAGGCACCAGCTCAGGACAAAGGACGACCAGTGACACAGTAAGCGGGCACAGGAAATTTCTGGAAATTTCAATTCAATTCAATTCAATTTGTTATCAAGTTTTCAAATTTTATTACTATGCAAATCGTTGTGAAATGCAATAATAATTATTAAAAAAAAAAAATAAAAAAATATATAAAATAAATAAATAATTATTTATTTTTGCTTGGAATTGAAATATCCTAGAGAAGAAGTGCGTAGTCTTCATGCCACGGCAGCATGTTGCTTGCTAGTGGTTGTGACGGGCACTGCGCGTTGCCAGTCGAGCTCATCATGTGGCGCTGATGGAGCTGCCTCCTGATCCACCGAGCAGCTGGAGTTGTTGCTGCTGCTCGTCGTGGTCACAACCACACGTGGCATTTGTCTTCGTTGCAGACGCTTTGCAATCGGCGGCACAAACAGATCATGCCTGATCAGCGTACATTCCGCATCCTGGTAGATGCGTCGATTGTCATCCCATTTGAAGAGCGCACAGCAGCCAGAGAGCAGCCAACCGCCAACAAAAGCAATGAGGAATCCCAGCGGCGCATACCACATATAACTGATCCGATACAGATAGAAATAGTCATCCTCGTCGCCAGTCTTGGGCAGGGATGGCGACTGCATATTAATGGCACCGGGTTGCCGCAGCAGATCCTGCGCATAACTGCGCTCAATGGGACAGCCGGCGATGGACATGTCCAGGCTGGGTATGTCCGGTTTGGGCTGGCCAAAGCCAATCCAAAAGGAGAAGGCCAGCGAGAGTAGGAGCGCAGTCAAGGCACCCTTCTGGTTGGCCGATGTCACGTACATGCCCAGCGTGAAGAGTCCCAGCAGTGGACCACCGATGATGCCAAAGATGGACAACGCTGCCTGCAGCAGGCCACCAATGGAGCCGGCCATAAAGGCCATGGCAATGCAGACGGCACCAAAGATGACGGACAGCAGCTTCGAGTACCAAAGGGTTTGGCGATCGGTCAGCGTACGTCCCAGCCAGCAACGCATCAATGGCTTCAGATAATCCTCCAGTGTGACGGCGGACAATGAACTGATTGCCGAACTGATGGTGGAGAGGCTGGCGCAGAATATGCCCGAGACGAAGAGACCCGCCAGGCCACTATACTCGCCCATTGTGTCTACGACGAACAGCGGCATCACCTGATCCCGCGATGTGACGCGACCCTCCAGCACCGGATCACAGTCCCGGTAATACCAATAGATGCACAAGCCCGAAAAGCATGTGCTTACGCTCAGCAGGCACAGTATGGGCAGACACCACCACAAGGCGGCACGGGCTGATCGTATATTCCGCACGGCCAACAAACGCTGCACCTGCGTCTGATTGACGCCATAGATGGCCAGATAGGTGGCACTGCCGCCCAACACCTGGGTGAACCATGTATGCCGTGCCGTCGGATCGATGCGGGCATCCGCGAAATCGATGCGTCCATTATCCTCCGCCGCCTTCCATATCACATCCATGCTGCCCGCCTTGATGCCCGCACAGATGATCACACTGAAGACGGCGGCGAACATCAGCAGCGATTGATAGATGTCGGTCATGAGCACGGCCTTCATGCCACCCATTGTGGCATAAATGGTGCATACAACGCCCACAATCAGTATGGAGAATATCTGACTTAGACCGGTGACCGCTTCCAAAGCCAAGGCCGGTGCATACACCACAATGCCCATATACAGGATCATCTGGACCGAGAAGGCCAAGGAGGCAGACAAACGGGTCGCATAGCCGAAACGTTGCTCCAGATACTCATAGACGCTGGCCGTTTTCAGACGATAGAATACGGGCAGTATCAGGTAGGCGGCAATGGGCGTGGACAGCACATAGGAGATATTGATGATGACGAACATGGTGCCATACTGATAGATCTCCATGGAGACACCCAGTATGGTGACGGCCGACATAAAGCTGGCCATCAAACTGAACGCAACGGGCGTAACGCCCATGGACCGATCCGCCAATAGATACTCCGTTGTGGTGCTCTGCTTATTCCCGGAGAACCGATAATACAGTCCGATCAGTATCGAGATGATCATCACAACGGCCAGGATCACATAGTCCCAAACGCCAAGAGTTGCCATCGTTGTATTTTAAGTTGAACGGATGAATCTCTGTAGCAAAAGTTAGTCAACTTTCCAATCCAATTAACGTATGTTTTTGTTGGAATTTCGAATCCAATTTCCTTGGCCTCTAATCGACAGACAAACAATATTTGATATTTGATTGTTGATAAGCGCCATGCGATAAACCCCAGCGAGAGAGAGAGAGAGGTCTGCAAATCTGAGAGAGATTTTCACGCTGGCGGTTCCTCCTTTTTTCGTCTCGGCGAGTGGAACGCGCGCGCGTCTTTAACGGTTGCCGGCCGTCAATGAAATGGCCACAAAGAGCAGCGTATTCCGCTACAAAACACACACGCATACAACACACAGAGTCACTAATATAACCATAAACAATTAAAACACAACTCAGCTACTCAGTCGATTCTGGCCCAAAAGGAAACCATTGCTGCTGCTCTGCTTGCTGCCGTTGTTCTCGTTCTCGTTGTTGTTCTCGTTGTTGTTGTAGTTGTTTTATTGCTCCATTGGGCCAAGTGAGATAGCAGCTTAGCTCGACTCGGCGGAACACATGCTGGGTGGGCAATGTCGTCCGCCGTCCGTTGTCGCCACGCCACTGCCTATGACGACAGCAATAACATGACTCAACAAACTCCCATGCGATGCCATAACACGGGTTAACCACATCACCAATTGATCAGCAAGCAGCACAACATCCCCACATGGCAGAGGATCATTGATCACAGCATCCATAGATTACTTTCCTACAGTCCTAGTACTATTGCTGGCATCAAGGATGTGCTCCATCTGTGGCCAGCTGCCTACGCACTTGACCCACATCATGACAGTGTCATTTAATTAGTGAACCCAACCGCAGGTGGTCCAACTTCAGACTAGAGATGCAAATGCATCGTGCTTAGTTCGTGTCACGAAAATTGTATTCCATAATCAAATCGAACAAATTCCACTTTAAATTATATTAAATTTCATAGTCGATTCAGAAAAAATGTGGGAAATTATTTGGGCTTATAGGATAAGTTCGGTTTTTGCTCATTTCCAATCAAGGCAAACAACGAGTTATGTTTTCCATTTCTCAGAAATCGATATATATCGTGCTTAAATCGTGGCACGAAAAATTGACTCCATAATCAAATTGAAGAAATTAAATTTAAATTATCTTAAATTCTTAAAGCAGATTCCAAAAAATGTAAGATATTATTTGGACATGTAGAAAAAGTTCTGTTTATGACCATCTCTAGTCAAGGCAAACAACGAGTTAAGTTTTTTATATCTTAGAGATGGACATACATCGTGTTTACAGCGTGTCACGAAAAATGTATTGGGTAAAACTTGTGAAGAGTTTTCAAGAGTTTAAGACCATTTTCTTCATCTCTAGTGGCGACACACATTGAGTTATGATATGATATCTCATGTATTTATTATAATTAGCACAAGGTAACAGACATCTTCCATTTAAAATGAGCTAAGTTAACAACTGGAGCTGCAGACTGATTAAATGATAATTGCAGGTGTTATATACATTAATTATCTAGAACAGTAATGATACTCAGTCGGTGTGATTTCTCGTTTGAAGTGTCTGTACTTCAATAGTTTCACCTGACTGTAGATGCCAACAAATCTGCCCAAGAAATCAAGAAAAAAAACTATGAAGAAGCAGATTGATTGCGTGCAAAGTACCTTTTGATAAGACTTCTTCGCACGAACATTCCGAGAAAATCTAAGACTACGCCTGATAATCATAGTCGTATGAAATCAATGACCAAACTGCAGATTATAAATATTTACGAATTAATCGATTTATTAGAATGATATGGAACTAAACGTGCAATAATAGTGATAAGGCAGCTATGAGATGAAGGAGCTGGGAATACGATAGTATGGCAACAGCTGATCGAATTTCGGATCAGTCTACAAAGAAGTGCTCGACTGAAAGATCTACACGATTACTTGGAACTGCTTCACTTTCATTAGCTCAGTTGATAATTCAACCAAGTTTTAACATAATAATAGAAAGGATTTGGGCACTTACCGTGACTTGGTACCAGCCGGCGGGATTTTGTAACAATTTGCCGAATTTTCCACGAGGAATTGGCGAGCCTCGACGATGTGCACTTGGACGAGCCTGCAAGAATAGGGGCGTCATTATAACATCAATTGAAATAAACAAAATGAGTAAAGTCAAGTACCTTAACCGTGGTGGTCATTTCGACCATGTCATCGTCTTCCTCCCAGCGACGCACATCCTGTGCCCGCAATTTGTGATCCGACTTGTGCGTGAACTGTGAGGTCTTGAAGCTAACACGGCGCTTGTCGCGGCCTTTTCTCCGCTGATAATCATCAGCATCTAATTAATACAAGATATAATGGAATTGAATCAAATGAATGGAAAATGGAGGGAAATATTTACGTACCTTTGAGTGCTGAAAAACGTGATACGGTAGCATTCCCGCCTCCGCCATTGCCAGAATTGTTGTTGTGGCGCTGAACGTTGTTGCCTCCTCCTCCACGCTTGGGCATTGTGAGCAAAACAAAAGCAACTTACACAGACAAAAGGGATTTGATATTTTGTTTTGGGTTTGATTTGCTTATAATATGCGCAATGTAAACACAGTATTCCTTAGATTATGAGCACACTATTAAATCTTCGCTATATGCTTGATTTTTTGATTATTTCTATTGCTATTTTTAATATTTGCAAGACACTATATTAACAACGTAATTTCATGAAATGCTTGCTGCAACACTAGTATGGTAGACATGTTGTTATTGGTGCAGCTTTCAACACTGACACAACCTGTGTGAATGCCATTGAACAGCAATCGATGTGAATGGCATTTTGTGCAATCTGGCAACGCCACACCACTGTTTTGGCAAACGTAAATTCATTTCATATTTTCAAAACACAATACATATCATTCGCGGCAGCTTCAAATAATTAAATAAATTATTCTAGAATGTCAACACAAATTCGAAAATCTCCATTTGTAGTCAGTGTGGCCGATACAGACGCTCAGGTGGTACAAAGTCTTGGCGAATTATTAGAACGTTGTGCGAATCAAGCGCTTCAACATGCCAAAACTTTTCGCATTGGACTTTCAGGTGAGAGCTATTTACATGTGTGTGTGTGTGTGTGTGTGTGTGTGTGTGTGTGTGTAAACTGAAGTATGTGTGATAAGCTCAACTTGAGGTGACCTTGCATCACACTACGCCATTCACAAAGTCTTGCATTTATTATATATATGTACATACATATGAATGTATTTATAGGTGGATCACTTGTGCAGCTTTTGACCCGAGCAATCGTCTTGAGCAAAGTGAATGCAAGTCAATGGAAGTTTTATTTTTGCGATGAACGCTATGTATCACATGATAATGCCGAGTCCACATATGGAGCGTACCGGGCAGAGTTATTAACTGAGCTGCCAAGTATTTTGGCAAATCAGTTTGTTGTTGCCAACACATCATTGCCATTGGACGAGTGTGCTTCTGACTACGAGGAGCGCATTAAGTCAGACTTTGCAACGGATATGCCCATATTTGATTTGTTGCTCTTGGGCATGGGACCGGATGGACACACCTGTTCGTTGTTCCCAGAGCAGCCTGAGAGCCTCACGGAATCACAGCGATTGGTCATTCCCATACGTAATTCTCCAAAGCCGCCACCAACACGTATCACATTCACATTGCCATTGATAAACAATGCCAAGGAGGTTGCCTTTGTGATAACTGGCGCTGGGAAAGCCGATGTTGTTGAGGTAATAAGCACCACATTTTCAATTGAATGATTTGACTTACAAATAATTTTGAATTTTAGCGCGTTTTTCTCAAGTTGGATAAAAAGTTGCCCGCAGCTTGGATAGAGCCCAGTCATGGACAACTGACGTTAATTGCTGACATGGCCGCAGGCAAGGCACTTGCATCACAGTCACAGTGTTGTACACAATCGAGTTGTAGCTAAATTTATAGTCAAATAAATATTATGGTTATAGTGTTCCATATGTGCATTGGGTGATAGAGTATTTGAATTGCGCGCCACACTAAATACAGGGCTACCAATTGGCATGGCGGTGCCACTGTGCTGCACAAACCACAAGCCGATACAGTGGCGTTGCCAGATGCTAGCAAAAAACTCCCATTCAAGTGAAAATGTACTAAGAGAAAACACAACAAATATTTGTCGAAATATCTAAACATTGTGAAACACAATGGCACGCCAATAGTTTCAGAATATATTTGTGAAGAACCAAACGCACATGCCGACCATCAGCAATGCCCGATACAACCACTGACTTCGATGCGGAGCGCGTTTGTCGCGTTTGCTTGCGCGAAGTGGGCGATTTCTATTTCATCTACGACGAGGCGCCCGCAGAGCGGGGCGTAAACATTGCCCAGATACTAAACGAATGCACGCGCTACACCTGCGAGAGATTTGACCAGATGCCGCATCACATGTGCGACACCTGCATCCAGGATGCCTGCCAAGCGTACCGCTTCAAGCGTAACGCCGAGAAATCCTATAGATCCCTGGTCTCCATGCTGGGACGAACGCTGCCCACCAAGCCCAACAGCAGCGATGTGTGCACCCAGACGGAACAGGTGGCAACGCTGGCGTGCGGCATCTGCGCTGATCAATTTGTGAATATTGTAGAACTGCGATTGCATCGCAACCGACAGCACAAGCATTTGGAGGATCTCAAGTGCAGACTATGCAGTGTCCACACCGAGTTCCAAAACTTTCGTCAACTGCGTCAGCATCTCGTCGAGGAGCACGACCGCCAATCGGTGGCTCCCTTTCTACGTCGCCGCCTGCAATGTCGCAACTGCCAGCGCTCCTTTAGTCGCCGGGATCATCTCTTGCGCCATGTGCGAACGGTGCATAGTGGCGTACAAGCAGAGCTGGAAGAGAACGATAAGGGAGATGAGGGAGATGGAGATGAGGAGCAGCACATGGCAAACCATTGGCCGGCCATCGATGAGACGACCATGCAGAGCGGCGGTATGGATGAACTGGAGTCAACTGCAGTTCTATTAAATACGACGCACAGCTCCAATGATGATGAAGACATGACCATTAACAATGGAGACATTTACCTCTGCCATACGAATCCTATTTCCAGCAATGAAGAGGAAGCCGAAGACGACGACGATAACGTGTCGGATGCTGAAGCTAAGCAATCCCTGTGGCTGCACATTAAACCAGAACCGGAGGCGGATCCGCAATCCAATGACACCGCCTCTGACTCCACCCCCGCTGTGCTTCAAGTGAAACGTGAGAAACGGCGACGAAAGCCTCCGTTGTCTAAGGAGCAGGAGGAGCAGGAGGAACTGGAGCAGTCCCATGAGAGCCATCGAAGGACATCAACTCCTGCGGATGTCAAGGGTAAGTTGGGATTTATTTGAAGTTCATCACTAATTAGACCTGAGCATTGCAGTGGAACCCTTAGCCAGTGCCGGGGAGCAGCAGGTGCCCATAAAGCAGGAGGGTCCGCCAGTGAGTAGCCTTAAGGAGCACAAAGAGAATGAAGATTACTATGCGCAAGATGTGGAAGTGGATACATCCACAGTTGCGGATGCCATGCACAGTGCCGATGACTATGCAGAGGATGAGCCTGACGGGGATGACGTGGAGGATGACGAAACCGATATGGATGATGATGACGAGGTTGATGATGACGATGACGATGATAATGATGATGACGAGGGAGGAGATGGGGAAAGCGATGAACTTGATAGGAAAACGGCCGCACTTAAAACAGACATCGAGTCCACGAGTCCCAAATCGAAACAATCCCAAGCCAATCAAGTGGAAATCGTACGGGAATATCTGGAGAAATCCTCAACGGGGGAGAAGCCTTCACAGCAGCGGCGTCGTCGTCGCCGCAGTAAACCAACGGATGCGGCTGAAGCCAACCCAGAGAATCGCTGTGACATCTGTCAGCGGACATTCTCGCGCCATTGCCACTTGTTGCGGCACAAGCTGTCGCATCTGGAGAAGAAGCCGCATAGCTGCCCTCACTGTCCCAAGGCGTTTGCGCGCAGCGATCACCTGAAGGCGCATGTCCAGAGTCTGCATGGCAGCAAGGAGCACAAGTGTGTGCTCTGCGATGCGGCCTTCACCCGCCCAGATGCGCTCGAGCGGCACAAGCTCAGCAAACACAATGGCGAGGGCGTTGATGCCGCCATCGAGATTAAGCTGCAGATGAACGAACACACCTGCGAATATTGCTCAAAGCGATTCTCCAGCAAGGCCTATCTGCGCAAGCATACCCTCATCCATACCGAGTTCCTCTACGCCTGCAAGAACTGTGACGAGACCTTCAAGGAACGGCAGCAGTTGCGTAGCCATGAGAAGACCCACACCGGTCAGCGCAACTTCCTCTGTTGCATTTGTGGCGATAGCTTCGCACGCAACGACTATTTACGCGTTCACATGCGGCGCCATAATGGCGAGAAGCCGTACAAGTGTCGCTACTGTGTCAAAGCATTTCCACGTGCCACAGACCTCAAGGTGCACGAACGGTAAGTCGAGATTTTTATATCCCAATTCAAAATTCCAATATCGATAAGACTCAAAAGCCAAAAATATGCCTATCGATTGCGATATTATCGATATTGGCTTACATATCGAAAATATCAACATGCTTTCGATATTCCTATCATTCCTATCGAATAATCGCATGCCTGGCTTCGGTTAGAATTTAAATACTCAAATTGATTCAAGTTGATATATGTATTCCACTATGAATCTATACGTCAATCTATATGTATTCTTAATTTTTACAGTTATCATACGGGCACCAAGCCCAATCTGTGCAACACGTGCGGCAAGAGCTTCCATCGCGCCTACAACCTGACCATACATATGCGGACGCATACGGGCGAACGGCCATACAAATGCGATCAGTGCCCGAAGAGCTTCAGCCAAAGCAACGACCTGAAGGCCCACATCCGACGTCACACGGGCGAACGCTACAAGTGCCCCCACTGTGATGCGTACTTCCTGCAGCTGTATCACATGCGCAACCATTGCCTCACCGCACACAACAAGCACATCGAGACGAAGACGGGCAGATTGCAGCGCACCGGACTGCTCGATGAGCCCACCCAAAGTCATCTGACCACGGTCGTGATGCCGCCGGCACGATATGTGCCACAGCCGCATGCTATCAACGAATTAACGCCTGGAGCGCCAACAGCAACAACAACGACAGCGGCTGCTGCAACAGCGACAGCCATTGCAACAACTATTGTGCAATCACCGGTGGCATACAACACGGCATCACCTGTGGCTGTCACCGTGCCAGTTCCTGTTCCCGTTCCCGTACCACTGCCCATGTCTGTAAGTGTGCCCGTACCCGTGCCAGTAACGTTGCCGGTTAACGTGAGTGTGCCCGAAGGTGTTGGCTTTGTGACCGCAACAAATGCAAATGCAAATGCGCAAGGCGCAGCTGCAACGACTGCATCACCATTTGGAACATTCAACATAACGCCCGCCGTCATGGGTAAGCCATCTCCATTCCTTTCTGCTTCAGGAGCAAGCTCACTATAATTGTTGCTATCTCTGTCTCTGTTACAGCGCATCTCATGTACAATAACAGCCAGCAGAGCAGTGCCAGTGGCAATGAAGCCAGCAAATAGCCGATGATCTGGCAACACTTCCAATACCAGTTACAACTTGAGCTACTCTTGTAAATAGAATGCAATGTTAATATGTATATAATTTAGTCTCAAGCTTAGCTGTAAATAAACATATATATATATATATACATATTTGTATATGTAAGTTGATCACTTATGCAAAACGAAAATGGTGCAAATAAAAATAGATTAACTGAGTAAATTTCAAGATTTCGTTCATAGCAACTTCACAGTGTGACCAGTGCCGATTACAATTGCAAATCCTGTCAGCTGCATTCAAGAATTTTGTAGTCTGGCAAGCTTAAGCAAAAGTTTGGCGCGAATTTAAATTAGGTGCAGCCATAATTGCATTTCCTTGAATTTCTGTTTTATTTATCATATATATGTATATATATATATATAGAAAAAGCGACACAGACATTTGTGGTTGTTGCGTATTACATATATGTTGTACACAAACATATGTACGCATTGTTTTTTTTTAAAATGTTTTATATGTATTTTTTCTTCTCTAACGCGACAAATACTATTTGAAAGTGTGTGTTTTGTTTGCTGTAACTAGATTCAGAATCTAGATACAACTACCACGCATTGCTCAAATTAATTCGTCCACATTTTTTTTGTTTTTATGTTAACTGTTTTTATGTTTCAAATATATTTTCTGTTTAGGTTGACAGTTATTGGTTTTTGTTTGTTGTTTTCTGGCCCACAAAACGGCAACGAGGTACAAACATATCGAACACACGTTGTACATACAGGCAAAACGTATACATACAAACACACATAAATACATACATACATACATACATGTAGGCATAAAATGGTATTTGATTACATTGTTAAACTAACAATTTAACAATGCCGTACAAAAAAATATATACGTAAGTATGTGTATGTATGTTGCATTTTTATATTGTACTATTTAAAAAAACAATCAACAAGAACAACATTGTGTGTGTATGCGTGTGTGTATGTGTGTGTGTGTGTGTGTGTCTTGATGACTCCATATTATATTATCTTAACAGTGGACAGAGAGAGAGTCGTAATTTGTTTGCATATTCTTTGCATGTTAATCATAGTTTTATTATTATAATTATTATTGTTTAAGTTGTTGTTAACATTATACATATGTAGTATATTTCATATTATAATTCTCCTGCGCTTTTAACTCGTTGTGCTCAATTTTCAAAATTTGTTTATCATGTTTTTTTTTTATTTTACTGGTTTGCATATTTTGTCTTTGATTTGTAGCTTATGCAAGTATTTATAACACCAACATACACACTCATACTCATACTGATATTTAAACAATTAGTTACATACAAACATTTCAATAACAAGTGTTGTGTTTTCACTTTCAACAAAGTAGTATCTGCTTCAATGTCTTGGGAGATCCATCGACTGTTGCAACTGCGGGTGCGTGCCCATAGGCAACAGCTGTCGCCATCTATCGAGAGTTTCACACACTCTCTCTCTCAAATCAAACACACACACACACACACACACACACACACATTTGTTGAATAGGTTTACTGTGTGCATGTGTGTGTGTGTATGGTTGTATTTGTGTGCTTCAGCTGACAAAAATAAAAAAGAATAAAAATTAAGGAATAAAACAATAAAAACAAAAGAATTCATCATCGTAATTATAATTAGAATCATAATTAATTAATCATCATCATAAGATATATGCAATCATAATCATAACCATAGTAATCGTAATAATAATAATATAATAATTACAATTAGCATAATAGTAATAATAATAATAATAGTAATAGTCATAATAGTTAATAAATAAAGATTCTAAATAATCGTTTGACAATCATTTCACAATTTGTTATCAATTACATAGTATAACATATGTATTACATATCATATTACAGCTACTTTTCATCTGGTTTCCTCCTCCCCCTCCTCCTCAACCATTTCTTTCACAATACTTAAATTTACATACACATATACACATACATCAATATACATACATACATACATATCTCTCGAGAGCAACATTCACACACTCACATCGGCTATATATGTATATGTACATATATATGTATATGTATATGCAAATTATTTATATATGTACATGTATTTTATAAAATATATATATAGCATATCGTATAATAATTATAAATAATACAAAATAATAATGCACACAATAGACAAGTTACATTCAGATGTAAAAAGAAAAATTAATAAAAAATTAAAAAAAAAAAAAATAGTTCTCTTCCGTTTTCATTCCCATTCTCTTCCGTTTAACATTTATGTAATATTCGTTTAACAAATGCAGGCTTTATATACCTTAAACATACATATACACAGACACATACACATACATGTACATACAGCTGTATGCATGTATGTATATATGTATATGTACAGATACATACATATGTACGTTTTCGTTAAGTTTTTCATATCCCATATACACATACATACAGGCATACATACATACATACATACATACCGACACACTTTTACAATTAATTAAACTATGCTAAACTGTTATACATTTACAGAAATGTATGTGTATAACACATTTTCCTTAATGCTCTCAATTTCTTGCTTCCGTTATCTCTCTCTATTTCGCTCTCTCTCTCGAGTGCTCTGCATTCTATTCTTTCGTATCGCTTCTGCTTTTATTTTCACTATTTGTTTGAATTTGTGTTTTTGTTTTCATTTTCATTTTAATTTTCAAATTTTTTTTTTTTATTTTATATTTTGTTTTTAAGTGGCACAGCCACGTTTTGAACTTTAGGCCTGGTATCATTTCAACATCTATTTCTCGCGCTCTCTCATTAAATTGTCAAACTTTCTTTCTCTTTCTTCTTCTTCATCGTCGTCTGTTTCTGCTCTCATCACAACTGTATAGAAAGCTTAAAGCTCTCTCTCTCCCCCTCAGCTTTACTTGCTGACAGCTGCATCTGAGAGCAACAGTGTGACCAGAGCTCATTGAAAAGAGAGTGAGGCGATTGATACAAAAAAAAAAAAAAAAAAAATTAAAAAAAAAACTTGACAATCAACAACAATAAACAACAACAATTAAACTACAACAATAACTAGGAGTGCGCGTTGAGCAGGCGGCAGCAGTGATGACATCAGTATCGCCTCTATTTGGTTTCATCCTGATCCATTGGCTCCTCGGAATCATCACGCGACAGTGTTCTACACCAATTGTATAACAGAGTATAACAGTGAGCAAGTGTGTGAAAAGGTTAACCACATGGTACTCACCTGTGCATCGATTGCATGGAGAGTCCGGCCATTGCATTGACCGTTTCAGATTCATCATGCTCAACTTTGAGAGCCTCCAGGGCGGACAGGCTTATCGTATGCTCCAACATCCGGACGCAGGGCCAATGTGTTTGCTAAACAGAGACAACATACGGAGATTGTGAGAGTGAGATAGTGATAGAAATAGACACCACGAACCTGTATGGCAATGGTCTTCTGGAGCGTATTAATGGCATTCTTGCATGGCGGCCTCTCCAATTCACTTTGCGCTATCGGGGAAATGGGATCACCGAGCAGCGCCCGCACACATTCCTGTGCCGAATCACAGATGGCGGCCAGATCGTAGCCACCCTCCAGTGCCAGTACGACCTTGCCATTGGCCAATTGCAGAAGTTCGCGTGTCATCAGACCGAAACAGGCCGGGGACACATGATAGCCGCCAAGTGGAGCCGGATGACCGGTGGCCGCATCGAAGCCCGACGAGACGAGCACAATGTCCGGATTAAAGCACTTGGCAATGGGCATCACAACGGTACGGAATGCAGCGATATACTCGGCGTCACCCAATGGCGGATTCAATGCGCCCGACCACGAGATGTTCACATTAAAGCCGAGACCAGCACCGGCGCCGCACTGCAAATGTTTCCAAATTATTCAAATAAACGGACTGCAAATATATCTCGTACCAATTCTATTACTGCCACTAGACATAAAACAACATAAAATCTCGTACTAACTTTATAAAGTATACACAACTAAACAAACGTTTTTGATTATCAATGTAATCACAATGTAACAACAGTACTATCAATGTAACTTCAAGTTCCTCGACGACATAAAATCTCGTACCAAATTAAAATTGTAACAATAACTGAAAAGTGTTTTGTAGTTACCTCAGCGGGACCACCTGTGCCAGGAAAGAAATTACCGTCATCGTGTCGATGTATGGAAAGATATAGAATGTCAGGACTTTGGTAGAATGCTTGCTGTGTGCCATTGCCATGATGCACATCCTGTCAAAACCATCAATTAGTATTGTAAGTGTATGTGAGATGTCGGTGTCGTTGTCGGTGTCGGTGGCATCGTTACTTACCCAGTCTACGATCAGAATGCGTTTCACTTCGGGCAAACGTTGACGCAACAGTTTCGCCGCAATGGCAATCGAATTGAAGAAACAGAAACCCATGGCCAAATTGGCCTCGGCATGATGACCAGGCGGACGGACGACAGCGAAACCGTTGCGCAAATCCCCCTTGGCCGTCTTGAAAGCCAAATCGATGACGCATCCCGCTGCCATGCGGGCTGCCGTTGCCGTATGCAATTCATTCCACGTCGTATCCAGATCGACGCCCAAGCCACCGCATGCCAAACGGACAAAGACGCTCTCCAGCTTAGGGCGGCTGAGTTGTCCCTGATTGGAGCCAAAGAGCATGGCATGCGCCTCGGTGTGCACCGTCTGCAGCTCCTCCTGGGTGGCCTTGCGTGCCCGCAATCTATCA
Source organism: Drosophila quadrilineata (assembly GCA_018150725.1). Lineage (NCBI taxonomy): Eukaryota > Metazoa > Arthropoda > Insecta > Diptera > Drosophilidae > Drosophila > Drosophila quadrilineata. Next base: position 5,890,303 of record JAECWN010000432.1, read on the forward strand.
CAACGCTTGACCAGATCCGTCTCATTGAGGCGCGCCCAGACGCTCTGCAAGCGTCCGCTGTGCTCCGGATGTGTCGCATTATTGCCACAGGTGCAGGTATGCTTCAGCATGAGCGGATCGTAGGCCAGACCCGTTGTGATCTTCTTGTTGTGATTGTGTGTCGTGGACAGCCTGTTCTCCGCCAGATGCTGCTGCAAATGGACGGCATAGGCGCCGCTGCCCAACAGGTGACGCTTGTGGGGCAGCGTTAGATTCACGGGCGGTATGTGATCAGCCGACGACGAGGTGACAATGGGTGACGGCTGCTGTCCAGTGTCCGGTATCTGGCTGAGACCGTGCGGACCCAGCGGCACCAGCGGACTGCTCAATGTGCGCGACAATGGCCGCATTGCGTCCTTGGCCATCTCCTCCTCCTGCAGGAAGAGCAGCTCACGCTGTTGCTGCAGATACTCCTGATCACGCAGCTTGCTCGAACCGTGCTTGGCAGCGGCGGCGGTGGCGGTGGCACGATACGAGGCTGCCGCCGCAACGGCAACGGCCAACGCTTCGGGCAGATTCTGTGATGTGCTGGTGGCAATTGTATTGGTCAGCACCGTTTTGGGCGGCTTCTTCTTATCGGTCAGATCCATCACCTCCGCCGCGGAGTCATCGTCCTCCTCCCGCAGCAACTGCGGCTCCCGGCTGCCCACACCGCCACCCACAGCAGCAGCAGCAGCGGCCGCCGCTGCAGCGGCACCTCCGCTCCGCGTCAGGACGGTCTGTCTCAGTTTCTGGGTGAGCACCTGATGCTGATACGCCTGTCGTTCCGCCTGCAAAGCGAGATCATTATTATCAAAATCAATTTCTAATTAAACGTTTCAATCAAGAACAATTTAATCACAAAAAAAAAAAATAATTAAAATAATTGAAAATATAAAAAAATTAAATTTTAAACTTTCTTGATTGGAATTAAAACTGCCAAAAGCTTATTATTATTATTATTATTATTGAAAATTAAATACAAAATTACTAAATAACAATAAATAGAAAATTAAATAAAAATATTTTAAAAATTTTTTTCTAATCTAAATTTAAAAATAATTAATATGAAATTTACTAAAAAGTTACAAATTTTATTTTAAATTGTTAAATTAAAAAGGGTATATAAATAAAATAAAATAATTATAATTATATATGATTCAATAAAATAATTATAATTATTAAATTTAATGCTAATCGAAAATATTAAAAATCTATAATTATAAAAATTTTTCATTTAAAAAATATGTATAATAGATACAATATAGATTTCATTTGATTTCAATGTAATAGAAATATATTTTATATGTAATAATATAATAATATAAATAAATATTTAAAATTGTTAAAAATCTTCAAATGCAAATTTAACAGGTCGTTAAACAATTACAATAATTAACAACACAATAAAATAATAATAAAATATTTTAAATATGTTATTAATTAATTTAAATAGTTTTATAATTACGTAATTTCTAGATGTACGTAAATCACTTATCAAAAAATAAGTAAAATTTTAAATTAAAATATAAAAAAAAAAAACTTACCTCGCTATTCTCGTAGTGCGTTTGTGCCACATTCAGCTGGCCGGCACCGGTTAGCATGGGATGTCCCAGCGGCAACGGTGCCGACTGTGTGCGTCCTAGCGGTCGGTGTCCCTGCTTATGCAGATGCACCTGCGCCACTTGTGCGTCCGTCATGGGCACGTGCCCGCCATGCGTGTGCGTATGTGCATTTTGTTGCTGTTGTTGCTGGTGCTGTTGTTGTTGTTGTTGTTGGTATAGAGCATGGGCGTGACTGTTGGTGGGCGGCAATGAACCGGCAGCAGCTGCTGCTGCCGCCGCTGCCACAGCCGCCGCATGCAGATTAACAGCGGAGGCGGCGGAGGCAACGGGCACACCACTCAACTGCATGTAGGACGACGATGAGGGCAGAATTGTGGAGGCGGCATGGGCCTGCGGTGGCGCCACATCACCCACCAACGAGGCCTGCGACGATGATGTGGATGTGGCCGATGCGGAACGCACCACTGGCGATGGCTGTGGCGCTATACCCGTCGCTGGCATCATCGAGAGCGTTGCTGCAGCGGCGGCGGCGGCGGCGGCAGTTGTTGCCGGGCGGCCATAGGACATGGCCAGGGGACTATAATAGGTTGGCGGTGCTCCAACACCGCCGACACCGACACCAACACCAACACCCACGCCAACGGGTAACGGTGGCGGTGCTGCGCCTGCGGCAGCCACATGCTGACGCAGTGCAGCAAACATGGCATAATGGGAGCCAGGGGCAGCTGCTGGCGCATTGGTTAGATGCGGACGACCCAACGAGATGTTCGGCAGGGATGGTGAACTGAACAATGGCAGATCGTTGATACTGCTTCGCTGTCCTGGCTGATACTGGCTACCCTCCTCGTTCTCCTCCTGTATGGGTGCGCTGGTCGGTGAACCGCGGCTCCCCACCACGCCCACCGACAACGTCGTCGACGATGGCGGTGAATTGGGTCCCGAGTCCGGAGTGCTATTGCAATCTGCTCGAATACAAACAGAGAAGAATATTAGTTAACAATTGTTTGGAGTTAAGATTGGACATGTTTATGGTTGAGGACAGTTAGGGGGAGCAACGGTGGCAAGAGGTTCGAGGTTCGAGGTTGGGGGCTGGAGCAGGGCAGCTTAGCAATGGGCAACAAACAGCGGCAGCAATAATTGAGGTTATGTTGGGTTAATATAGCCGACGACAAACAAATTATGTATATATAAAGACAAAGTCGGTCGTGAACTCGACTGCTGAAAATCTCGTACCTTTCTTTTATCCTCTTTGCCAAACAGCAGAAAATATCGTACTTATTTCATTTTGGTTTTTTACTTTGCCAAACTGCTGAAAATCTCGTACTTAGTATTTAATTTCTTTGTCTTTGTTCTTTTACTTTCACTAATTAGGTGAAGATAGAGTCGATAGACAACTCGACTGCTGCAAATCTCGTACATTTTATGTATCTTTTAATTGGCTATACTTTTTGGTAAAAATTTTAAATTAAAATTAGAAGACAACTCGACTGCTGCAAATCTCGTACATTTTATTTATCTTTTAATTGGCTATACTTTGTGGAAAGAATTTGAAAATAAAATTAGTAGACAACTCGACTGCTGCAAATCTCGTACATTTTATTATTTCTTAACTTTGCCTTACTTTTTGGTGAGAATTTGAAAATAAAATTAGAAGACAACTCGACTACTGCAAATCTCGTACATTTTATGTATCTTTTAGTTGAAATTGCGTCTGCTGATGAAAATCTCGTACTTTTTAGATTTTTTTTTCGTACGAGATATGCAAAGACATTCTGTTTTTGAGGATTAAAAAGCTGCGTTTTTTGAGCTGATAAATTCTTGCACTTTTGTGTTAATAAATACATTAAGAAACAACAATAATATGATTTAAAAATTAACAGAATTAATACATAACTATAACAATAACAATAATAAAAGAAAATGAAAAGAAAATAAATTTTATAAATTAGGGATTGAATTGGGAGAAACTGGTAAACAAAAAAAAAAGAAGTGCTTACCAGCTGGCGGCAGCTTCAGGGGATGACGGCAACATAAAGAAACATACTTAAGATCATAACTAGATAAAGTCGGTTGTAATTGCTATATATAGTATAGTACTTGTATAGATCGGTCAAATGCTTAATTTGAGCTTCGGTTTTCTGGTCTTTCATGTTGTAATTGACTCAATTTCCATTTCCACATTTTACTTTCTGATTCTGGATTCTCTCTCATCATCTGGTCATGTTGCAGGCGGTTGCAAGCGGTTGATACCGCAATATTTATACATATATTTTCTACAAAACTGTTTGTTACCCCCCCAATGCCACTGCACCTAACTCTCCCTATATCCAATCTCCCCATCACTCTCTCTCTAAATATGTATAGAAATGTGTAGATATGTGGTTTTCTTTGAGAAAAATAACTAATACATTTACAAGTTAGTTTTTCTCAAAAAACAAAACAAAACAAAAAAGAAAGTATTTTTATTTTATAGTATAGTTCATACGTACTTGTGAGCACCGAGTTCTTTTGATGGCGTCGCTGTGCCGCTTGCAAGAGGCGCTCATGACGTCTGGCACCCGCCGGCGTTCCACCGATACGCGCCTTGCGCTCGATCACGCTCTGCTTTAGTCGTATCTTCAGCAGATTCGGCTCCGATGCTGTTCACAATATTTAGTCGTAGTTACAGTTAAACTTACTTACATTCACATACTTATATGTTATTATACAAAATCTTCAAATTATTCGATCACTAGCTACAAAGATCATTCTATTTGGTTTTTTTTTTTATCACAGTATAACCTACAGAGGTTCACTCGGTTTGTGGGGGGATCTCTTGGGGTTAGTCATTGTCAAATAACGGTTGAAGCATGCTTTTTTTTAGATCTTGCAAATTCTTATATTATTCTTCTTTACTATTTTCTTTACAATTTTACTAAACTTTCTTCGCTGCATTTTCTAGACTTCTTCTAATCTTCTAATATCGTAAGATTTGGACTTCTTCCCGTCGATATCTATGAAGATTCTTCTGTCCCTCACCATTTCTACTTAATTTTCACCATTTTTAATATATTTTTATGTCTTCTTTACTATTTTCTTTACAATTTTACTAAACTTTCTTCGCTGCATTTTCTAGTCTTCTTCTAATCATCTAATATCGTAAGATTTGGACTTCTTCCCGTCGATATCTATGAAGATTCTTCTGTCCCTCACCATTTCTACTTAATTTTCACCATGTTTAGTATATTTGTTACGTCTTCTCAACTATTTTCAAAATGTCGAAATTCCTCGGTATCATTTCGCTCTATTGAACTCTGATCCTCGTATTGTTCACTGATCATGACATATGCATAAAGTATTTTAATTAGATATGTCACTTGTCTCTCCTCTTTCTTGCAGTCTTCTCTTATCTCTCGAATTCTCGCGCTTAAATGTGAACAAATGTAAAACTGTCTGTTCCAATTGATGTCATTGTTCTACAAATTGATATTATCTTCAAGTTTCTCTATTCTAATATCTTTTAACCCTTCTTCAGCTTTTCTAGGTTGCCTCTAACTTACAGTTACATATATGTATCTATGTTTAGTGGTTGCATGCAATTCTACTTGCAACAAGCAAGCTTAAGCCATACACAACTTCATTTCATTAGCGTTTTCATTGGGAATTTCATTGTAAGTCTCATTGAGTTGCACTTACCCGTCTTGCGCAGCGGAAAATCAGATTCATATTTGAGCAGTGAGGGGGGCGGCTGAGGTATCTTATAGGGATGAGCGCTGGTCACGGTGCCCGCCGGCAGCGATTCACCCGAGGAGCTCTTCACTACGCCCCTGTAATAAACATCACATGGATGTTGTTAATAAATAAAATATCGATATATGTATGTATATGTATATCGATTAATTTGCATTTACCGATTCCGATAGGGCGATGTTGTTGTTGTGCCATTTGGTGCCACCGCTTGAGACTTGCGGCTCTTTAAAAAACACTAGAATGCGGCAAGAGATACGGAGAGCATATGTTAGAGTATGTTGTGGAATCAGAGATAATGTGAGATAGAGTATAGTTACACTGAGAATCTGTTTAACTTCGGGGCTCGCATTCGCATTGCAATTCTCTTTCCGTTTCATCACTTCTCTGCGTTCTCTTTGCTGCTGTTGTTGTTGTTGTTGCTGCTGTTGCTGTTGTTGTTGTTGCTGCTGTTGCTGTTGTTGTTGCTGCTGTTGTTGTTGTTGCTGCTGCTGCTGTTGTTGTTGTTGTCGATGCTGCTCCTCAACAGCGGCGGCTGTGGTAACCATGCTCTGTTCCCGCAATTCCTGGAAAGCGCCATGTGAATGCACCGCAAACTGAATAAATTACAGTAAGTTCGAGAGAATTTGTTGTTGTTGTTGTTTTTTAAGGGGTGGATGGAGGGGAAACGAGGTAACATAGAATAAGTGTATTTTGTTGCTCGTGCTGCTGTTGTTGTTGTTGCTGTTAGTCATCATGGCACTTCCGGCCAAGCGCCGGCCAAACAACATGATGATAATATTTTATTTATTTCTTGGCATTTCTTTATGCCACTTTTTTTTGCTTCTTATTTTGCAGCCCACGCGACTGCAAACAACAACAACAAGAGCGACCTCCACAACTGTTATGTTAATTAACATTAACAGCAGTGCACGCAGCAACATAAAATGTAGCAAATGTTATCGATAACAGCGATCAGCGTGTATCGAAAGACAGAGTGACAAAAAGAGCGACACAATTACACGACACGTGACGACAAGTCTCGTGTTGCGCTTTTGTAAATGCATTTCATATCATTTAATTTATTTGCCTTTTTTTTCTCTTTTTTTCTTTGCTCATCTCGTGACAACAGTTGGTTTGCTGCCTCGTTTCTACTTACATAGTATTTGTGCTCCAATTGCATTTTATGCTCTCGTTCCAATTGCTTCGTCTGCTCCTGATACGTATGCAGCAGAAGTTGTTTTTGCAGTTCTTGGCTCTTCTTTAGCTGCAATGGAAGAACAACAAAAGGAATGCACAGTTAGACACGACGAGAGAGATGAATATTTTTGCATGTGGGCACGAGAGCGACAATATCAAAGAGATAGAGAGAGAGAGAGAGAGAGAGTGTGTGTAAGAGACCTCCAGTTCCGCACTGTGACGCATTAGCATTATCATTATTTCGCTACATTTAATAACTTATATATTCACATGTGCATAACTCAATTAAAAACAAACATATGTATGTATGTACATAGCTTGATGAAACACTGTGTGTATGTGTGAGAGTATATGTACATATGCATGTGTGCGTGGACACTGAATGAATTAACAAAGCAAAATCACGCGTTACAAATTGTCAAGAGATCATAGATAGTTTGATGATTGTTGCTCTGCTTTTTCATCTTCTGAGTATTTCTTCCTCTTGATGTTGTTGTTATTGTGTTGTGTGCATTTCTGGGCTCTCTCAATTTGCGCAATTTACTCTCTCTCTCTCTCTCAGCATCAGTTGTTTTTTTTGCACACATGGTGATGCTGTGCTGCAGTGTTGCTGGCTTAGCTTTCTTAAGGCTAAATCTAGCATGTTTAACATATGAACCAGATTAAAGTTAAATTCTTGGCAATTTTTTATGGTTTTGCTTAGCTTTTTTTTAGCAAATAGTGCCTATTAATTAAATTAAATTTTAACTGTTAACTTTTTTTATATAGAATATTAGGTTATGCAGGCTTTCGACACTTGTCAACACCGCTGATATGTTTCCATGACCTTAGTCTCATGCACACATACACAAACAGACACGCTCATTCACATTCTCGCAAACATTCGCTAGTGAACACAACGCAGAGAGTAGTGGAGAGAGAGAGAGAGAGTGAGCCAACAGTAAAACTGTTTGCGTTTGGTTTGTGATTGTGGTTGCTTTTGTTTTCAGTTTTTTTTTTTGTTTTCTATTTTTATTGTTATTAAACTTATTATAATTTTTTTTTGCTAGCAGTCAATATATAATAATACCATTATAATAACATTCTTTGCTCTTTCTCAAAGAGCATAAAAACTACCAATAACGGGCTCCACTAATAAATATTCTGTAGAAATATACGCCCGCTTTCAATATTATTTATGTACATATTTGTACAGCCATCTCTTTTGCACAAAAAGTATTTAAATTATTATTGTTATTAACTGTGCGTATTTTTTTTTTTTTGTTGTGCTTGTATTTTTCTCTCTTCGAAAACACACACACAGACACATGTACATACATACATATTTACATACGTACATTCTGTTGCTTCATAGTTTCTTTATTTCATGTTTTCTTTGTGTTTGAATTTTTGGTTATGTTTCGCCATTTCTATTTCTATTTTCAATTTCAATTGTGAATTAATGCCGCAACAGCTTCAATTTTTTTGCATATTTGCGTGCTGCTATTAACTGTGCTTTGCGCGCGCTTCTCTTCGTTGTATTCGTGTTTGCTTTTGCTTTTGTTTTTGGCATTCGTTTTTGGACGCTGCTGCGTCGCTTTCATTTCAGTTTCACTCAGGCAACTGCCAAACTCGCGCAAAAATCAAATATAAACACATTTTTGGATACGATAATATTCGAGTACACTCTCTCCCTCTCTTTCAACCAACACACACACATATACACATTCACATTCTTATTTTTGCGCTCTCCTATTCTATGCAATCTCTCTCACGCTCTCTTTATGCTTGCATGGTCAACGGCGACGGTAGACAAATGGGCATTCGCTGACTGCACTACACATACACATATACACACTTATACACACACAAACGTCAGAATTCCTAGAAACTGTTAAATGCACCTGACTCTTGCTCCCCCTCCCATTTGCACTGCTTTACACTTTCATCTCTTGCTGTCGCTGTCGCTCTACCGCTGCTGCTCCGCCCACACCGCTGTTGCCTTGCACAACTTTTTCACCAGTTGCTGATGCCGCTGCTGCTGCTGCTGCTAGTGCTGATGCTGCCTATGGCCAAAGCTATAATTATAAAAGGCCTGTGCTATAATTATAGCGGGGGCCAAACACAGAGATAGCGGGCACAGGCACGCCCATATAAATAGAATACTTGCATTTCGCAGTAAGACTACTACTACAAATACAAAGAAGCAAAGCGCACTTGCTTAGCTAATAACTAAACTACTAATTCAACATACAAATATACATACATACGTATATACATAGTATGTATGTTCGTATGTATGTATGTAAATACCAATGCAAAGTTCTATAAATATAAAAATGAAAAAAAAAATTATAAATATAGTTGTTGGTTAGAATTTATATTATTTTATTAATAAACTTAACGTTCATTGCAATTATATCGAAATATGTAGTATACATATGTATGTATATTTATTGATGATACTAATCCGTTTCTAATGCCATTCAATGATTAACAATGGTAAATGAACCACAGTGCATCTTTCTCTCTCTCTCTCTTGTTATCGCTGTCCCTGTCTCTAACATTGGCTAATTTACAGTGCCACAATTTCAACTCTTTAGAAAAGCAGAGAAAAAGAGAACAGCTGCTACTAGATGCGAAAATAAAATCTGAAAAATTCTATTAAGTTATTTAAAAAAACTTGATTAGGTTTATGTAGCATATTTTAATTTTAGTTTACCCCCGTGCCACCACCTCCATCCCTCGCAATCCAAGTCTTTCACTATGAAATATATTAAACAGTAGAGCGCTATCTCGTTCTAGCGCCGTCCGTCTCACTCGCACAAGCTGTTCTATTTGCGTTTGTTAAAAATAAAACCCACAGAGTTTATAAAACACAAAAATAAATTCAAAGGAAAATATAAAAATAACAAAAACGGCAAAGCAAAAGCAGCACATGGTTATGGTGATGGACGCTGTTGCCAGTGGGTGCGAGCGAGAGGGTAGATCGAAAGTGATGGCAGCTATGGTGGGTGGGAGGGAGGCGCCAAAGTGTGTGCAAGTAAGGGAATGAAGGATACAAAAAGAGAGAGCACGAGAAAGAGATAGTAACACTTGAGCAACAACCAACAACAAAACACTTGAAAGCCAAAAATAAAAGAAAATGTATATAAAAAAAAAAACAAAAACAACAAAAGCCGAAAACTTAAAAAAAGAAAACGAAAAGAAGAAGCATGCAATGTGCATCAAGTTAGAAGCCCCCCAAAAATAAAATTGGGCTATAAATTGAATGCAGCCAAAACAGAGCAAAAAATATGAAGGAAAGAAAATAAATAGAGTGTGCGGGAGGGCGGAGGGAGGGGAGGGAGAGAGAGAGGGAGAGAGAGTCGCGATAATGCCTGCGCTGCACATGCTGCTGCTGATGCTGCTCTTCTGTTGGCTCTCTACTCCACTAATACCCGCTCTCAAACTCTCTCACTCTCTCCGTTTCTTTATCTTCTTACCTCACACCTCTTCTGCAAGACAACCCACCCACCCACACACACACACACAATATTGGCTCGCATTGGCATTTTATTTATAGCACAATCGCCTTTAAAAAAGAAAACACACAAAAACGCAGAAATAAATAAACGAACAGCAGCAAGCGCAAAATACGCATACATACATACATACATACATATCTATGCATACACACACACACATACAGAAACTACAATATATATTTTCGTATTTTTCGTCGAGAAAAACAATAAATATAGCATCATTAAGTTGTACACGATTTTATATTTAGAACCCAGAAGCGAAAACAAGAAGTGAAAACTGTGCTGCTGTTGCTGCTATTAAATGCAACCAATGCTGCATACCCTGCAAAATTCACATACAGTTAATGGGGTATGCTTACGCAATGGGATGACTGTAGCCATAGTATCAAACAATTCAAAACACAACTTGATTTGAATTTTATTTACTTAATATTTTTTTTTTTTATAATTTTTTCTTTTTTCCTGTTAGATCAAGTCGAGCATACCCGTTTACTTTGCACAAAACTGACGTTCTATAAATGGTTAGCTGGTGAAGCTGTTGTGCATACAAAAACGTCGACAAGCTGCAAAATAAGGAACTAGGAAAACTTTGCAGCTGAATGACAGACTACAAAAACAAACCATTTTTAGAAAATTGCAGATTGTGCTCTGCATAACCCCATGATTCCTAGCACCAGCGAAATTCTCAAAATCCATTCTGAAATCCATTTTGAATACATGATCAACGTCATTTAAAGTGCGAACATTTCAAAAGTCTGTTGATTTTAGGCAAAGTTATACCTCCTCAAAATTAACAATAAGCGTTCTTTTTACTAGAAACCGAGATTTTTTTGGAAAAGCATTGTGCCCATATTTCCCAAAATATTGATAATATCTCCACTTTTGGTGTTTTCCACAAATTATCACTATTTCGGGCATATTTTCTAAAATTTTGGTCCAAATTAACTTCGGTAAAAAGTATTATACCTATTTTGATGATAGAAATCGACTGGACACAAAAAATTTGGATTTTAAAATGACATTTTATCAAGGGGTTAGTATGAAAAAATTGCCAAAAATAGACACAAATTTAAAACTGCCAGAATCAAAAAATTTTTAATGCAGATTACATATATGATCAAAACCATTCTCAAAAATTCTAAAATTATCAAAATCGGTTGATTTTTAGCATAGTTATGGCTTCTCAAAATTAAAAAAGTCGCAAATTTTTATCGATTTTACCGCAATTTTTGTATCATTCAGCCAAATTTTCTAAAATATGTTAACAAATTGAAACCAGTTTCAAAATAAGATTAGATGAAAATGCGAAAATTTAAAATATCGATTAAGGTTTGGCAAAGTTAAGGCTTCTCAAACTTAGGAATTTTTCCACTTTTGCAAAACTATTTTTACAATTTTGCACAGTTTTGGAGATGTTTTCTAAACAATAATGTATATCTATTTTAAAAACAGCAATTGAATGGGGCATTAAAATCGATTTAAAATTTTTACCATGTCGGTAAACATTTTTGGGCTATGCATATCAGCGAAGCTGTGAAATGATACACTATACCAAAAAAATCTTACCTCTAGGATCTGTTGATTAAAGTCGACAGACTGATGGGGCTTGCAGTCAAGCGACAGAGGACTTGGTGTTATGTGCAGTAAACGCTCATCATTTCCAGCTTCCGGCGGCAGGTCTGTAAATTGATCAAGAAGAAAACAATATATAATTAGCTATGGGTACAATCGATAAATAATGCGTTAAGGCGGACAACGATTAAATACAATATCGATAACAAGTTCAAACCGATAAACCCGTGATATGTTAACAGTGCATACAAATATACATATGTATGTATAATTATCGGATTGAGACGCTGTGTGTGTGTGTGTGTGTGCTGATTATGCAGATAAGAGTGCCTGCCCCCCTTATCAGACGCTCTTTAAGAAGAAAAAAGAAAAATAAAAAACAATTAAAATGAATTTTAACATGTGCTCACTCTATCTCACTCTCGCTCTATTTTCAGCTGACTCTTTCAGTCAGGCGTGTTCCCTCTCCCACTCCCACTCCCACATCAACGCATATTGTTACCAATAACAATGCCGTATGCCGAGACCGATTACGGCGACGAGCCAAGCCGAGTCATACACACACATCAACATGTACATATACATATATGTATGCATGCATGTATGTATGTGTCTAAATATGTATACATCTGTATGTGTGTGTGTGTGTGTGTGTGTGTGTCACTGTATTTCTATTTTTAGTAACCTTGTACAAGTTTACAGCGATTACATGGGCCCGGCCCGAGCGCTTTTTTAGATAACTGCACTCCCGCTGCCCCCTCTACATCCAATTTAATCTCTCGCTCTCTATCATCTCTCTCTTAGTTTTTGTCGCTGCCATTGCTTTTCGCTGGTTTTTTGGCTCAGGCACGCACGTGATGTAGGCAAAGCCAACGCTAGCGTCAGCGTCAACGTCAGCGTCAGAGTCCAAGTCGTAGTCAACGAAGAGACAAAGACAACAAAGGCCACACACACACACACAAGCGCGCGCATGCACACACACGTACTAAGGCTGTGACCAGTTCCGTTTGTCGTTATCTACTTTTCATCTTCATCTTCGTCTTTCGACCAGCCCCGCCCTCAACAATCAACCACCCATGCTACTGCGCGTACACGTTTTAGCATAGACCAACTAATTTGATTTGCTTCTCTGTATGTGTGTGTGTGTGCAAATGTGCCGAAAAACGACGAAATAAAAATTCCGCTATAAACTGGTGGTGAACGTTGTCATTGCTGCTCCTATTACTACTACTAATGAACACAAGGCAAAGTGCAGTCAAGACACACACACAGAGAGACACATATGTACACGTACTGTTCATTGATAAACTGGCAATGCGACGAGTCAATCATCTCAAACTGCTTTGCGCTCTCTCACTCTCCCACGCATACATACACACATAGACAAGTCGATGGTGGCGCGGTTTCTCAATTCGCGCTCTCCAACACTTTTTGTGTCCGATCGACAATTAGATATTCGCTTGGGACTGGACTAATTGCGCGCACATTTATGACTAAGCAAAATGTCCAATTGGATTGCTGCGGCTGCTGGTGCTGGTGCTGTTGCTGTTGCTATTGCTATTACTGACAGAAACACACCACAAAATAGAAAACAACAAAACACACACACACATAGCAAGTAAAAAAAAAACAAAAAAGAGAGCAATGCCGTTTTTATATACAGCTGTACAGCTGTCTCTTTTCAACTAAATCTTATTGAATATAGAGAGAGCGAAACAAGGCAACAACAAAACGTACATACATACATACATACATACATACATACATACATACATACATACATACATACATACATACATACATACATACATACATACATACATACAATAAATCAAGCAAGTAAGGCAAAGTCTAGTTTTGGGCTACTAAGAGAGCTGCTGACGATTGTCTATATATAGAAACAATAGCAAAAGGCGAAAACCAAACCAAATAGCAAAAGCAAACGACAATTCCAATAGCAAAAATATACATACATATGTACATGTGTATGTACATTAATACTTACAGCGGTATGTATGCTGTAATTCAGCGACTTGAGTTCAAAACATGCATTCACACACACACACACTATCGCGCATATACATATGTACATACATACATAAATACAACATGCATCTATGCAAAAGTCTGACCGTATAGGCCGTGACCTGTTGTTCTATATATAGCAGCTATTATAAATCGTGCATGGCTATGGGAGAATTATATATTTAGAAGCAGCAACATTGCCAGAGATTCTGACAACTCTCGTTCGACGAACGAACACAGCGAACAGCTAAACTAAAGCGTAGACGAGCGACGCATGCTATGAAGAAATATTAAATACCCTATAAAGTTGAAACAGTCTCTAGTCAATATGCAACTATACATTGTTGCACATTTATCATTTATAGAATGTCTATCAATAGTATGTAATCATATAATATAATATTTATACATAATTTTAATTGTATTATATTTTTCTATTTTCTGTAGTCATTGTTATTTCAAGTAAGATTCGAATATATATCAATAAAATTTGAACATTCCAATAGTCAAGTGTATCCAGTTGGCATTTATAGAGTATATCTTACAAACACATAAACCTCCCCCCATCACAAACAAGTTGAGCCACAGAGAGCGTGAGAGCGCATAGTTGAGTGTGTGTGAGTGCATGTGTGAGAGAGAACATTGCTTAAGCAACAGCTGCTGGTGCAGGCAGCATGCAGCTGATACACACATGCTCTCCGGCAAATGCTGTATTCATGTGTGTGTGTATACGTGTGTGTGACACTTGCTGTCAATACCCATGCGCTCTGCAGGTGCATGCTGAAAGTTATACGTATGTATGTCATATGCGACTGTATATGTGCATGAGTGAAAGAGAGAGTAAGTGAGGGATGCTGTTGCTGTTGTTGTTGTGACTGCAGTCAGCTGTTTGCAAGAAGTTTGAAGAAACGACGTGTGTTGTCGTTGTCGTTTTCGTCGTCGTTGTCGTCGTCGCCAAGGTCAATTCTCTCTGTTGACATAGAAACCAACAAAAGCAACAACAACAACAACAATATAGCAATAACAGCAAGAGACCAAGAAAAAACACAGCACGTGCTGTGCGACGAACGATATATTGCGAGATTTGAAACTGAAATCCAATTGGAAATTGAAACGACAAACCAGCCAATTACCTAGATATGTATGTATGTATGTATGTATATATGTATATGTATGTACATACGTGTGTTTATAGCTCATATGAAATCATGTAAATTGCTGTGAGGTGGGAGGCAAGGCAGGCAGAGACTCTGTTACACTTCTGGGGTCTATCGTTAGGGCCTCGTAACCGTAATAACCCGACCCACATTTCGTTCTCTCTTTTTCACTTTGTCGTTCTCTCTCTCTCTCTCTTTGCTTACTTTGTTTTGAGTGATAGCAGACGACGTCGAAACACACACACACACACACACACAAATACAAATACTTGTATATGTATGAGTGTGTGTGTGTTGGAAAAAATTTCCAGCGCTCTCGTCTAAAAATAGACTGACTTTGCGGCAATAGCAATTTGGGGGCCCCTGGGGCGGGCCATATATAATAAGTGGGCGTGGCTGTTTGAGTTTTGGCTTATGCCGAAGTTTTTGGGCGAGAGACACGACCCCACACCACACTGCCGCTCACTAGCCAGCCAGCAAACACATACATACATATGTATGTATATGTACATACATACATATATGTATGCATGTATGTATATGTGTGATTGTATATGTTTCACCTTGACAAATGCAAAGCCAAAAAGCAGCGCAGCAACAACAATTGTTTGATTACACACACACACAAACACACAGACACATACGCACACATGTACTCTCTATATAGAGCGTACACACACATACATACATATATACATGCATGGCATGCAAACATTCTGATGGAGGAGAGAGATATCAACTGGCAACAGCCAAAAGGAAAGAGAAAGAGGAGTAGTCGCTGGGCAGTTGAAATGAAACAGGCGAGCAGTGTTGCCAATTTAGCCTTTTTCCGGATAGATGTAAAGTGTTTGAATTGCTAAAAAGTGACAGGTTTCAGCGTTAAACGAGTTGCACTAATTTATTATTAATATTTCTTACTATTATTATAATTGATTATTATTATTATTATTAATTAACTTATAAACGTTACAAGTGATATAAATATCGTATTCTATACATTGAGATAAATTAATTTTCGCTATAAAATTTCCAAAGTGGAAATATTATAATTTACTTAAATTTTTCTGTAATAATTAAAAAATATATTTATATTCCAGAAAGAAATATAAAGCTATAATTTGTATAACAACTATTGTACTCTTTATTTAATTTTATTTTTTTTATAAATTTTTCTATTCGATTATTTGCGCTGAATCTAGCCTTTTATTTAGTGGCCAACTTCGTAGAAACGGAAGCCATGAAATGAGAGTGAAAGTGGGAAGCAGAGGAGGTACGGTTATAGGGATTGTGTGTATTACAAATATTGTGCGATATATAAAGCTAATGGTCTTATATAACACATACATATATACATATGTACATATATACAAATGTACATACTCATAAACAAACAAGTTGGGGTTTCATTCTTGGAATATGCCACAACAATAACTGACAAACAGATTGATGAGCATGAGTTAACAATTGTATGTGTGGGTGTGTGGGTGACCTTTGGCGGTGCGTGGGGTCAAGGCAAAAGTGCTGCGTCTTAATGACATACAGATCAAAAACATTACTGACCAATATATTAAAACCTTCGATGGAAGTTGAATTAACGAAGGCTACACAAAAATTCAATTGAAATATTTTTGATACATTCAATTTTTCTGAAACATTTTCGATAATAAAAAGAATTCTCAACATAATGAAAATTTCGTATTTTCTAATCGAATAGTTTTCGAATAGATTACCGATTGAATTTTGAGCAGATGTACTTATAAATTTGGACTGTAGTGTATATACGCATGCCAACAACAATGTCCCTAGATGATTATAGTGAAATGACCTCGAGTGTAATGATATTAGTCCAATTGGATTACAGTATTAATGCAATTCATAATATAAACTTTTAATTTTTATTATTATTTATTTCTTGCTGCGTCTGCTCCACGACTAACGGAACAAGTGTTTATTCCACGTGCCTAGCATGGGTGTGAGCGTGAGCGAGATGGAGCAACGCACATAGAGCTAAAAAAGCGAATTTGTAACTGGAGTTTAGAGTTGTCAAAAATTCGCTGAAAATGTGATTAGCAAACCCATGGAAATTCTAGACATTTACAATTGTGCATAAATTTAAATCATTTATGTAAATAAATTTGCATAAGAACTCATGTAATGTTACTCAGTTATTTATATATGTATGTATAAACAAACATACGTACATACATGTGTATGTATTTATGTATGTGAAATTTGGCAACACTGCCACTGCTCATTGTTCTGCACGTGGCAGTTGTTGTTGTTGTTTTTTCCAAGAGTTTAAAATCGTAAAATGTGTGACGAATGTCAAGAAAATTAAAACATAATCAAAGAAAAGTTTTAACAGAATTGAAGAAGAAAAAGAAGCAGCAATACAAGCGGCAGAAGGAGGCACCGAAAATGAGCAACGTATGGTTCTGCGACGCTGACGCTAACGCCAACGCCAACGTTGACGTTGACGTCGACGTCGACGCTTCGTTGTTACACATTTCAAAAGGCAAGTAAATTTTTGTTTTTGGCTAAAAATAGAATAAAATCGATAAACGAATGTTGTTCGTGTTGTTGTAATTGTTTTTGCTGTTGTTACTGCTCTTCTTGTTGTTTTTTGTTGTGTTTTTGCATTTGGTCTTACAAACAAACAGCAGCACCGGCAACAGACCCTATACCGTAATTGTGTGTAAGCGATAGAGAGAAAGAGAGAGAGAGAGAGAGAGAGAGAGAGAGAGAGAGAGAGAGAGAGAGAGAGAGAGCAGCAACAACAACTGCAGACGGAGAGCCACGAACAGTTGATGGGCAAGGCCAAAAGCAAATTGTTATTGCACGTGCTTTGGCATTGACAGTGACAGCAGGGACGTCGGCGGCGTTAGAGGGAGGCAACACAACTTGAAACTGAAGCTTTAAGCTAGTCCAGGCAAAGTCAACCCAGCCTCAACACAATCCAAGTTCAGCCCTGACGCTACCAACTTAACAAGCAACTTCCTTTTCATATCCATGTATACACACTCACACACACACACATACATATATATACATATACACATATACATTTGTAAATACGCTCTCTCTCACACTTGTTCGGCTCTCTCACAACCACTTGCTGGGTTCTTTCTTGGTTTCTCCTTCGTCTGCTTTTGCCGCGCTGCTGCTGTCACCCGACCATGGACAATGTTCTTGTTGTTTAGCCAGTGCGACGCGCTGCTGCAGCTGACAGTGACAGCGACTGCGACAGCGTTGACGGCAGCGACGTGCGCCATGTCTAAAGGCAATGGCAAAGTAAAAGCTGCGCTGCTTTGCTCTGCGCTGTGTTGCGTTTACGTTGCGTTGCGTTGCGTTACGCTGTCGCTGCCTATATACAATTTCTCTCCATCTCTTTCTCTTTCTATATCGTTATGTCTGCGTGTGTTTCTCATTAACAGTTATTTTTGGAAGTTTCACATACAGTGCAGTGTGTGTGTGTGTGTTGGTAAGCTTTTGTTTTTCCACACACTATGTAATTTTCAAAGGCGCTATTAAATATACTATGGGCATGTATGTATGTATGTACATAGCTTCTATATACTTAAGCGTTTAGTTATTATATTATATGACTTACCATGTATAGGTATTCTATCGTCAGGACTAGACATTTTGCATGGATCTGTAAGTAAAAGAGAATACATAAGATATGAGAGTTGAGTACAAAACTTATAGGAAGTATATAAGGAGGAACTATGTACATATGTATCTATATATATACAATTGTAATTTCCATTTAAGTTCCGTTCAAAATGATTAATGTGATTCACAATTTTCATTTAAAGCGCGTTTCATTCAAAATCTGAGAATCGATAGACGAAAACAAAAACAAAGATAATTCACATGAATGCAAAAGAAAAAAAAAAACCCAAATATATGACATGTTAATCAAAAAATATAAAAAAAACGGTTTCAATTGCAATTCGATTTAAATACAAATTCATTAAAGAGAAATTCATGCACACATAAGTAAGTACGTATGTACATACATATGTGCATATGTATGTATGAATATATTTACATGTGTGCAGTTGCAAGATTAGGGCAGTCACAATAATGAACGGCAACAACAACAACAACCACAACAACAATAACGAGCTCAGACGTCACTTGCAGCTGATAAGAAGCAAATCTACAAGAGAGCGAGAGAGAGAGAGAGAGCGAGCTGACGAGATGTAGTGTGATTTTATTCTGTCTGCTTCTGCTTCTGCTTCTTCTTCTTTTGCTTTTGCCTTTGCCGTTACGGTTTCATTGTTTGCTTTTATTTTCTGTGTTCCTTCTTTGCTCAGATTTTGGAAAATTTTCCCAATTGATAAGCGAATTTCAAAATACTCTTGCAATCATAGCAAGGTATGTATGTATGTATGTATGTATGTATTTGTATGTATGCAACAGCAACAACATTTACAGTAAACACTCGTTAAAAAGCAACGAACTGCAGCTGCGAAATTTGAAAGAGAAAAGATCCAATGAAATGAAAGCTAGATATCTAAATGAAACTTTTTAATTTGCACACACACAGACACATGTGCGTTCATACATAAACACACATACACATGCATGTACATATATGTATATGTATGCATAAAATATGACTCAGCAGCAAATTGTGGCAGGTAACTGGCAAATTGGGTCAAAGTTGCATTCAGAGGAAAAGTGGAAAGTAGACAGTTGACGACGTCATGCGATGGTCACCCCTTTGACCTTCAGCTGTGATCCACAAAAATAATTCATAAGCCTAGCCCAAATCACAAATACATACATACATACATACATACATACATACATATACAGCAAACACCCACACACATACACACCAACACTTGCAGGCAGAATATATGTACATACATACATACATATAAGATTGTATGTAGAATTTCCGTTCACTAATTACACAAACAAATACAACAGCGCACGAGAAGCAAGTGAATAAAGAACAAAAATAAATACATATAATACACACAATAAACAAAACAGACGCCAAAAATGCCAGCGAAAAGTAGAAGGCGAAGTAAAAGTAGTAGTAGAAGACGAAGAAGAGGCAGCAGCAGCAGCAACGGTAAAGCAAATGGAATTTGTCTATTTTTATTGTGCGCTCTTCCTCTTCCTCCACACATCCACACACACACACGCACACACACCCATGCACTCGTTCTCAGAGTACGAAATAAAATCAATGAAATTATCAATTAATAATTAATGCAATTGTATTTCATTTGGTTGGCATGTTGGAAAATTGAAATGAATATTGCATGTGATTTGCCTGCACCCCCCCCCCCTCTCACCACCTCCTCTGCTCTATCACTCACACACAAACACATGCACACATATTTATTAGTAATATTTACAATTGTTGACCTTTGGCGATAACACGACTGTACGATGAATATCGGTTGGCCTATCGATATGTTGACGGATCACACACACATACAAAAAAGACAGAATGAACATTTATGTCTATCGCATTCACGCTTAGTGTTTGCTGACAAAGCTTTTGTTGTGAATTGTTGGAAATGGAACGTAGGCTGCAAGGATGCACATGCTATGTGAGTGGGAACGATGGCTATACGAAACAAGCGCGGAATTCACAATTCACAATAATTTGTGAATGGCTGTGTGCAGGTGACTATATCTAGTTTCCTTTATAGTTTTAGTTTTATGTTAATTATACAAAATTTCAGTCAGTAATTTATTTTTACTGTTTTGTTATTGTTGACGAATTGTTCATTGAATGAAGCAACAACAATGAAAACAATTGACATACAGCAGCAAAGACAAAGAGAGAAAAATAACAGAGAGTGGAGAAAAAAGCGCAACAAGCGACGCAACACGACGCGACTGCGATGTCAACTTTATAAAGCAGCGTAATTGTGCGTAACGAAATGACAATAAAAATCAAATGACGTTTTTTTTCTAGTTTTTTTAAGTCGCTGTGACGACGTCGTCTAGATTATTAAAATGTGAGCGCAAAACAAAACGAAAACAGAAACCAACTGCACAAGAAGTTCCTGATGCCATTCTTGTTGCTGTAAATTTGGCCACCCACTTTTCTCTCTCTCTCTCACTTACATTACCAAGCCCTGCAAACACTTTACATACATACATACACACAGTTACACATACAGACATTAATTGAAGAAATGCTTGCTTGCTCTGCTTTTGATGCTGCGATGTTCGTTGAAAATGTATGCTGCTGAAGCCGCGGCTGCTGCGCCGTCGCCGTTGTCGCCAATGCTGATAACTAAATGACAAAGTGAACCTAACCAGTTCAATGCGCTTTGCGTTGCTCCCTCTGCTGCTGCTGCTGCTGCGGCTTCTGCTGATGACGACGCTGCTGGAAGAGCTTTTTTTGTGTGCGTTGCCGGCGCAACTAAACGAACGTCCGAAGAACTCTATTACAAACTTTACTTCGACAAAGCCAACAAACTAAAGAGAGAGGCGAAAAATCATCACACACACACACATACACACCAACAACAACATTGTTGGCAAACTGAAGAAGAAGCAGCGGCAGCACTTCATTTAGCACGCACACACTTGTTACATAAATAACGGCGAAATGAGTGTGAGTAGCAAAAATGAAAGAAATGAAAATAACAACAAGACGACGAAAAAGAAGTCGTCGTCGTCGTCGTTGTGCTGTGAACCTGAAGAAGCAAAGCAAAGCAAAGCAGCAGCAAACGACGTTGGTTGCTCAGCGCACACGCATACAAACACACACACACACACACACTCACACATACATGACACATACAAATGTGCCTGTGATCTAATAAGAATTTTTTTCTTTTGAATTGGACAAAAACACATGTATATACATACATATAAATAATATATACATACATACCTCTTCAAAGTGGCGCGAACGGCTCGACGGGCCTATAAATGTTGTTGATTTTATTTTCGCTGTTATTATGCTTGTTGCTGCTGCTCCTCTTGTAGTTGTTGTTTTTGTTGCTTCTGCTGCTGCTGCTGCTGCTTTATTGCTGCTGCCAACGCGCGCGACGCACACGCACACTAACGCACGGTTTTCCAAACTTGCGTTCAACGAAACACAGATGAAGAAAAAAAACAACGAAACGTTTCACACACACAAAAAAAACTTTTTCACAATGCGAAAATTATTATTAAAACAACAACAGCAACAAAAAAAAAACAGGCAACGCACATATACAGGGAAAAATAAATACTCTGGCAAAAATAAAAGCAACACAGAAACTAAAGACAACGACTGCTCTCTCTTTCTAGCTCACTCTCAGTCCCACACATGTGCATACATATGCGCGCGCGTATATGTGTGCGAGTGAATGTATGGGTATGCGTGTGTGTCTGTGTGAGTGTGTGAGCAGCAACGACGAATTCACGACTTTTCGTATGTGTGTGTGCTTCTTTTTTTTTTGTATTTTGTATTTTACTTTATTATTTTTCCGTTTTACTTTTTACTCTTCTTAATTTTTTTGTGATGTTGGATTTTTTGTACTTTTTTGATTTTGTCACTTCACATATTAACAAAACAGAATCGCATTTATTTTGTTAGTACTAGTATTAGTACTAATTTAACTAAAAATGTACATTTGTATGTATGTACATCTGCTGCTTATTTTATTTGTATTTCAAATATATGTACATATATAATTTTATTTTATTTCCTTTTGTGTTGTTTCGCCCACAATTTTTGGTAGGCTTTTGCTTGTATTTATCGCACTTGCTTTGCTTTTTGTTTTATTACCACCGCGCTAGTTGTTGTTGTTGATACTGCTGCTGCTGCTGCCACTTTACTACACGCGTAATTCCGTTGGTAAAACGACATACAACAACAACAAAAAAAAAATGAATATAAATAACAACAACAGAAAAAAAAAGTAATCACACGAAAAAAACACAACAAAATGTTACCCAACACTAGTGCAACAACAGCTGTTCACAGCAGTTTCAAGTAGCTGGAGCGACTCCTTTTCTAGCTCAAAATTGAAATTGTGTGTCAATTAAATTTGGTTGAGCACTCTTCTGCTTGACGAAGCAAAAGCGTAATGAAACAACCGTCTCCGACAAAGAAGAGCGTAAAAATGAACAACAAAAATGCGAGAGCGTTGCCTATCGATAATTATCGATGTGCAATTGCCATCCACCGACAAGTACGCCAATCGATACGTGCCGATATTACGCCAAAGCAACGCGATTTGTTCGCTTACCCTTTCAAACCGTCGCCTACCAACACTACATGCAGCGTTGCATGTACATGCGCGCCAACATTCAAATACTCCAACATTGTTGTTAAGCTTTCAAAGTGGACATTATTTATTCGTAGCGTATGATATATAGATATAAAAAAAATGAAAAAAAAAGTAGAAAATTATTAATTATGAATGATGGTGCAAAAATGAATAATGTTTGCAGTTGCTTTGCTGTTTGTTGTGGATGTTATGCTTGTTGTTGGCCACGGTTACTCTCCCTCCTAATAGAAACCATAATGTCCATGATGATACGGATAGAAGCCGCCATGATGGCCACCATAATAGGGCGTGGCATGATGGATGTACTCATAGCCACCATAGTATGGACTGGCATAGCCATAGCCGCCATAATGTCCATGTGCATGTCCATAGCCGCCGCCATACCCATGTCCATAGTGTCCATATCCGAATCCATAAATGCCCCGTTTCTCCGTCTTCTTCTCATCGACGGCAACAGCCCCGTCCAGTTCAGCAGCATGAGCGGCAACGTCGGCGGGTTCTGAGACTGCGGCCAGGCAGTGAATCAGGCACATGGCGAAGATCACGAAAACACACTGCCAACAAATTGGAAACGAAAATATAATAAATTAAATATAAAAAATAATATTTTTAAAAATCATGATTTTGACGAGAAATATTTCTTAGTGGAATTGTAAATAATTTGCAAAATAAAATCTGAAAAATATGAAAACTCTTTAGACAAATTTAAAAAAAAAAATTAAAAAAAAAAATTAGAAATTTAGAGTTAAAAACTATATGTTTTAAATGGTATGTTTAATGTGTATATTTAAAAAAAAAATTGGCAGTTATAAAATATATTAAAAAATAAATATATTTAGGAGTTTAAAATAAATATTTTAGAGTTATTTTACATTTTATAGACCAATAAATGGAAAAAATAATCCTTTGGCAATATTTAAAGCAAGCTATAAAAAAATTATTCTATAAATTTTTTAAGATTTTTCTAAATTTTTTCTTAATACTCAAAAAAAAAA
This sequence comes from Drosophila quadrilineata, assembly GCA_018150725.1. NCBI lineage: Eukaryota > Metazoa > Arthropoda > Insecta > Diptera > Drosophilidae > Drosophila > Drosophila quadrilineata. The sequence continues at coordinate 5,914,313 of JAECWN010000432.1, forward strand.
TATTAAAAACGTTATCCTTTGGCGAATATCAATTTAATTTAAATGTTAAAAAATAATCTTCTAGCAAATTTTAGGAAAATAAAAACATTTATTACGTTTGGCGATTTTTAAATTAAATAAATATAATAGAAATATTTTATTTATTGAATTTAAATAATAACAAATATATATAATTTACTAGCAAATTTTAAGAAAATCAAAAGCAAATTCTGACATATGGCGATTTTTAAATTAAATAAATATATTAGAAATATTTTATTCATCTAATTTCATTGATAATAAAAAAATATATAATTTTCTAGTAAATTTTAAGAAAATTAAAAAAAATCCTTGCATTTTACGAATTTCAAATTAAATAAATTTATGAAAAATATTTTATTTATTTAATTATTTAATAATGAGGAATATATAATTTTCTAGTAACTTTTAAGAAATTTATAAAAAAAAATCCTTACATTTAACGATTTTGAAATTTAATAATTATATTAGAAATATTTTATTTATTTAATTTCATTGATAATAAAAAAATATATAATTTTCTAGTAACTTTTAAGAAATTTAAAAGAAAATTTAAAGCAATTTAAAAAAAATCCTTACATTTGACGAATTTAATTAATTTCACAGAAAAAACATATAATCTGCTAGAAAATTTTATGAAAATTAAAAAATTCGGAATTCAAATTAAATAAATATATTAGAAATATTTTATTTATTTAATTGAAATAATTAAAAATATATATATTCTACTAGCAAATTGTAAGAAATTTAAAAAGTTCCTTACATTTGATGAATTTTAAATTAAATAAATATAATAGAATTATTTTATTTATTTAATTTCATTGATAATAAAAAATATAATTTTCTAAACTTTAAGAAAATGAAAAAAAAAACAAATGACGGTTTAAAAAAAAAAATATTTCTTTGCTATTTGATTTTTGAATTTCAACGATAAAAATAAATTTGGAAAATTAAAAAAAAAATTAAATAAATTCAATTCGAAATAAATTCCCGACATTTGCAATGAAATTGAAATATGATGAACAGTAATCCTTTGGCTGCCACGTGACTTACCAGATACTTCATGTTGCAAGTTGTCGATTTATGTTATTAATATATAAATATATATATATATACAATATATATATGTTTTTGTAGATCTCGGAACTGGGGGATTGGAGATTGGAGCTGCTGCGTCTGCGATGGGAGTCGACGTTATGTTGATTGTTGGCAAGTCGCGTTCAGTTTATATAGTTTGTGACGAGCCAATTGCATTGTGCATTGTGCTATAGTTAATAATTATGCAAAAGTTAAACAATAACAATAACAACAACAATAACAACAATGAGGCAAAAGTCAATGCATGACGAGAGCAGCGGCATCAGTTTCCAGCGTTGAAATCAAAACTTGGCGGCAACTTGGCCATTGGCTTCTCCAATTCCCACTCCAACTCCCACTTCATCTTCAACTCCATCTCCCTCTTCAACTCCATCACCAACTCCATCAGCATCTCCTCCGGCTGCAGTTTTGTGGCCCAAAAGGTCAGACAAGTCATAAACTGCGTCCGTTCTTCATTTTTGATCTAGGATTGGGGGGCGTTGCAACTAACGTTTTCTTGCCCCCCCCTATTCCTCTGTCCCTCCCCCTTCTCTCACTCTCCCTCTCTGCATTCGGTTTTGTTGTGCATTAGGTAACTTGCCACTGCTGCTTGCCACACAACGGAAGCTCAGACTTATTGCCATTCGATAGCTTGATACTTGCAGCTAGTTGACATACTTGCAACACATGCAACATGCGTGCCACAGTCACTATAGGAGCAGTTGTAGTTGCAGCTCGCATGTCGCTTTCACTTGCGACATGTGAGACGCAGCAATGTGTTGCATGCCACGCAACGCAACGACTGCGGCCAACTGCTTTTGGGGGCGCGTCTTGCCGCAAACGCCACCTAAGTAGCTGCCACCTCCCCCTCCCCTCTCTTTCCATTTGTATCTGCATCTCGTTGCAAGTCAAATGGCAGCAGCCGCGTGGGAAATCATTTTTCCCTCCATTTTCCCATTTTTTTTAAAACACAATTTTTTTTTTTTTTTTTTTTTTTATGTATAAATATTGTTTTCATTTGTAAATTTGTATTTCATGCTGTAAACAATTGTTTTTGGCATTTTTAATTAAGTGCATTCAAACAATCAATTGCCATAAATAAACAAATCAACTGCGAGCACAACAAAAGCACGACTTGCAAATACCACGTGATTTCTATGAAAACTTGCAATTTATAAAAAATTGAAAATTATCTTAATTTTTAAAATTCGCCAAAAATGTTATTAGTTAAAAATTAATGTAATAAATAAATAATAATAATAATAATAATAATAATGATAATGATAATGATAATGATAATGATAATGATAATGATAATGATAATGATAATGATAATGATAATGATAATGATAATAATAATAATAATAATAATAATAATAATAATAATAATAATAATAATAATAATAATAATAATAATAATGATAATGATAATGATAATGATAATGATAATGATAATGATAATGATAATAATAATAATAATAATAATAATAATAATAATAATAATAATAATAATAATAATAATAATAATAATAATAATAATAATAATAATAATAATAATAATAATAATAATAATAATAAAAAATAATAATAATAATAATAATAATAATAATAATAATAATAATAATAATAATAATAATAATAATAATAATAATAATAATAATAATAATAATAATAATAATAATAATAATAATAATAATAATAATAATAATAATAATAATAATAATAATAATAATAATAATAATAATAATGATAATGATAATGATAATAATAATAATAATAATAATAATAATAATAATAATAATAATAATAATAATAATAATAATAATAATAATAATAATAATAATAATAATAATAATAATAATAATAATAATAATAATAATAATAATAATAATAATAATAAAATTTTCACAATTTTTGATCAATATTTTTTTTTTTTGTTTAATTTATTAAAATTTCCAAAAAAAATAACATAAATTAATATGTAAATCTAAAGTATGTTGTATGCAACGTATATCTAGGCAAAGATGAAAACATTTTGTATAATTTAACCGCATCACGTATACGCCCCATTTGCCGCCAATTATAGGGTATATTTCGCCAGCGGCAAGAAAACGATTTGCCAGCTTATCGCCATGATCCGCGGCACGATTTTTCGCAGACAGACAAAAGTGGGTGGCAGGGCGGTGTGTCAAGGGGGATAGGGGGGGGTGCTGGGAATAGGAGTGGGTAAGTGGGAGTTGCAGTGGGCAAGACAATGCTTAAGGAAGAACCGACCTTGACCACGAGGTCCGTCTCTGGCAATGCAGCTGCCACAACTCCGATAATTGCCGATTGTCAGTTACCAACAACTAAAAATAAATACGGTCATGAATGAATTATGAATGGGCGAAAGAGAGAGAGACATACAGAGAGACAGAGAGAGAGAGAGAGAGAGAGAGAGGGAGAGAGAGGGAGAGAGAGAGACAGAGGCACGAAATGAAAGAATCGACAATTACCAACAGCAACTAGAAACTGAAAGTGGGTGTGGCTCAAGGCCATAGAATTTGGATTTATATAAAATACATATACATATATATATATATTAATTTAAGTTAATTTAATTTAAGTTTTGTTACTTTTCTTATAATTAAAATTGATTACTCTATAAATAGAAACAAAAACATCAACGAGTTTTCTTTTTGTTTAAAAGATTTCGAGATTTGAAATTCCCTATATAATGTGTGCTATTCAAGTGAAACGGAGTATATATATATATAATTATATATGTATATATATTACTAAATATTTACATATATATATATATATATAAGTTATTCATGGTGTTCCTCATACGCTTATTCACACGATATTCTGTGTTCTATATGTGCTACTCAAAAAAGATTTGAGATTTGCGATTTCGAGAAAAAAAACAAGAAAAAGAAAAAGGAAAAGAAAATAAGAGGAAAACGCAAAAAATTCACTTTATTATATCGTATTTATTAGAAATATTGATTACAGCTGAATAGTATTCTATTACCTCTGTGGCAACTTGAGCTAATGAGAAAATTACAATTAAAAGTGAAACTATGGTTGGAAATTTACAATATTTACAATTAAGACAATCTTGATTAGGAATCGGGGTCTAAGATAATTTCTATTCGAACGATGCTCTGGGAGTGTTCACTACGTCAAGATCCGTTGTGGGAGATCTTGAGGGGGGAATCCTTTAAGTCTTCTTTTGGCTCCTAATCCAGCGCTGTGTTGATACTCCAGCCTCTCTGCTTATTTCCTTGCCATCTTTTGAATCCTGTCTCCAATCAGTGGAACATTCAGATCTCGCTCAATGTCTCTGTTCCGTATATACATACCGGGGAGCGTTTGAAAATTTTCTAAGAGTTTTGGCTTGCAGTACCCGTAATTTGTTTATTTGCAATTCGAAACACTTGAATAGCGCAGAAGAGACTAGGAGCTAGTATATCCTTAAAGATCTTAGATAGATAGATAGCTTATTATTGGAAGACAGAAGCCAGGACATCTTGGACACTTTGTTTCTGTAACCGTTTTGTATTGCCGATATATGCTTGAAAATATTAAGACTTCTGTCCAGAGTGACACCCAAGTACTTATGAGCTGACTTTTATTGATATATTTTTAATTCTATTCTGAAAAAAATATAGAAAATTACTTAATGCGGTTTTTACAAATTTCCCCACCACTTTCCACAGTAAACTACTACAAATTTGCTACAATTTAATATTTTAAAAAATTTTTTTTTTATTTATATTAATTTTTTAAATGTAATATTAATTGGAATTCAGTAACTTCAACTTGCAAATTGGGTATGTAATTAAAAGTACGATAAAAATTTAAATAAGATTCATGATGATAATAATAATAATGATGATAGTTATATTAATAATCTCTTAATCTATAGTTGATCTAATTAGTTTATGCCCCTTTTCGAAGAATAAAAAAATGTAAACATTAAATATTTATATAAAAATAAAATATACACATAAAAAATATATATATATATATATATTAAAAAGCTGCAACTGTATTGTATAGGAATCCATTTTCAACTCTTACATTAAATTTTTTTTTTTTTGGTTTTTTATTTTTTAAATTAAAATCAAAAGGTTCTAAAATATTTTATGCCAGAGCAATAAAACAACAGTACTATAGTAAAGAAGTCGCAAACTCGTCTGGTTACGTCCACTTAAATGCTTCAATGAATATTACGTTAGTTGGCCACGCCCACAACAAACTAAAATGCACCTCCACCTCCCACCAAACCCCTCAACCAAGCCTATTTGAAATGTCGTTAAATGTTGCAGTCGCAGTGGCGTCATCTAGTGTGCAGTATGCGTACTAGCACAGCTGTTACTCAATTTTGTTTGTCGTTTGCGGTGTCCGTCAAGTAGTGCAGGAAGAGCAGCATGTCTTTGTGTGGACCAACAGGGGCCAACATTGTAGGGTAAGTGCGAGTCGATCAGTTACTGAAAGATTAGTTGACAAATGGCTGCATCAACAACAAATTACATCACACAATCGCAATAAAAGCATGAGGCGTGTGTTACATTATTATTTATTACACTTAACAGAAATGAATATAACAAAGTTAACTTCTTTTAATATTTCAGCTCCTTGGCCTTGTCATGGGCACCCTCGTCCAGCATTTTGAGCTCCGCCTGCTGCTTCTCGGGCCGTATCACGGTGCAGTAATGATAATATCGCATGCCGAGTAAGTAGGTGCCGTAGAGTGTGACGCCGATGCAGGCATAGACAGCGCCGCGATGGAATTTGTCCAGCAATGTGTTGGCATTCAGTGGCTTCTTTTGCATTTTATCCACCAAACTTTAGTTTTACACAATTCAAAAAAAAAAATTGGTAAAAAAAATATTAGAAGTCAAATCAGACGTTTTTGTTGCGATTTATTTAGTGATGCACAGATACGTAACAGCAACAGTAATCGAATTATCGATAAGTGTGTCGCTGCCAACTTGATCGAAATACCAAATACTTAACAATATATTCACAAATATTGTGTATTGTCAACGAAATTATTATACAAATAATATATATATTATTATTATAATATATAAATTTTATAGAATATATTATAATATATTTGCAGTGAAGTTACTATAAGTAAATTATTAAGACATTTTGACGAAGCAGCAAGCTCGCTGTTTATTTTCAATATATTAAATTTTCAGCCCTAATATTTTAAACATTTAATACTATTAAAATAAATGAAAATAAGTATAATATATACATACAATTAATGAGCTGTGCACGAGTTGGCAGCGCCGTTTTATGTTTCTGAACTATCGATTAGTGTGTTAATCGATTAATGCATATTTTTGTTTACCGCAAGCAGTAAGGATACCCATACATCTGCAAACAACTTCAATTTGTTTACGACGAACGTATTAAACAATGATATGCCGCTTGTGCCTGTGCGATCTGGAGCACACTGGCTCCATATGTATGTTCAGCACTTCGACAGCATCGCTGGCCCTGCCCAAGGTTATTGCCAAGTATTTCCAGCTAGAGGTGCCCACGTCCTCCATGTGTTCCGCAGCAGTATAATAAAATTTTCCACCGCCCTTCCCCCAGGTGACTGTCAACGATAACATATCCACAAAGCTGTGCACAGCATGTTGGCGTCATTTAAGCGACTTCGAGCAATTCTGTTCTATGGTTGTGGGCAAGCAACAGATGCTGATGAAGACGGAGCCGGAAACGTATCCGGAGGATGCTCCGCATCCGGCGGTTGTGGTCTGGAACGATGTGTCGCCGTTGGAGACGAAGCTGGCCTTTGATGATGACGCCGCCGATATCAAGGATCATATACTGTGTGAGCCGGAAATCGATGATATTCGGGGCGGCGACGACAGCAGCGACGATGGCCACATCTTTGACGAGGCAGGCGAGTTTGGACACGCCACACCCTCAACGACGACGACGACGACGACCAAGCAGGCCAAGGGACGAACGCGACAGGTGAAGCCACCGCGTAAAGCTGTCGCCATGAAATGTGCCAAGCCTGCGGAGTCGCCAGCGATTGCCGGCGAATCCTTGCGGGAGTCACGGGCGCGTACCCGTGAGTTGCGTCGCAATGCGAGTGCGGCGCCTGACACCAACAGCACGGAGATGCCGGAAGCGGAGTCGGAACCGCAGCCCAATGCCAAGACTGAGTTGATGCCACCGTCACCATCCCCGCCACCTGTCAAGACCAGCCAAGTGAAGCCCAACGTGGCGGTAAAACGTGGACGTGGCCGACCCAAGGGCACGAAGACAGCCAAGACCATGACCAAGGCCAAGACCAAGCCCAAGACGAAGTTAAAGTCGAAGGTCGCCAAGGTGGCGTCGGCGGCGTTGAAGGTGAGCAAACCGAAGCGTGTCAAAAAGGATGCGAACGAGTCGGATGCGAGACGCAGCAGCATCCGCGAAATGGATGAGTATATAGCCGCCAATGTGAAGCTGGACTGTTCGCTGTGTGCGGCACCATTGCAGGACTTCATCGATCTGAAGCGACACTTTCGCAACGAACACAACTGCACCGGGTACATGGAGTGCTGCAATAATCGGTACAAGAAGCGCACCCTGTATGTGGATCATCTGCATTGCCACAAGGACCCCACGTACTTTAGCTGCAAGCCGTGCCGCAAGAATTTCCTCAATCGCAACAGCCACACCATGCACATGCTCCGCTTCCACACCGATCAGCAGGAGATGGTCCATCAATGTGGCATCTGCGAGGCCCGATTCGCCAAGAAGTTCCTCCTCACCATGCACATCAAGGGGCACAAGGGCACCGAGCGGCCCGAGGTATGCGATCACTGCAGCAAAACGTAAGTTGAATAATCCCTTCAAATTATTATTATTATAATTATACTATTATTATAATTGTTGTTGGCAAAATCCTTATAATTGCAAATTTAAAGGATTTAAATACGGCCTAGGAATATTTAAAGAAAATTGGTTGAATTTTGGCCAAGTTACGGTAGCTTAAGGTTAGTATGGGGGTCATTATAAAAAATATTACGTTTTAGATAACCTTTCGACACATATTTGGCCATATCTGGAAAAATTATCATTGGAAAAACCTCAAATACATATATTTCAATTTTATAAATAGGATCGCTATCGTAAAGTCACTAAATTTTACAAAAATTAATTCAGATCTGGCATTGCTGCTACCCTTCAATTACCAGTCTGGTTCTACAGAGATTTCCGGGTATTACGAGGCCTTTTTTTTCATACTTTTGCCCATATCTCCAGAAATAATCATCAGAAACACTTCAAATAAAAAATTATGAGTCCTAAAATCGAGTACGGCCAAAAAACTTGGGTTAAAAATTTTTTCGATTTTTGATGATTCTGACAAGGGGTTAGTATGAAAAATGGATCAAAAATGACGAAAAATTAAAAACTGAGATTTTCATAACACTTTTGATGCAGAATTATACTGATATTAAATCTATTTCCAAAATGCCAAATTTCATAAAAATCGGATGATATTTGGCCAAGTTATGACAATTTAAAGTTCAGAAGAAGCCGATTTTTCAAAAACTGAAATTTTGGGCCTCTTTTTTACACGTTTTCGGCCATATCTCGGGAACTACACATCAGAAACACCTCAAATAAAAAGCAAAATGCCTGTTATTAGTCCTAGAATCGATTATGGCCAAAAAATTGGGGTCTAAAATTTTTCCGATTTTTGATGATTCTGACAAGGGGTTAGTATGGAAAATGGGTCAAAAAATCTATTTCCGAAATGCCAAATTTCATCAAAATCGGATGATATTTGGCCAAGTTATGTCAATTCAAAGTTCAGAAGAAGCTGATTTCTGGAAAACTGCCATTTTGGGTAATTTTTTTACACGTAATCGGTCATATCTCGAAAAGTAATCATCAAAAACATCTCAAATAAAAAGCAAAATGCTAGTTATGAGTCCTATAATCTATCACAGCAGAAAAATTGAGCTGGAAAATTTAGAGATTTTCTATAATTTGTTTATGGTACGGTGTCTGTCTCTATCGCTCCCTTTTCATGTATGCATATTTATATCTCCATCTCTTTCATTTTGATTAGGTTCCGCACAAAATTCGAGCTGACGGCGCATGTGAAAAGGATGCACGCAGCTGATTTCACGCCCGTCATGTGCGATGTATGCGGCGTCAATTTCCGTTCCAAGGCGAACTTCCTCATCCACAAGAAGGCACTGCACCCGGAGGGACCCGTGGCGGAGGTACAGTGCACACTCTGCAACCGCTGGCTGCGGGATGAGCGCAGTCTGCGGAAGCATCTCGCCCGGCATTATGATCGCGAGGGGAACAACAAGTATCGTTGCGTGCTATGTGGGGCCGAGAAGTCCTCCCGGGTGGCATTGAGCAGCCATATCCGTTACCATCACTCGGGCAAGCGGCACAGTTGCACGCTCTGTGGCAAGGAGTTCAAGTTGCCACGTTCATTGGCCGTAAGAAGATAGATTACTTCCATTTAGATATATGTACATATTCATTCAATATTGATAATTTTGTGTTGGAAACAGGAGCACATGGCCACGCATACGGGTGTCGATCTGTACTCGTGTCAGTTCTGTGGACGCACCTTCAAGTCGCATGCGAATATGCATAACCACAAGAAGAAGATGCATCCCAATGAATGGGTGCGCAAATATTCGCAGCCCACCGGCACAGGAAGTCGAGCACAAGCGCCATCCGCCTCCGCGTCCGCATCCGCTGTGGCAGCGGCAACAATAAACGAAGGGGATCCTGGTGGTACTGTTGTGGTTGTGGTGCCCGCTGATGATGTGATTGTGGTACAGTCGGAGCTGCTGGAGGATGGCACACAGCAAACGGAGCTATCAACGGATGCGGCGGAAAGCTACAGGCCGTATATGAACAACGGATCCGTTTGTCCCATCTGATTGCATTTCCCAAGCAGGCTTCACTGTACTCCACTACAGTTGTATATAAACACAAATGCACACACATACATACACACATACATACATACATACTTATATATATAGTGAGTTTATTTGTAAAGTTGAGCCTGGTCACACTGTGTGGGGCTTCATAGAGTGGAGCCTGGCCACACTGTGTCGCAATCCGAACGCAACTCTTGTTTATTAAATTAAATTAAGTAAATGTAAAAAAGTGTTTTGTTTTTCCATTTATCGTTTGTATTTGTCTTCTTGGTCTTCTCTCCTTTCTTCATCTACTCCGTTTTGCATTTTTAGCTATCCTGTTCATTTTCCGCTAGTATGTTGCGTATCTTCATCAGTAGCTCCTTCTTGACGGCATCGGGCACTAAGGTACGTGCCTTGGGCGTCACCTCAGTGATGAGCTGCTCGACGGTCATGTTGCCGTTGCCATTCTTCTCCAGCAGTACGTTGCGGCACAGCAGACGCACTTCGTCACGCCAACCGCATTCGGTTAACCGATTGCACAGCAGATCCTTGATTTTGGATCGGTCACCGGACATGATTGTATACTGATCCACGGTATTCGATACAGTCATGATTTTTATTTTATATCAAATACTCAGTTTTTCTAGCTGTTGTTGTTCGCCCGTTTATATTTGTTTTTTGGCTTTGCTTCGGCGGCAGACAGCTGTTTGTCAGACAAAAACATCGATTGCAATTATCGTTAGTTGAAATTCATATATCGATGTCGTGATTTCAAATAAAAAGTGAGTGCAATATAAATATTTTTAGAAATAAATCAACAGATTTTTAAAGTTAATATTTAAAAATAAACTGAAAAGAGGAAATCACAATATGCCCTTTTTATTTTATATGTATGTATGCATTGTGCAATATAATTTAATTTGAAACCATCGGTGTACCCGTATGTATTGCGCCCTGTTCTTGCGATAATCTGTTTGGAACTAGTTCATTGCCGTTTCATACCAGACAGCTGCTGTTCGACAACATTGTTAACAGCAGCACAGGTAACATTATTAATGTGCACAGTTGCATTGTCGATAACATATTTCGTGTCGATATTTTTGAGCTGGGATGCGATCATGACTAGGTTTGTCATTCAGATTGTTAGTAGCGAAAGGCAAGAACAGACGTTTTTTTTTTTAATTTCTTCTTTCTGAAATTTCATTTTATACACCCCTAATTTAATGGATTTCTTATACACACACACACACACACACACACACATATATGTTTATATAATTTTTAGTGCATACTTATTATTTGTGACTTCATTTTTAATGCAACTCTTAGAATTTGGTTAAAAGAATTCCAATTTTATACAGTATTTCTAGAATAAATTCATTATATTGTAAAACTTAAAATAACCTTTTTGGCGGTACAGTCTCCCAGTCGTATTGGTAAGTTCATAATCCGTATACATACACATTCACACATACATACACTGCATGCATACATACATGCATACGTGACGTATACGTGTATGCGTAGCAACAAAATGGAGGTTCATCTTTCATAATTAACTTTCAAACTTCTCTTCTTGTGAATTGCAGTTACAAATCGAAAATCCACTAACTATGGAGTCACGGGTCAAGTAAGCAAAAGCTTCTGCTAATTGACCACAAAAATCAACAAGATTACAAACAAAAAAAAAAAAAAAAGAAAAAAAAAATGGCGCGTTTTGCCAACGTGTGCGTGTGTGTGCGAGTGTATCTTTGAGCGGGTGTGAAAGAGATGCACTCCAGCTTATGAAAATTGTCAAATATTTATAATTATGAATTTCAATTCTCTCTTTCTACTTTTAGATAATAATAATAATAAGGTGATCACTGTTTAAGGGCCAAAACTTTGAAGTTAGGTTTAGAAATCGGTATGCAAACAGAAATTTGTACCGTTTGCCAACCGATTTCAGAATCGAAGATATTGTGCGTTATACAAGCGAATGTATAAGCATAATAAATAGTTTTTAGTGCGGTATTTCGGATGATTGTTATATGTGATCCGTCATACAACACGATAACGAGCGAGACGACAAATATATGAGCAATTTACAAATATATACTTATGTACAAATTAGGCGCGTAAAATGTTACAAAAAAAAGTAATGACATCGAAAAAATGCAATGCATAAATACTTATACTGAATATTTAAATTGAGTAGTACCGGAAACGTTGTACATACTCAGAAAAGAAACTTACGAAAAAATGATCAAATGAAATAATACTATGAAAATTGCATTAGAACGTAACGTTTTACGCGCCACAACAAGTTGATTGAAACAATATTTGCTTATTTTAACATTTTCCTAAATATACTTATATAAATAAAAAATTTTCTGTGTTTTATTTATTAAAGAGAGAACCCTTAAATGCAGTTCAGAAATTTAGTCGTGAAAATTTCTATGTATTTTCCCAATTATTATTACAACTATTTATTTAATGTGACAATATTTTGGTTGAACACTACATTCATATGCAATACATGGGAAAGAGCGAGATAACCGCTGTTTATGTTTTTTCTCTTTCTAATTGACGTTTGTTGCTTATTGCCTATTCACTCATGTTCGTGCACGCTAATTCAGTTGACAATAAGTTAACATTGGTGAAAAGCACATTTAAGTTTTTCAATAGTTGCATACAATATAAGTTATATTGTATTCTTTGCTAAATCTGTCGCCATTTTGAAAAGCGTTGAAAATTCCGTTGGAAACACCAGGAAATCGTATGAGATGTGAAGTTGGCTGCGCATGATTCATGTTTGGAGTGTGTCCCAACTGATTGCCCGATGATGCGTGTCTTCGCTAATAGTTTAGGAAAGCAAAGTCAACAGGCGATTGCAGAGCAAAAGCCCAAGCGATTATTATCGATAGCAACTGATTAACATTAATGCGATTAGGTATCGATACATCGTGTCATGCAGAGCTGCCAGATGTTGGTTTTGCGTAGAAATCGCGTCGCGTCGCAATATTGATACAATTCTCATTAGAAATAAATAAAAGTATGGAAAAAATCATAGCCAGTTATGTTGAAGAGATTTAAATGCTGCGCTTACGGCGGAATTGTGTAAAAATCCATTTGGTTAAAAAGTGAGCTTACTGCTGCTGTTGCAGCTGTTGTATATGTTATGAATGTGTTTGTATATATATATATATGTGTGTGTGTGTGTATGTTCGCTTGTGTGTGTCTCTATATGTGTTCATACGTGTACATTTGTGTGCGTGCGTGTTGCCTTGATTTTGTGTCATACGTGTATATGAACTACATACATACATATGCATATGTACACATAATTGTGTATAATTCTTATTTGAATGTGTGTGTGTGCCTGTGCCACTTATTTGTGTATGCTAATGCCATTTGAACTTATTTCCCCCAAAATAAGCAAAATCAACCAGCAGAAAATACATGCAATTTTATATATTTGTATATAAATAGCAAAAACCATCGATATTTTGGTTACAAAGAAAGCCAATTTAATGCTCCAAGTGGAACACGCATACATACTTACATGCATCTACATAGCAGCACATCAACACGTATAGGTCATGTGTGTGTGTGTGTGTGAGTGTAACAGAGTACACATATATAATACATTAATACATATACATGTGTATAAATACATAGACGTGTTTTGCTAGACTCCCCATGGGGAGTGTTTTGTTGTTGTTGTTGTTGTTGTTATTGTGCTGTGTCCATTGTTGGCCTTTGCTACTGTGCAGTACTCTGTAGTTGAAAGTCTTTTTTTTTTGTCGTTTTGTTTTGTCTTGTCTCTTATGGCGTTTTAATTTTGCTGCATTTGCAGCGCCATTGAATTGGTTATATACATACATACATAGGTACGTATGCATACATATGTATGTGTGTACAATGTTATATGTGCAGACAAAAACAAAGACAGAAACAGAAACAGGCAATGGCTGCAAAATATAAGAATCGTGTAAATCGTAAATAAACCTGCTACATATATGTGTATTTAGTGCATATGTGTAATCTTATTATATGAATGTTTTTAAAATCTGTTGAAAGACGACACAATATATTCGTAATTGAGACTTGGCCACACAGCATAACAACATAACATCAGGTGCATAAGCAACAGTAACAGTAGCAGCAACACAACAGTAACAGCAACGCTGAACCAGTTGAATCGAATTGGAATCAGACTGTTGACTAACAGAGCGCTGTTAAGGGCGAACAAAGTGATTTGCATTAACAGCTGTAATTGCATTATTTGCACAGCTGTTTAACAAACACAATCTCAAACGCGCCTATGTACGTCGTCTACATGTGTGGCAAAATTACATAAAATTTAAACAAATTTCAATAATCGCACCTGTGTGTGCGAATACTCGCATAAAAGTGTAATTTCCAATGTATGCGTGTTCGTGTTCGTGTATATGTATCTATTGGTGTGTGTATAAGTGTGTATTGGAATAACAATAACAGCAGAGCACGAAGAAGTAAAATACGAAGAAGAAGAATCAGTTTTTGTTTGGGAGCAGGTGATGTTGTTTGCCCAGAAACAAAAACGAAGGTCAAGTGACGTCGCACATTGAGGGCTCCAATATATATTTATGTATATATGTATATGTATATATGCGTGTGCATGTGTATGTGTATTTGCAATATGTTGACATTTTCTTTAACATCTGTACATATATAAATTTGTTTATTTTACTTAGATTTGTCCAATAGTCTAGAGTAGCGGAATAAGAGAATCAACAACAAGATTATAATAAAAAAAAAAATAAATAAAAAAAAAACGCAGGGTATAAACAACAGTGAGAAAGCTGAGCGCGCGGAAATATTACACCAACAACAGCAAGCTAAGCAGTTAACAGAGATAAAGATCGGAACAGTGAAACAGCGAGAGAGAAAGAGAGAGAGTGGGAGAGTGAGAGCATCATAAATCGAATAGGAAACAACAATTACAGCAACAAGAGAAGCTCGCTTCATTTCCATCCTAATATAAACAAACACTGTGTGCGTAGTAAATATCAAATATTAAATATACGATATAGAGAGTGCATACAGAGGACTCAAAGACTCAAATATCAAACATGGACTCGGATAACGAAAATGATTTCTTGGACAATGTGGACTCCGGCAATGTGTCGTCGGGCGACGATGGCGACGATGATTTTGCGATGGAAGTGGATATGCCAAGTTCAACGGAACGTCAATTGGACACCGATGATCATCAATACAAGGTCCTAACCATAGATGAAATAGTGCAATATCAGCGCGAGATTATCGATGAGGTTAATCGTGTGCTAAAGGTGAGTCACATGTTTGCTTCTGCTATCATTATATATATCTTTTGCCAATTCGATTGATAAACACAAATGTGGGGCAGGCATCTATCTATCTATCCATGTATGTGTGTATATGCATATGTATGCTAATATGCACACATGAACATATGTATATATGTGTGTGTGCGCTTAATCATCGTGAAGTGCAAAGCAAGTCAATATACAGTATATAGCCTTAGTCTTTGTGCTCTTTGCGCTGCTATTCTTAGTGTTTACAGGCTGTAAATTACAGTGCATATGTACATACATATATGTGTGTGTGTGTGTGTATATTGACCACGCATATCGTATAGGTATCGATATCGATAACAGACTCAAGTTGTCTTACAGCCAGTGATGGCAACTATATGATTCATAAAGAAAATCAATTCTTATGTGAAAATAATTTAAAAATTTAAATAATTTTAATATTTTCAAAATAACTAGGGAGAGTTGCACAACAACTTCCATACCACCATGAAAGTTTAACTTTTAAATAGCAACAATTTTACTTGATAAAAAAAAGCTATTTTATACAAAAGAGGAATTATTTATTAAAAAAACAACAGGGATATAGACGAAAACAAGAGAAATATGACTATTTTATACTGAATTTCATGTCATCAAGTTAAATTTGCCAATTTAGGCAGTACTTATTAATAAATTTTCTAAATTTTTTTGTCTCAAAAAAAGTTTAATAAAGTTTTAAGATGATATTTTAAAAGTCGCCAAATATATATTTTTTAAATATTTAAAATTGTAGTCAAATAAATATTAAAAAATTGTGTTTTTCAGAAAGTTATATTAAAGAATTTAGTATCATTGAATATAATAGAATTTTATGCATATACATATATAAACATATATATAATTCCCATAATAATTGGTGAAATTGTATGATAAATAAATTACACTTTAATAATGAAACTAAAATTAAGAAACATATAAAAATAATATAATATAATATAGTAAAATAATGATAATAAAGATATAATATAAAATAATAAAGGTAATAAAGATATAATATAATATATGTATATAATAAAATGAAGATTGAAAATGTCTGTTGGATATCAGAATAGTGCTAACCTTAAAAAGGTTAAATTGGCATCACTGATTACAGCAATTATTGCATATGTATGTATGTATATCGATAAGAGAGCTGGAAATGAATTTCGATTGCGATTCAACGAGATTTCTAAGTCATTTATGCAGATGAGCTGTTAGTCATAGTTAATTATTAATTAATTATCGATAATTATTATTAATTGGTATTAACTGCAATAAACTGTTGTTTGTCTCGTTTATCGTTTTGGACCTGGACCACAGCTACAAACGCCCATAACACGAATACTGCTGAATCAGTTCAAGTGGGACAAGGAGAAGTTGCTGGAGAAATACTTTGATGGCAGCGATGATAATACGGAAGAGTTCTTCAAATGCGCACACGTCATAAATCCGTTCAAGAGACCAGCCGAATCGGTGCAACAAAGAGTAACTAACATTCAAATATATACTATATACTATATATTAGTTATCATTAATTATTTCACACACAGGTTACACGTAGTCAATGCGAGGAATGCGAGATTTGTTTCTCATTGTTGCCGCCAGATGTAAGTCTATCACCCGTATATGTAGATATACCATATGTAGATATATCTGAAAGTTATAGTAAATGATATTTCATATTGTTGTTGCAGTCGATGACCGGCTTGGAGTGTGGCCATCGGTTTTGTTTGAACTGCTGGCGGGAATATCTGACAACGAAAATCGTTACAGAAGGTCTCGGCCAGAAGATCTCGTGCGCTGCGCACGGCTGTGATATTTTGGTTGATGATGTGACCGTCACCAAACTGGTGGTGGATGGGCGGGTGAAGGTGAAATATCAGCAATTGATAACCAATAGCTTTGTCGAATGCAATCAATTGCTGCGCTGGTGTCCGTCCGTCGACTGCAGCTATGCGATCAAGGTATCGTATGCGGAATCGCGTCGCGTCCATTGCAAGTGCGGTCATGTGTTTTGCTTTGCCTGCGGCGAGAACTGGCACGATCCGGTGCAGTGCCGCTGGCTAAAGAAATGGATCAAGAAATGTGACGACGACTCGGAGACGTCCAATTGGATTGCGGCCAATACCAAAGAATGCCCCAAATGCAGTGTCACCATCGAAAAGGATGGCGGCTGCAATCACATGGTCTGCAAGAATCAAAACTGCAAGCACGACTTCTGCTGGGTATGCCTCGGCTCCTGGGAGCCACATGGCTCCTCCTGGTACAATTGCAATCGCTACGACGAGGATGAGGCAAAGGCGGCACGCGATGCACAGGAAAAGTTGCGCTCATCGTTGGCCAGGTATATACTACTACAACAGTTTATTGATGATTTCATCAGACCAATCAAATTAAACAATCTATAATATGTAGTATATTTGTATTATAATAATTCATCAGCGACCTTCGCTTGCTCCCAGTATAAACTATCAAGTTGCACCTCTATCAAGTGCAGCTTAAACTAGTTGGGAATTTTAGTGATTCCCTGAGTGTTCACACTATGAATACCAAGAAAAAAAACCCCATTCTTTTGAGTGTCGCATATATTTTTTATAATTTAATATGTATTACAACATCTTGATTTTCAATAACATTTTGTTAATTTTTTTTTTTTTTTTTAAATTATATTTATTTTAAATGTTATTTTATTCCATGCAATTTAATTTGATTTTTATATATATTTAGATGAATTTCATAATCGAAAATAAGTAAATTACCGCATAAATTATATGAAATATGTATAAGTTATTGATTTTCCATAATATTTTGTTAATCATTTTGATTTATTATTTTAAATAATTTTAATTTGATATACAATTTTTAATTTATTTTTTTTTAAATAATTGTTTTTTAATAATTTTTTTTTATAATATTTTTTTATAATTTTTTTAAAATTTTTTTTTATAATATCCACACAAATTATTTAAGTAATGGAAAACGAAAATAACTATGCACATCTATTAATTAATTTGATTTGTGTTACTTGCAGATATTTGCACTATTATAATCGTTATATGAATCACATGCAATCGATGAAGTTCGAGAATAAATTGTATGCATCCGTGAAGCAGAAAATGGAGGAAATGCAACAGCACAACATGTCCTGGATTGAGGTACACATATTGCAAATGAAATCAAAATCAACAGGATATTACTATATATAATATAACTATTGAAATATACAACTCTGTTGTTAGTCATTTAGTTTCTTTCAATAATTGTATATAATTGTTGTACGCATACATATTTGTAACAGGTACAATTCCTGAAAAAGGCTGTCGATATACTGTGCCAGTGTCGCCAGACTTTGATGTATACATACGTGTTTGCGTATTATTTGAAGAAGAACAATCAATCCATGATATTCGAGGATAATCAAAAGGATTTGGAATCGGCAACCGAGAAGCTGTCGGAATATTTGGAACGTGATATTACATCCGAGAATCTGGCTGATATTAAACAAAAAGTCCAGGATAAATACAGGTAAAATATATATATATATAGTTTTTATGTATCCATATTCAATGGATATATGTTTGTTTGCAGATATTGTGAGAAACGATGCACAGTGCTGCTCAACCATGTGCATGAAGGCTATGAGAAGGATTGGTGGGATTATACAGAATGACGCGAGTCCTGGCTGGATAATTAAGGCGTTCGTTGCGTTGGATCACAAGGATTCACATCATAATTCAGTTAAAGTTTTGAGTCGATGCGTTGCGTTTGCCACAATTGAAACATACACTTAAGCAGCCCTATAAAAACAATATAATTGATAAAGGAAAATACCAAGAGGAAAACAGGAAACAGGAAACGGAAACGGAAACGGGAACGTCTATTGCAGCAATAATATTTCGGCAGACACATACACACACACACACACACACACACTCAGACACATACATACATACAATATTTAAAGCAATAGCGTATATATATATATATACATATATATAAATAACAACAACAAACAAATAAGTCTATTTAAAGTTAATAAGAAAATGGGATAACTGCAACCCTGAAACATCAAAACAAAGTAAAAGAATATATATATATATATATATATATATATATGTATATATAAGAAAGAAAACGCTACAATAGAGCATACCGCTGAAGTGAAGAAGAAATGTTATAAATTAAAAATCATTTATATATACATATAACACAACGCATGATTTTTAAATATAACATTTCACTTATGTGTATATATATATATATATATATATATACACATAATATATATGTATGTATATGTATGTATGGAGACATATGCCACATATATGTGTTGAATCAACTAAGGCTAAAGCGAGTTGCACTATCCCCGGGCAACATGCAACAAATAGTTAAATATGTTTAGCATATCCAATAGACTAGACTCTCTCTCTCTCACACACTCACACACACACACACTCACACACACACACACACCACATGCATACTATGCTATAAAATAAATGGAAGTCCTTATCAGTTTCGTTATCTCTAAAATGTTTATTATTATAATTAAACTTTATATATATATATATTTTTTTTTAATTTGTAGCATTGTGCGCTAAGCAACATAACATAGAAAAATTGCAAATAAATTTTACTTTTTAATTTAATTTCATTCGATTATATGTGAAACAAATGATTGTGAACGTATGTATATACATATATGTATATATATATATTTGATTTTTTTTTTCCAATTTTTGCAAATTGATGCCAAGAGAAAATATAGAATTGTGCTTAGCACGATTGACAATATTTCTCTGCAAGTGCTGTGTGTGTTTAATTACCATATATATTATTGTTACAAATTGCGATTATGTTTCTTAATATAATTTTTTTTTTATTTTTAAAAAAATTCTTTTTTTTTTTGCACTTTTGCCACAACAAATTTGTATGGGAAGTTGAATTGTTTGCTGAGCATTGCATACACTTAATTAGCGGCATTAAAATTATATATAAATTACAAAAATGAAAACTGATATAGTTTAATAAATCTTGCATGATTATAAAAATGAAATTCATAATTAATTCAAACAACAATTGCGATTGGCATTCAAAAAAACATAAAAAATAAAAGTAAAAAATAAAAACAAAGAAAAAACAAGAAATTGTCGCTGCCTTTGAGTTGAGTTCAGTTTTAGATAGAGCTATGAGTTTCTCCCCGCCCCAAATACCCCTCCACCTCATCTCATCACCACTTGTACATAGTATCTCTCACTCTCTCTCTCGCTCTCTCTCTCTCTCGCTCTCTCTCTCTCGCTCTATCTATCTGTCTCTTTCTATTGCAATATCTCAGTCTTAAGTCGCAGCTCAGCTTCGTTTTTAGTGTTTCCTCTGCAACAACAACAATTAAAAAAATAAAATAAATTACAATAAAACAAAATAAAACAAAGCAAAAGAAAAGAAAAGAAAAAACAAATTTAATGTAGACGCTGCTCGTTACAAACATGAAGAATAATAGATACCCTGTAATGTCCATATGCACACACATACTTGCAATACACATACATACACAAATATGTATGATATGTATGATATGTATGTATGTATGTATGTATGTATGTATGTATGTATGTATGTATGTATGTATGTATGTATGTGCTAACAATAACTAATTAAATGTATAACAGACGCTCTATATTACAATTAAATCCATTGACAAACAAAAATGATGTAAAAAGTTTCAAAAGTTGTTCAAGTCGTATAAAAAAAAAAACAAACAAAACATGAAAAAAAATACAAATTGCATTAATTTAAAATAAAAACAGTATATATATATACATATATATATATATATATATATATATATATATAAAGACAATGGTGTAAAAAAAAACGTATGAGAAACTATGTATGTATATTTAATTAATAAAGATACGTTGCGAATTAGTGAAAATAAAAGTATAAAAAAATATAACAAACAAAATTCAAGAGGAATGCATTTTGACTTTTCTTTGTCACGATATTCAATTACTTTATTGCAAATGTTAAAAATACGTTGAGATATTTTTTTTAAGTTTTTAAGGAACATATATATTCGTGTTCAGCTTAAGTACTTTCTAGATTTGGATGCAAATCAATTAACTTCGATGTAGGACGTTAACCCAATTTGCTGCTTACTTACTCACTTATCGACTTGCGAATACCCTATAAATTAGCGACGACTCTTATACACACTCTTATACACACTACATTTACCAACTATCTATGGTGTTGTCTGCATTCTGTGTACTTTCTGTTTAGTTTAATTCGATTTATAGCATTTCTTGGAAATTAATTCTCATTCATATATTGAATTTAAGCTGGAATACTTGCTAATTTGTTAGTTATGTTTAAAATAAAAAGCGTTTCTATGCCATACAACTTTCGCCTGACGCCATCTGGCGTCGCGTGGCGGCATTAGTCAGCCCGGTACGAACTGTAAAAGAGAAAAATAAAAAGCGAATATTTTGTGAATCATGTTTTTTGTTATATTGTGTCGTTTGCAACGATTGAAAGAGATAATTTACATAAATTGTATCATGTTAATTGCTTGTTTTAATTTATTTTCAAATAATCTTAATTTGGAACGATAATTTTAGCATGCAATTGCAGCTGTCGCCATCTATCGGCATTGCCTGGCACTAATTCCTGTGCATGCAGCCAGTGTTAGAAAGAGACAGAGGGAGAGAGAGCTACGTTTACTTTCTACGGCGAAAATGTTGCCCCGTTTCGTTGTTTGAATTTCGACATGACCTCGTTGCATCGACATATCCATCCATCTGCCTCATCTCTGACAGAATCCGTAGCTATACAGTGTATAGTAGACTTCTTTATCTGTTGATCTGTTTTCTGTGTGTGTGTGTTTTTTTTTTATATTTTCATCTGTGTGCTCATTTAATTAACATTAATTCCGTTGACTGACGAGTGGCATTGCCAATATTTGTTGAATGTGGCAGTCGCCACAAAAAAGTCCCATTGAGCAAATGAATGTTCGGTAAGTCGCGTGTGCAGCTCACTTAAACCACAACAGATTCAACCTACATATATCTATATGTGTGTATATATTTAGTTAGTTGAATTTACTTTAGTTCTTTTGATCTTTTCCGATGGATTGCCACTAAATTGTGCTTTCTATAGGTTCGTGCGAAGGGTAGATTTTTTGTGGAAATCTGCAAGTTTTTGATTTTCATTTTAAGAAACAACTTTTTGCCACAAGTCCAAGTTCAAATCTAACGGCTGCAAAACAGAAACGGTTGCAAAGCAAGTAGCTAATTGACAGGCATGTCGTTCTCATAGCGCGCAGCTGCCGTCTGCTATGCGATAGTCGGCGATAGTCTGTAACGGTCTGCGTATTCAAAGTGCAAATGAAAAACATATATAATTGTGCTTTTTTTTGTGTGTTATCTCTTGTATGATGTTTATTTTTGGATTTTGATTGCTTTATATAATAGAATATTTCACTTATTTGCTGTTGTTGTTGTTGTTTTTTTGTTATAAACATACATATGTGACTAACATTTACAATTTTATGTTTGCTTCCTGTGCTCTGCCCTAAATATCGATAGAAAAAAAAAACAAAAAAAATATGATAACAATAATCATAGTTATAATAATAATAGTTATGTATGTGTATATGTATATTTTACATAAGCATATGTATAGATATGTGTATGTATGTATGCATGTCTCTGTAAACATGCATCATAATAATAGCAATAATAATAATTATAAACTTTATCATAATAATAATAATTATAATAATAACAACAATAACTGCCAGCAGGCGTTGCTGCTTTACACGTTTCATGATCCCTGCTTGATCCATCAGATACTATATATATATATAATTTTTTTTCTTGTTTTTTTTTCTTTTTTGTTTTGTTTTTACTTTTTGCATACATAACAAACATGTATATTAATATAGTATATAGTATATATAGATATAGATATAGTATATAGTACATATAATTTGCAGCTGTTATCGCTAATCGCTAAACGGTTATCGTTAATCGGTGCTGCCGTTGGAACAGACAAAACAAAAAATTGAAAGAAGAACAGAAAAAAACAATTGGGTAAACAAAAAAAAAAAGAAAAAGCAAGAGAAACAATGGCGGACAAGTTGAAAGGAAAACTGCTGTAATACTTAAATGCTAGGCACAAAAAAAAATGTAGTTATCGTTATCGTTATCGTTATCGTTATGGTTATCATTAAACATAATTACTGACGATCCACAAATCGTGATGTAAATACAATACGTGCTTCACACAGTTATCGAAGACTCGGAGTTGGGCTTCATTTTGGGAAACTATGGGAATTTTGTGGAGAAATTGGTAGAAATTGTGGAAAATAAGTGATGGAAGATCTGAAGGGAAATAAAGCAGGGCGGTGGCGGTGGCGGTGGGGGGGGGGTGTTCGATTAGTTAAGTTTATATTTTGCAGTTGTGTCTTCGATAAACGGTTTTGTAATTTGTTTTGATCTTTTGTTGTTGTTGTTTTTGGCTATTATTGCAATCGATAGTTGAACGATAACTTATCGATAGCTGGCGCAGATGAGTGCGATGTTAATTGAGCTCCTTGCGCGTCGTATTGGGCAACAGCAGACACATCAGACCGCCGCCAATGAGCAGACCGGACACTATGAACGTCGGCACCGGACAGTAGTTGTCCAGGAGCTGGGCAATGACAATGTTGCCAATGATGCCGCCAAGACGCGCCGCCACCATGGATATGGCCACGCCGGTGGCACGCAGCTTGGTGGGGAAGACCTCGGTGATGAGGCAATCGAGGGCGGCATTGGCCGCCGATATCGCCCCGCTGAACACCGCCGAGACCAGGAGATTCTGGATGGAGCTGCGCACCAGATACATGAGGGCCGAACAGATGCCGGCGGTCATTGTGCCGGCGATGAGGAAGAATCGTCGTCCCAGCATGTCCATGCCGAGGATGGCAAAGAGATTGGCGGGCAGTGCGGATGCCAGCGTGATCAGTGACTCCATGAACACGGATGGGGGTATATCGGATTTGCAGGTGCCGTTGCTGACATGGGCATGTCCCTGATTGACGACGAACTCGGTGACGGTGCAGATGTCGGACGGTTGGCCGGGATATGTCTTATCGAACTCCTCGTAACGATTGAAGACCTCCGGGAACCACATCATCAGACCATAATAGCCAATGTGGAATGTGAAATTGATGGTGATCGATACCAATGTGAATCGAAGGATGGGCGATTTGAACAGATCGCGACTGTGATCGATCATGCCGCTGATCATGCGCTGGTATTTGCCCTTAATGCCCTGGGCGCTCTCCGTTATCGATTTCTCATCGACCTCCAGATCGTACACCATATACTCCTCGGGCTTCTTTTTCGTGTTCGTCACGAAGATGCCGCGAAAGATCGCCAGCGCCTTGTCCTTTTTGCCGCGCGTCAACAGGAACTTGGGCGACTCCGGCAAATAGAAGAGCAGGAAACCAACGAGGAACGATGGGATCGAGCAGACCAGCAAAAAGATGCGCCACGAGTTGTATGTGAAGTACTCTGAGGTGACACCAATTTTGGTGGGAATGATCAGCCAGGCCAATCCGGCCACAAACAGATTGCCAAAGGTCCAAAATGCCGCCATGAAGCTCAGCATCGAGCCGCGTTTCGCCTTCGGTTGGAATTCGGCGAAATACGACCAGATGACAGGACCGCTGCCGCCCAGACTATAAAGAAATTTAAAAAATGAAAATTATATACATACGTACATATATTTAAAATTGAAAATATTTAAAATTATTTATTCAACTAAGAATTAAATGTATAATTCTTCTTCTTTTATTGTAGACAAAAGTAACTTTAATCAACATGCATGCAACTACCTTGATTTTAAATTTATTACTTCTATTATGTCATATTATTTTTATTTTTACTCTTTTATAAAATTAGCTACTTTATAGTTTATATTTTAATTTTAGTTTATCCCAATTATGATAAACAAAACTATAATGGTTTCAAATCTAATTTCAAAACGCCAAAGCAAACAGCTCAGCTTTTTGTCACGCACTTAACATAGTGGCATAGCAAGCAGCTGTTGCCAGCCTGAAATACTATCAAACGTGACAAGTCATGGCCGATTATTGCGATTACATACACTGTGCGAGAAACTGAGTCGCGTTTCAATTAGCAAACGATTGGCAAAACTGATGCTACATGAATATATATATATATATATATAGTGCCTGTCTGCAAATATGCGAAATTATTTTACACGGCAGCTGTATAATAATGAGTCAGCGGCCCCAAGAGGCCAAGGCGAAATTACAAAAAAAAAAAAAAAAAAAAAAAACACAAAAATAAATTAAATAAAATTTAAAAAAAATTGTTGATTTTCCAATTTGCACGTGGATCGAAAGGAAAATGTTAATCATTGCATATAAAATGAAATGAAATGAAATAAAATAATAATACTTATGTATGACAGTACAGTCTCAATTAGCATAAAGAGTCACGATATTGCGGCACAAATATGTTATTGTTGTTATTTTTATAACAAAGTTAATTCAATTAACACCTTACAACCTTACAACCCATACTCCACAGGCTGTGTGCCACATGTGTCTTATCAACCAAAAAAAAAAATAAAAAATAAAAAATAATAACAATAAATTTTAAACGAAATTCAATTTAGTTACGGAAATTGCTCTTAACTTGGCAAATAAAAAAGTGCCTAATTTTTTAAATGCCTAGTATCAATATGATCATATTTCGCTTGTTGAAGTTTTTTTGAAAAATTAATAATTTTTTTTTATATTTTTGTTAAATAAATAATTGACTATTATTAATAATTAATTCATCAAAATAAATCAATATAATTTTTTTTTAATTATTAAAAAAAATGTATTATTTTCTTTTTTAGTATCATATTTTGTTTGTTGAAGTTTTTTGAAAAATTAATAATTTATTTTTATTATTTTTATATTTTTGTTAAATAAATAAATGACTATTATTAATATGTATGCTTCTTCAATTTTTTTTCAAATAATTTAAACATTTTACTTATATTTTTATTTTAAATTTAATTTTCAAATGATTCAATATAATTTCTTTTTAATTATTAAATAAATTTATTATTTTTTTTAATATAATTAATAAAACGATAATATAATTATTTTCATAATTTTTTTAAGATAGTTCAGCAACCAGTATTTTCCAGTATATTTTGTTAATTTTTTTTTTTAATAATTATTTATGATTATATTACTTTTTCCATAATTTTCGCAATTAGTGCATTTTTTACTTTTTAGACTGTCACTTGGTCTTTAAATAATTAATTAATTATTAGTAAAAAAGCATTTTATTTATTTTTGATAATAGTCACTATATATATTTTTGTTTACTTTTTTTTTTAATATTTAATTAGTTATTAGTGTTCTATTTTTCATCGATTAATTTTTGCAATTAATGAATTATTTTGTTAAATAACAAAATGATTGTTATTTTGTTAAATAATTAATTAATCATTGATGAATTCGTATTTCTTTTTTTTTATAATTTTTCATAAATAATTAAATCATAATTATGGTCATATATTTGTTTTTTAAATAAATAATTAATTAATTATGATTACTCTTTTCTTGATTTTCGCAATTAATGAATTATTTTGTTAACTAGACTCTCATTACTTTTTTATTTACTATTTTTTCATAAATAATTAAAAAATAATTATGGTCACTTATTTAAAAAAAAAATTAATTAATTAATTAATTATTATGGAATTACTCTTTGCTTGATTTTCGCAATTAATGAAATAGTTTTTTTTTTTTTTTTTGTAATAAACTGTCTGTTGATTTAATAATAAAATGAATTGAATAAATATATAATTTGGATATATGAATCACAGTACTTACGCAGCGCCATTGAGGAAGCGGAAGAGCATAAAGTATCCATAGGTTTGGGAAAAGGATGAGGCGACAATGCAGAAGGCATTCATGAATGAGATGACGATGAGGATCTTCTTGCGGCCAAAGCTGTCGGCGATGCTGCCCCAGAAATAGGCGCCCACCATCATGCCAATGAAGATGATGGAGTTGAGCCATCCCTTCGTTGCCGTATTCAAATCCAGATCGCATTGCGCCGATGGCAATATGAAGGACATCGAGATGACGTCCATCTCCTCGGATGTACTGACCAATCCACAGATGGCCAACAGTATATAATGGAATTTGCCATAGTCGCACAGCTCGATGGCCCGCTCAAAGTTGGCGACTATGGGACGTGTTGGTGGCGGTAACGGTGTTTTACTCCGGCGACTCTTGTTCCCATGATGACCATGGCCATGACCATGACCATTGTCGTCATCATCGTAACTATCGCCGGCACCGCCAGCGATCCGCTCTACGTCCTGATGCTGTGATTTGCCATTGTTGATGGTGTTGCCAGTTTCCGGCTCGTATCCGCGATTATCCGCCGCAAATTGATACTCCGGCTTGTTGGTGCCCGTGCCCAACGTATACGGCTGGATAATGGCCCGATTATCGATATGCGATACCGTATTTGAGTTCAGGCTGTTCGCGCTATTATTGGGATTCGGATTCGGATTGGGATTGATGCCTCCGGCTGATGCGTTTGACTGATTGTAGTTTGGTTGTAGGCCACCTTCTACATTATAGGCTATAGAAATGATATATACATACATATAAATATAATAAAATTTACAATTTTTTTTTTTTTTTTTTTTTTTAAAATAATTTTTTAAGAAAATGCAAACTTATACCGATATGGTAAAAATATATATAAAAAAAATAAAATATCTATAATATTCTCGAATAGAAAACATATATTCACAGAGTTGTATGAAAGTATACTAAAAATAATAATAAAAAAATGTTTTTAAATTTCAATACTTTTTTTTAGTATTTTCTAAAATTATTGTAACTCAAACGAATAATATGAGAGACAATTTATAAATTTATCAAGCCGAAACAATATTCTCCCGGGATAATTATAAAATTGGTTAATATATGAAAAAAAAAATATATAAATTTATTTAAAATTTCTTTGTAATTTAAAAATAAAATTTAACTGCAGTTAATATATGTAAAAAAGTATATTTATTTAGATTTAATACCAGAAAGTTATATATTGACGAATATTATGTGAAAGAAAAATTTATAAAAATTTAAATAAAAAAAATAAAGGGAAAATTATTATGAATTTATAAAATTGTTCTTGGGAATTTTGAAAAATATTGAATTCTAACTGATAATATAAAAATTAAATTAAATTTTATAGAATTATAATTTAAGCATAGTATGAAATGTACTAATAAATAACTTTATTTTTTTTTTAAATTAAAAATTTATATAATTCGTTGTTGTTGTTGAATTTTCGAAATATTTGAACTTACATTCGCTTTTATTTTTTGAAGAATCACCTTCTACCATTCTATAGTTCAAGTTTTTGTTTGGTTTTTGTGCGCGTAGCAAAAACAAATCCAAATGAAAATTAAATGCAATTCAAAAATTGATTTAAATTTTTTGTTAAAAATTTATTGTTTTTTTGTTTTTTTTTTGTTTTTTATTGCAAGTTGCTGTTGCTATTGAAGCTTAACTTGCGGAAGACTCTAAGCTCAGAAAAGTGGAATTAACTTTGGCTCGAGTTGGAGTTGCAGTGATCTGAAATGAAAATAAAAATATATTTTAATTAAATATTTCATTGAAAGTAAAAGATTCTTAACACAAATAATGTAATAACATATGTATGTATGTATTTGCGGTGGGATTTGCTGCAATTGAGCTTCATTTTCGAAATCAATTTTCAATTGAAATTGGAAGAAAATTGTTCAGACTGCCGACAGAATAACGAACGACCTTAGGCTATATACATATATGTATGTACATATATAATCGTTCGATTGTTCGATCGTTCAATTGGGCGTCTAAATTAATGGCCCATTAAACTGTAATTGAACCAAATGTAACCATAAGCGACAGAGAGAAAGAGAGAGAAAGTTAGAGAGAGAGAGAGAGAGAGAGAGAGAGAGAGATAGAGTAGCTCTGTGGAACTTGGGCGTCGCAATTGATGCCACAAACCAGCCCCGCCATGATCTGCTCTAATTGTTTAATAAAGAAAAATTTACCAAAAATAGACAAAGGCGAAAATTAAGCAAATATCGAAGGCGTCCTTTGTGTATGTGTGTGTGTGTGTGTATAAATGATAATTACAGCAAATTAAATTATTAATAAAGTTTTAAGTATTTAATTGTTGACGGCTTGCACCACACACATTATATAGATACAAATAAAGACGTTTCAAATTCAAATTGAAATTGTGCTATGTTAATAACGCTGTTAATTGTTCGCGCTGTTAACTCAATACACTTGCGCACACTGTTGCTAACAGCTGCTGTTAATTAGCTGTTCAACTGGCCGCGATCAATTCCAATTCATTCCGAATTTTCATATTTATTTTCTATTAGCAATTTTAGCAGTACTCGTTTATACATATTGTATATTATTTGTATAAATACATTTTTTTAGTTTTGTGCTTTTTCAGCTAGTTATGTTGCCTACATTGTGGGCGAATTGTTACACTCTGCTGCTGTTAAGTAACAGTGGCGCTGTTAAGTCGCCGCAGACCAATGCGATTCGATTTCCGTTTACTGTTTTGACAGACAATGTGTGTGTGGCTGTGTATGTACATATGTATGCATGTATGTATGTTGCGTGACTTGTCAACATGCCCTGTTGCTGGCATGCATTTTGTTGTTGCCGATAGTCGCCATTGTTGTTGTTCTAATTTATGATTTATTGCGCGCACACATACACACACCACAGGCAATCTTTCACTTTATTTACATTTATTAAAAGAATAACAACAACAACAATAAGTGATATTTCCACATGAAAATGTTTTGTGTATTGAACCTGCCACGCAAACAAAACAAACTTAGCAGATCAAAACAAAACACATCACAACAAAACGAAACGAATCGAAACGGAACGTTAACGTTAACGTCAAACACATCAAAATCAACGTCGCGACTTCGCTTTGTCAAATTGAAGGAGAACAGGAACCGAACGGTAACCGTTACCAAAAACGTATGCAAAACGAGCTTTCAAGAATATAACGACGCTGCTAAACACTCTAAGAAGAGAGTGAGCGAGTGTGAAAGAGTGAGAGCGTTTAGTGTGGACTGTGAAGTTGCTGAGGAAGAGAGAGAGAGAGTTTCGAGCAGCAGCAGCAGCAGCTGTTCTTGTGGGAGAGCAGCTTACGTTTGTATGTATGTATGAGTGCAAGTATGTTAGGCAACATTAATTATACATGTATTGCATTCAATTCAATTCAATTCGATTCCATTTGTTTTCAATTCCATTTAGCGCTTGCCATAAAAGTGATAGTGGGAGTTGTGAACGTTTTGCATTTACATACTTACATACATACGTACATACATATGTATGTAATTGTTGCACTTTATTGAGCTGCATTCGCAATTACTTTGCAATATTTATTAATTAATCGTCTCGCTTTGACCTCCGCCTACGCTTCCGCAAATTACAATCCCTTCACCAGGATGTATGTATCACAATGTATGGCGATTAATCGTCGTGACACGACGCGACACGTCTGTCAGCTGATTCTGTTAGCTAGGAAATTGCATAGAAAATAGCGAAAGCATAAAATCGTAGCGACGATTGTCTGTGTGGAGTGCGAGTGAGATAGTTGCGCGTAATGCGCGAATTATGGAAATCATATGAAATTCCAGTTTCAATTTCAGTTGATCACATTATTAAATTAGTCCATACAATGAATTTGGTAAAGAAGCGGGGGGGGGTAGAATTAAGCGGTTCCCGTCTCGTCGCGTATTCGATATCGGAATTGAAATTGAAATTGGAAGTGGAATCGGGCTCGGACTCGGACTTCGGCTGGGCTTGAGGCTTGAATTAACTTCAATGTCAACATTAGAGTGAGTAAGCGACATTGCCGGCAGTCAGACGTCTCCCGAGACGTCTCTCGAAAGCCCACTCTCTATATATGGCGCAACATGTTTTTTCTTCTTCTTCTCATTTTTATTTATTTATTTTTTTGCATATCTAATTAACACATGCAAACAGAGCTAATAATAATAATAATAATTTGTTTTTAAATCGTTGTTTCTTATTAAGATTGTTGTTTTTGTTTTTGTCTTTCATGATTTATATATATTTTTGGGATGTTTTGAAATACATAATGTACATATATTTTTAAAAATCGGTTTTTTGCACCATTTCTTAGAATTTGTTGCAATAATCTTCTAGGGTATTTACTTTCCATGCACTGCCTGAATTATACATATGATTGTCTGATTATAGCATTTATTTGGATTTTTTAATCATGTTTTTTTTTTGTATTTTTACCTTTTGCTGTTATAATTGCCAAATATTTTGCAGGTTTTGCACTTGGTCAGTGAAATTTGCAGCGATTTGTTGAATAATTTAATCAAATTGTTTATAATTAAGTATGTATTTAGGTATATGCTGTGTCAGCTGTGTGTCAAGTGTTGATATTTGTTGTTAATATTATTGTTGTTTAATATTTGAATTGTCGCAATAGTTCTGTTTGTATTTGTTGATATTTTTGTTGCTACTATTGTTGTTGTGTGTTGAGCGTGCAGCTTGAATTTGTCTGGCGACCACATTAAAAATAACTTTCAATTTAGATTCCCGTCGACGCGCATCGAAAATTAATAACAAAAATTATGGCAAACGAAATTTCGTCTAAATACAACACAAAAAGTTCAATAAGATCGCAGTCGAAGAAGATGTAGAAGAAGAGCCGCGAATTCGGCCGCTTTATATTGTTGCTATTGTTATTAATATTATTATTATTATTGTGGTTTTTGTTGTTGATTTGTTTACTTGTTGTATTTGGTTAACGGGAGCTATCTCGTTAAACGTTCGAACGCGCCAAACAGTGGAAAGTATCTGAGGCGCGTTACGCGCGCGCTTTTAAATACAAGCAAGCCATAAAAAATCAATCTGAAGCCGGGGTAAGCATCACCAGCAACAACAACGTCACTAACACGATATCAATACATTAGCACAAATCTCAGCGCAACAAACGGAATGAACTGAAATGGCAATGGAACGTACACGAACAAACAGCAGAGGCAGCCGCAACGACTCGGCTCCGAAAGCGCTTCGGCAAATCGACTTCGGGCCCCATCGATACCGATGCCGATGCCGACATCAGCATCGGCTTTGCTGTGTTATTTGTTGTTATTGCTTAGCGCCTGATAAGCGCGCCAGCCCTCTCTCTCTCCCTCTCTCTCTCTCGCTGTTTCACTCGTTCACCGTTGACCGATTGATTGGACATTTTGCATTGCTGCTGCCCAGTTATGCGCAACGAGTTATCGAGATGTCTGCATATCGTGTTATTTGTACGTACATACATATGTATGTACGTATGTACATATGTACATATATATGTTTGTATGTATGTATGTAACTATCATAATGAACAGCAGTTTAGCAGCTCATCTCAAACACTAATAGGCAGTATAATAGAGCAACTAAGCAAATTACTGCATGCAATTATTGGCATAGGTGGTTTAAAAAACTTCTTTGTTTTACTGTTAGTTTTCTTCTTCATCTTCCTCGTTCATTTATTGTTGTAAGCTTAACGACAGGTGTCGTATAAACGCATTACACACACAAAAAAAAAAAAAAAAAAAAAAAAAAAAAGTGCTTGGCAACTTAATTAATATTCGAATTGTGGATGCGAATTTAGATTTGTAATGCAAATGAATTTCATAGATACAAAAACATTGGATGTACATACATATGTATGTGTGTAGTATATGTATGTACATATATAATCTATTGAATGGGCGTTTCGAGTGGATGCTGTTGCAACTGTACCAAAACAGCAGCGACGCATTTTGCATACTTATGTTAAATGTTATTGTTTCTGCTAATTATTATACACTGAAAAAAAACGAGAGATTTTGAGTGAGAGAGCGAGCTATATCTGTACTCCTTCCGGGATACAAAGAGACTACATAAATATGAATGTATGTACAAATGTATGTATATGTCTCAAACTGATAAGCCTAGAAACGAGTTTAATGCGGTTTTTTGTTGTTATTCAAGAACGATCTGACAGCACAAGAACACTATATTATATAGCACGTACATATGTATATATATATGTACATATATAGAGGCAATCTTTTTCAGTATACATATGTATATAGTCACAAAGTATCTGATAGATTACTCCAATTACACTAGGTGTGGGTCCCGCATTACAAACGATACACGAAAGTCCAACTTAGGGGGAATTAAACTCAAATACTTGGCACAATTAACAACCACAGCCTGAACAAATGACTTAACTGATCACAGAATATAATTAGTATACATATTAACGACAGATAGAACAAGATCAAGAGGTATATAGTATGAAATCGTTGTTAGTTTTGTGCTCATGTGCTCGCTCCATGTGATTCAGACTGTCCGTTGAGTTGATCATGATCAGTCTGATCATCATTTGTTTATACATGACGATCTTTATAAAGAGTTGAAGACAAAATTGAAGTGATCATCATCATCATCATCATTATGATTATCATTATCGTTACGATATAATAAAATTAATATCAATTAAATGCAGATAATGCGTCCCATAAAGAGTTTTTGATGGTTATGGGCGCGTCTTCTCTCCTTTGCCGATTTCTAATAATAATACTGATTATACAGAAGAGAGTGAGAGAGATATAGACGGATAGAGTGAGAAAGAGGGGAAAGCCAAGTAAGAAAAAGGCTTGTGAATCCATTATCTCTGAAAAAAGCTGATTGATATGTACTTTCAATTATCTAGTTCTAGATTTCACGTTTTTTAGAAATTCAGAACACTTTGTTTTTTTTTTTGAAGTGCGGCGTGTTCCAGTTTTGAAATTATGACTAAACCAACAGCTGTCTGTCGCTTAGTTTTTTTTATTGTTGTTAAATTATATACATATATTAGTATATATGTATGTATATATGTTTGATTTTTTGACACATTGTATTTAGTGACGTCAATTGGATTCTATATGAAATTGAAATGTTCTTAATGTTTAATTGCCACGCGTGTTTCAACATATTGCTAAAGATTTATGTACATAGTTAAAATATAATTTGTATGTGGAGTATTCATACAAAAGCAAAGACACTTTTTGAATATCTATAGAGAGACGAAGTTATGCATATTTTTCTCATGAACGTGTCTTCCCGGAGGAATATACATTTTTCACGCAATTAAAGTGCAACATAATTTTTATACGTAACGATAATGTAGTATATACTGTATTATTACTCTATGTATATGGAGCTCTACTTCAGTCAAAGACGTGCCTTGCCACAATTTTTGCACATTTATTTTCTTCACTTCTTATCACAATTCTCAGTTTCAAACATGACGATACCTCGCCGTTTTTGTCATCATTAATTTAATTAGTATAAAGTACACGAGAGAAAGAGAAGAGACAAACAAGTTCAATTCCTTAACAATCTGTCAACTTGTCATTAAAATATATTTTTTTTTTTATAAATATTGTGGTTGTCTGTCAGTGGCTTTGTTGTGTCAATTGATTGACAACGTAATTTATTTAGTTGAATTTATGAAACAAAACGCTTAATTAAAGGCCTAACATGGCAACAAAAAACTTCTGTTGGCTTTCAAATTGACAACGGCTAACAAAAGTAAAACGACTGCATACATCATAGCAAGCAGCATTTGCAATCATACACACCCACACACCAATATCAACTACACCTGCAGTCTGCAGTTAACACGACCGTCATTCGGCTGCAAGCCCTTCGGCTGTTCGGCTTCGACTGCTGCGCAATCGTGTTCTCTCTATTTCCGTCGTTTCCTAATCAGCCTAATCTAAGCTTTGCTTAGCATTCGGATGGTGCCTGTCTGCGCTATGGTTGCTGTGGGGTTGCTAAGGGGCTGCATTGAATTTTGTTTTCTTTTTTTTTTTCTGGGGGCGTTTTGTAATTGTTGTTGTTGTTGTTGTTGGTGTTTTATTTGTGCAGGCAGCGAAGACAAAGAACAAAAAACGTTAAACAAATGCAATAACAAATAAAATATCAGCGGCATATAACAATAATCATGTGTAAACAAAGCGACTAAATTTGCTCAATGCTTTTGTATCTGCAGCTCTACAGACACAATATCAGAAATATTGTTTGTATGTAATTTGTATTGAAAAAAATGTTGAACAGAAAACACACTGAGTGAAACAGCGATATAAAAAAGAGAGTGACAGATAGTAAGAGAATCTTGTCTGAATCGGTTTGGACTAGTTTCTGCCACTCAATTCTTGTACGTGAATTGCTGTCACGCCCCCCCCACCACGTTTTATTGAAGTGGGGGAGTGGAATGGCGGGGGAGGGGGTGTAGCGGCAAAGGGGGTGTCAGTCAGTATGGAGGAACACATCTCAACCCTTTGCCGACCAACTTTGTTTATATTTTGGAACACATTTCTTTCAATTTGAAAGTCGAATTCGAATACAATTTCATAGTCAATTTTGCTGCCAATTTCAATTTAATTTCGAAACGTTGAGCACGCATTTTAATTCATTGAGCAATTAATTGAAAACAATGAAATAACAAATAAGAAAAAAATTAATATAAGGAAAAAAAAACAAATAGCCGTAAATGCAGCTAAAGAAACTGCATGTAGAGCAATAAGAAAATATTTCGCAAAAAATGAAATTTTCAATTGCTGGCAATGTTAATTGAAATTGGGCTAAACAAGAATTATTTCTACATAAATATGCATACATATGCATATTTTGAATATACATACATACATACATACATATAGTAATTTATTGAAACTCTCGTGCTGCAAAGATTCCAAGTAAATTAAACTGTTTGTTGCATGAGTAATGATGAAATACATACAATTGTGAAGATCTAATTCACAAAAACAATATATGTATATGTACATATATGTATGTATGTATGTATACGTACATATGTATATTCTGTGGGATGACTCAACGCAGATTGAGATTGAGTTGGATATAGTCTTCTTCTAGATATTGTTTTTGTCAAGCATAGAAACTAATTGATTTTTTTTTCTATAAATTTAAGTTTTTTTTTGAAAAACTGTTTTACATTTCATACCTATTGATTCTTTGCTTAAATTATAGAATCGTTTCGAAATACTTTTTAAACTACTTTTTTTTCAGCAATTTTTCAACTCTAATAATTTCGTTTTTTTTTTAAATTTGGATACCGTAATTGGCAGTTATGTTCTTAAGCCGTAAAATATCAAAGTTTCAATATTTGTTAAGCTCATAACTTTACAGAAAAATCAGACTAGCAACTGAAAAACTAATTAATTTAAAAAATAGTCTGTCTGTTTTTTTTTTTTTTTTTTTTTTTTTTTGTCATTTTCGAGCAACAATTAGAATTTCAAGTAACACTTTGAATGGATCACACCCCTGTTGGTTTATTGCTGCTGAGTTCAAAAATTCAAATTTTTTTTATAAAAAATGTGTTTTTATCAAATGAAAAAAATGTATATTTTCGTTGTTATTGTTGTACATATTGTTATTTTCGCTTTCGTTTTCACTGCCGGTGCATAATTTAGCCAACATTGATGCTTGCATAATTAATTTTGTGTCATGCATTATGCATTTTTTTTATTTTTATATTAAAAAAAAAAAAAAATCAAAAATAAGAATGCAAAAACAAAAATCGTTTAAAACTGCGTAAAAAAAAGATACATTTTCTTGAATTATGGTTTTATGTACAGGATTCTGGGATTGTTGTTGTCAACAAAAATCGAAACGAATTTGGAAACGAATTTATGTATGTTTGTTGCGAGTTCCGCCTTCACTTTCCGATATGTGGATATGTGGATTGTCTGTATGTATGTATGTGTGTGTGTGTGTGTGTGTGTGTGTGTGTGTATTATCCTGTGTGTGGCAAGGACATACATATGTGGCTGTACGTATCCTTGTTGTGTTGTACGCACCTACGATTCGTTGATCTTGCGAATTTGATGTTTGTTTTTTTTTTTTTTTTTAAATTTGTTTACGACTGCCGGTAACTGGAACTAGATGCGTAGCACGTGAATGTTGCACAGCGTTTATTGAGAACGATATTTAATATATTTATATATAAATCGGTTTATATATACGATATATATGTATATTGGTTTAGTTAGACTCGGATCACTAGATGGAGAGCTCCACGCAGCTCCAAAAGCGATTGGACAATGCGTTCAGTTTGGCGCCGGGCCACACTTTTTATATGCGCTGGCGGCCCTACATTGACCAATCTCGTTGCCCGCCCCCACCCCACCCAACGTACCCTCCTCCAAACACACTCAATCTATCAGTATCTCGCTCTTTCTCTCTCTCTCTTTCTCTATCTTACAGAGTCTTTCACTCTGCGAATCTTTTAGCTCTGTCGCTTTCTCAGTGTCTATCGCGGCACGCTCTCAGCGTCTTCGTTAATGTCTTCGTCCATGTTTGCGCGCTGTCATCGTCTCTTTGTTTTGGCGCTGACTCTGTCTCTCTCTTTCTCTCTCTAGCTTGCTAGCAGCTATACTCACTCTCCAGTTCGCTCATGTTCTTGTTGTTCTTATTGTCGCTGTTGTTGTTGTTGTTGTTGCCTTGGCTTTAGCCTTAAGCTGTATTGACGCTGTCGTTCGGCTTCGGCAACCGAAGCGAAACGTCGTCGGCTCGCTGATCGTGCTGCTTCGCCTTCGGAGGCTGCGAACTGTCTCCGACGACAGATGCTTATCATAGAAACGCGTGCTTATCTTCACGGGACCACACACACACACACACACACATACATGCAGACATATACATACATACATATGAACATATGTGTGTGTAGGTATGCCAGTGTTGGCAAGTAGAAGTGTAGGAAAAGCCAACAATCTTGTCGTAGATGCGCCTTTGGTGGGGGCAGGGTTGCCTGATTGCCGTGTCAACAATATCCAGGCATAACAGAAATAGCGTGCACACATACATACATATGTAGGTAGTATGTATGTGCATACTTACATATACATATATGTATTAGTGACTGTTGCGTGCTGATATCTGCGGCTGTTTCATGACCAAACAAACAATCCCACATCCCTCCACACACTCTCACATGTCACACTAGGCTACCTGCCCTCCCCCGTTACCGCTCCCCCTTTTGCAGCCATCGCTCTGAGCAGCTGTGCAGCCACAAAAAAATGATCTGCGTAATTGTCGCGTCTCATAAACTTGTGTTTTGTTGCAAACGTTTTTTTCCGCAGATGCGGGCCAACAGCTGATAAGTTATGAGAGGGGGATTGGGGGATACATAGTGAAGGTTCATCAAATAGGAATTGAAACTTGCATGCAAAGTTCAATAGTGCACACTCTGATTACAATGTCAAGTGCACAATTACAAGCTACACATAATATGTATGTACACATGTATGTATAATGTTGTATCTTTGAGTATCGATAAGTGAAAAGCAGACTTATGCCACGTGATGAATGCATTCATCGATTCATTAACGAAATTCACAGAAATTCCAGCTTATTCATAATATATTTAACATATTCGGAATCACAACGATTAATTCAGAATGATTCTGAGTCACTTAGACGCTATCCCTCAATGTATCTCTGGAATTCTAGTAGTTTTTTTTTCGGAGTAAATTTTAAAATTTCGGAGTATTTCCGAGTTATTGGCAATTATATCAAATTTAATATAGGCCATTTTTTAAATTTATATGAATTCATAAAGAACATTCTTATAGAGCTATTTAGACGCATTTCTTAAAATTATTCCGATTTTTTTTCCTAATCTTACATATTTTATTGGGCCTATGTTGATATGGGGTCTTTAAGGATTTTACAAATTTACAGGCATCAATAAAGTTTTCACAGCTTTTTTTTTATCTAAACTATGCTGGAGATATGTTCCATATATACATATACATACATATATCTGTATATTCCTTTGTTTCACCATCTTTATTAACTGTATTATTATTATATCTGCTTATTTCAAAGTATTTTCAAAACGTGCCAACAGAATCTAGAAAGATGCGATAATTTTGGCTTATTTTTTTATAGTATGCATAGACAACATTTTTTGAAGCTGATTCTGTTTTACATTTTTCCTATATTCTAGCAACTTCCAAACTTTAATTCGTCATTTCAATTTGCAATTTCAATTTTGTGTATTAAGAAATTATTACTTAAAAGTTTGTTGATTTCTAAACTTAGAATTACCATAGTATAGCCAAAAATCATCCGATTTTCATGAAATTTGGCATTTTGGAAATAGATTTGGTATCAGTATAATTCTGCATCAAAAGTTTTATAAAAATTGCCATTTTTAATTTTTCGATTTTTTTTCACATATTTTCCATGCTAACCCAGAATCAGAATCATCAAAAAATCAAAAATTTTTTGAACCCAATTTTTTTGGCTGAAATCGTTTTTAGGACTCATAATTAGCATTTTACTTTTTATTTGAGGTGTTTCTGATGAGTGGTTCTCGAGATATGGCGGATAACGTATTAAAAGTGACCCATAATGTCAGTTTTTGAAAAATCAGCTTCTTCTGAATTTTGAATTGCTATAACTTGGCCAAATATTATCCGATTATGATGATATTTGGCATTTTGGAAATGGATTGGGTATAAGTTTAATTCTGCATCAAAAGTTTTACGAAAATCTTAATTTTTAATTTTTCGACTTTTTTGTTCGCATTTTCCATACTAACCCCTTGTCAAAAGCATAAAAAATCGAAAAATATTGTTTACCCAATTTTTTGGCTGTAATCGATTCTAGGACTCATAACTAGCATTCTACTTTTTATTTGAGGTGTTTCTGATTAGTATTTCTCGATATATACCCAAAAATTAGTTGAAAAATTTCTAAGAAATACAATTTTCTCTAAAAAGTCGTAATTTGACTGAAACGTAACCGAATCGTACCATCAAACGGCACTTCATTCTGTTAACCTCTTATTTTTGAGGATCTTCAATCAGGTTAGTTGAAATGAATCATCTCACAGTTAATAGATAATATGGCAGTCAATTGAAAGTGAAATCGGTGTATGTATGTATGTATGTAGTATAGTTATGATCATGTCATGTCAGGGGACGACAAATAAATTGTTGGCCGATGACAGACGCTGTCAGAAGATGGCAACCCGCATGACCTGCGAACCGCGTGGGGCTGTCGTGTCAATGTCATGTCATGTCTGTCATGTCGGTTGGTGGCCGTGTGTCCTGTTTTTTGACAGTTATGTGGGGTGACAGACGGGCGCGGAACGGAAAGTCGAAGTTGAAAAACTTTTCCCAAAAAAAAATTCATATAAAAAACAGATCAGAATTTTAGCGCGTATCTCGCCTATCTTTCACAAAGTTGTACAATGTTTGCATAGCTCAAGATATTTGTATCTGTGTGATGATTGTGGGTGTGTGTGTGTGTGTGTGTGTGTGTATGTGTATGAACAGTTATTTGGCTAGAGGGACTGACGTCAGCCCCATATACAAACAATTTTATATATGTTTTATGATGCTGCGGCTTATAATTGTTTGTTGATGTTGATGTTGTTTTGTGGCTTGTGCCACCGATGAATTATGATCCCCCACAAGAGTCCCCCATCGCGGTTAATATAATTTTCCCTTTATTACTATTATATCAGAAGACTTACGGGCCTGTGCGACGTTTATCTGGCAAAAAAACAAAAAATGCATAATCAAATCTCAGATAAGGAAAAAATACAACAAAATTTGCCAAAAACCACGTGAGCTGAGTTCCATCCAACAAAAGTTGTTTCACCTTATGCATATGATAGATCAATACCTAAACTGAGGGTTTTTTCGGGGGGATTTACCTAGCCAAAGCCTGCTCTGATCTGCTCTCAAATTGTTAACGATTTAATTATTTATTTATTTATTATTTTTTTGTTTTTTGTGAACCCAACTTGGGGGCATTTCTGACTAATTTCTGACGCTTTAAGTCACGCGATCTATTCTATTTATTTTTTTTTTTTCAAAATAAATTATTGATTTTTTTGTACCTCTATATATGGTTTTTCGGGGGAATTTCTTGATTACTTCTTTCACTTGAGTTTTTACAATCGCATAGATCATATTTGGCAGCAAAATTTGCCAATCATGCTGTTGACAAGTAGATCTTGAAAAACAACCCCCATATAATCACAATTTTAATAATAATATCATAAAGTACTCATTGACGTCACGTGAAGCGCAGCTTCCAAAATACAATAAAAAGCTATTTTCATATAGCTAAACATTTAGAGATTTATAGCTAGATATGACAACGGCTATCTGGCTACAAAAATAACATAACATAATTGGTTGGGATCATTTGTGAACCTCTTTTATGGACTGCCATCAGCTAATGTCCAGACCATTTCTAAACATGAGGAACTTCTTGGCATTTGACGTCAGAAACCATACGAATGAGGGTACTAAGGTTGCTCCGAGGTTCGCAAATGTTGATTGTAATATTAAGTAGGATTTTAGGGTTATTCCTTCTTTATTTAAGAATTATAGTAATGGCAGAGTTTGAAGAGAACTTTAGACTTCTATTTTTATCCTCTGACAAGGTCATACTTTAGGAAAACCCTGTGAAATGGAGAGAAGGAAAAGAATAAACCTACTAAAGTATGCAGAAGGTTTCTGGATGTTCCGCTAGAACTTTACGGTTACTCCTCATTATCTGAAGAAGTATTAAAATGGGAGACTGTGACTATGGTTACTGCTTATTAGCTTAACAATTATAGAGAGAGACTGTGAACAGTGAAGTGTCCTTCGACTTTAGAAAAGCCTATTTAGGAATGTAATAAGAATGAACCTCTTGAGGAGTGCAGGATATTTAGAGAGAGTATCTAAAGAGCTGTATCTTCAGCTGCTGCAACTGTTGCCACACATTCAAATTCCAGGTACATTTGGTATGAAAATACAACAGATCTCTGGAAAAGGATTCTTTGTATGGCTTTCCTTTTTATTTAGCCAATTTATTGTGGAAATTGTAAACTGAGAGCTGAGTCACTTCAAGGGTATTATTATTCTTATTTTTATTTGTCTTTTTCCTAAATGATTTCAATCAAAAAGAGACGGCGTTATTAATCGTGCACGCTCAATATCAATTAAGGCGGCTCTGTAACTGTATCTGTATCTGTATCTGCAAGATACACAAACACACACATTCAGATACATTTGTGTGTTTTTGTTTTGAAAACGTAACGATGAGTAATTCATTTAGTAAAAAAAAGAGAGAAAACAAAATTCATTTGGGTTTAAGCAAAAATCAATTCCCCATTTCGCCTTTTCCATTTCATTTATACATATATTCAAATGTATGTATATATAGTATATATTCGTAGTACTCCCTAAGGCCCCAATGAACATATATGTATGTATGCATGTACATATATATGTCCGCTATGCATAATTGATCAGGCGGCTGCAACTGGTTCAAACCGATGGCAATCAGTCCATGAACCCTGCTGCAAACGTCATCGACGGTAACTGTCAACTGGGAACAGAGAATGGGGTACTGGGTACTG
Organism: Drosophila quadrilineata; assembly: GCA_018150725.1. NCBI lineage: Eukaryota > Metazoa > Arthropoda > Insecta > Diptera > Drosophilidae > Drosophila > Drosophila quadrilineata. The sequence goes on from JAECWN010000432.1 coordinate 5,957,246, forward strand.
GGAACTGAGTGCTGAGGACGGACAACTGCTCAACTGGGCGTTGTTATGCATCAATTGGCCACTAAATAGGGCCGATCGTATCAAACGGAGAGAATCACGGAATCAAATCACAATATCAATGCATGGTTTGTATAGAGGCCAAACAGACAGACAAACAGACCGACGGACAGAGAGACAGTCAGACAGATATACAGATACATAGATCTGTTCAGACAGACATACATACCTATGAAGCTATGAAGTATTGTATGTAACAGGTTTCAGGCGCCAAAGAGCTAGCAATGAGTTGGGGTATGCACGCCTACTAGATACCCTGCAGCGCAGCAACCACTGACAGATATTATCTATGTTTGTATAGTAAAGTTGTTACACTGAAAACTTCAGCTGCACTTTTACTAACTATCTTTCAAAATTATTATACAAAATATCAAAATATTTCATTTAATATCGTAATATTTTATGATACATTTTAGAGAACTATTTCAAATAAATTTCAACACAATAAATGATTGAGAAAAAAAAGGATAATTTTTTTTTTTTTTTTTTTTTTTTTGTAAAATTTATCTCTGAGAAAATAACAGAGGATTTACTTTAATATACTTAATATTTAAAAACTTTTTGAAATATATAATATATAAGTGAGAAAATACCTGATCATTTATTAAAATACATTTAATATTTAATAAATTTTGCAAGTCTTTCAAATAATTTTCCGATAATTCAGTTTAATTAATTTAATTTATTTCTTATTTCTATTCTTTCTTAATTAATAGAAATAATTATAGTTACAGATAAATATTTAATAAAATCATCTTTAAAAAATTTTAAATTTTCAAAAAAAATGTTTAAAAATTTTAAAGAAAACCCTATATCTTAATTAATCATAACAATAATAATAAATAATAATTGTTTAGTTTATGATAAACGACTTAAAGACTTTATATTCTAAAAAGACCTCATCATAATTCCTCAAATAGTAAATACTCCAAGGAAATTCTTCCCTCTTAAATTGTTGCAAACTTATTATAGAATATGAAAATAAAACTGTGCAAGATTATTTGTCATTCGATTCATAAGGAAAATCAATAATGAAATACGATCTGTAGTATTACACGCGAAGTACGAGAGGAACCCCTCATAATACCCCTAAACTGAGAGCATTTCAATATGCAAATTGTAATATTGCGTTAGAAAACAAATATGACAATGATATAATACTTGTTATTTCATTTTGTTTTTTTTTCGGGTATTCACATGGATATAATAGATAAATTCAAGACGAAAAACAATTTTGATAACAGTTATCATTTAATTATTTTTGGAGCTCAATTAGGGAATTGCATAAATTATTAACCGAGAAAGGAAGAGAGAGAGGGGAGAGAGAGAGATAGAGGGAGAGAGATAGAGAGAGAGGGAGAGAGGAAGAGAAGAAGAGAGAGTGAAATAGAGAGAGAAAGGGAGAGAGAGGGGGAAAAAGGAAGAGAGAGGGAGAGAGAGAGAGAGAGAGAGAGAGAAAGAGAGAGAGAGAGAGAGAGAGGGAGGAAGAGAAACAGAGAGGGGGAGGGAGGGAGAGAGGGAGAGAAACGGAGAAGAGAGAGAGAAAGAGAAACAGAGAAAGAGAGGGGGAGAGAGGGAGAGCAGAAGAGAGAGTTAAATAGAGGGAAAAAGGGAGAGAGGGGGAGAAAGGAAGAGAGAGAGTGGCAGAGAGAGGGGGAGAGAGAGAGAGAGATAGAGAGGGAGAGACAGAGAAACAGAGAGGGAGAGGGAGGGAGAGAATGAGAGAGAGAAAGAGAAACAGAGAAGAGAGAGAGAAAGAGAGAGAGGGAGAGAGGAAGAGAGAGAGAAATAGACAGAGAAAGGGAGAGAAGGGGAGAAAGGAAGAGAGGAAAAAAGAGAAAGAGAGAGAGGGGAAGAAAGGAAGAAAGAGAGAGAGAGAAAGAGAGAGTGAGTGAGAGAGGGGGGATAGAGGAAGAGGAGAAGAAAAAGAGAGAGAGAGAGAGAGAGAGAGAGAAAGAGAGAGAGAGGGAGAGAGAGTGAGTGAGGGGGAGAAAGGAAAAGAGAAAGAGACAAAGGGGGAGAAAGGAAGAGAGAGAGAGAAAGAGAGAGAGAGAGGCGGAGAAAGGAAGAGAGAGAAAGAGAGAGAGAGATGGGGGAGAAAGAAAGAGAGGAAGAAACAGAAAGAGGGGGAGAAAGGAAGAGAGAGGGTGGGAAAAGGAAGAGAGATAGATAGATAGATAGAGAGAGAGAGATACAATGTATGTATTGCACATAAAAATCGATAACAAAGTTGAAGTAATGCGAATTCTTAATCAACAAAAAAGTTTCCCCGCTTGATAATTGCAAAGTAGCTTTAATTGCGCTTAATTGCGTTGCAACTACACTTTACAGGGTATCCATGCGACTAGTCGGGGTATCTATGTATATGTACATATGTATGTCTGTGTGCGTTGCAGTATTATTAACAATAATAACAACAATAACACAATTGTCACATGTCGCTGTAGCTTGTTTATTATTATTATTATTATGATTCTATGCATTTTTTATTCTTCTTGTTTTCGCTTTGTTTCCCTCGTTTTATTCGTATTTTGTTTTGGTTTTTTTTTTTCTCTCCTTATTTATTTTTTATTTTGTTGTGGTTGTTGTGGTGTTTTCGTTTTATGCAAATAGAATCTAGAATTTAGTTATTTGCTTCTTCTTCTTGAGCTGTTCTCCTACTAGATTATAATACTACTCTCTATTCCAAAGATTTCCA